>CM029552.1:26989627-27486882 GCA_017141385.1 Sogatella furcifera | reverse complement strand
ATTTTTAGAAGTATTTGAAAAAATTCTCTTGATATTAATCTATATTCTTTTGACTTCTTTCTACTCTTGTATTTTTTCTCATTCTTGATCTTCTTTCATTTTTATTTTAGTTATTTATTATTATTTTTCTTTACTCAGCTATTGTTCTTGTAGTGTTAAATTAAGTTTTTTTTGTTTAATCTTGTTTACATTAGATCAACTAAATGAGTACAGTACCTATATTATTAGGTTTAGAATAAAGACTTCACCAGCAAGCAAGTTTTACTTTTGCTGGTGGTGCCATGGCAAGTATTGAGTTGTAAAAATTTTTATTCTTATTCTTATATAAACAACTTACTATGCTAAGGAATTTTTGCAAAACGAAAATGTACTTTGTTTTTTATGGCAATAAATTTTGATTTGATTTGATTTGATACCAAGAACTTTTTGGCATCAATACTTTTGTTTCGATACTTACTCGGTATCGAATCAAAAGTACTCGTATCGAATCAAACAGTACTCGGATCAGTCTTCAGTCATATCGAATCAAAAGAATTCTACAGGTAAATCTATATCGTCTATAAAATTTAAAGTAGTTACTCTAATTGCATCGAATGAGTACCGTAGTTATAAAATTCAACTGAGTATTTCATCATCATTGTATCTGAAACTTTGAAAGACCATCGTAGTCGACAAACAATAATCTGGATACAAGCCTAATATAGTATATCGCTATCACCAGTTCGCCACTCTATCTCTCTAAAGCTGCGATTTCGTTTGAGTGTTCGTTCTTTGTTTGTTATTTTCATGTTTCATTGAAATTTGAAAAAATGTCTCCTCCAAAAATCGGATGTTTGGAAGTATTTTTACAAAAACAAATCATTCAGTTGCCAAATGCAAGTCATGTTTTAAAGAAATAAAATACTGCGGAAACACCTCCAATTTGTTTAAACATATGAAAGTTCATGGTACCAGTATTAAAAGTAAATCTGTGAACGAAAAAGCTTCAGCATCAGGCTCCAAGTCTAAAGGGAGTTTATTCAGGTAAGTTTGTTATCAACAAAGTTATTTTCAAAACTATTTGAAATATTTTTAAATACTATCAACTAACCTAAATAAATATAGGCCTATGGTAAACAAGAAATTTAAGCCAATTCTATTCTATTTTGAAGTTGAGAAAACCGTTGGTGGAATGGCCTAGTTGAAACAGGCATAGGCTATCCTTGTAGGATTCCTACACAATCTATCATTTAAGTTATTCAAGATTAATATGGTAGGTACAAAAGTACAGTAGGTATTAGACTGAAGTAAAATTAGGCTATTTTTGAAGATGAAAGCACAGCTCAAACCATCTTCTCTTCCTAATTTAGATACATAGGCCTACTGTATTTGAAAATATATATTCAGAATGAAGTTTATAAAGAGTGGGTCAGAAGTTTGGAAACTGCTCAATATTTCTTGTAAGAAAGCAATTTTTTGGTTTTGACACTGGGATCCTACTAAAATTAAAAGCTGTATTTAATTGTGACTGTGACATCAAAGATTTAATCCGCTAAAAGCAATAATTGAACCCTAGTTGATTTTTTCAAATGAGAAGGTGGTCATATTATACTATTATAGCCTACATGATTTCTATGCAGAATTTTAAAAGAAATTGTTTGGTCAAAGCCACACATCATTGGAGTCAAATCATTTTTGAGGTATTAACTGATTTATTGTGTTAGTTATCATCTCAGATTTATAATTGAAATATCTTGGAAACCGATAGACATATTGATTTCTGCATAGAAACCATATATAACATGACAACTTCTCTCTTGGAAAAATCAACCAAGATTTAATGTGGCGGGTAAAAGATGGCAGACCAAATTTTAATGTCACAGTTGATTAGAGCTTTTAATTTTAGTAAGATCCACGGTGTCAGAAATTAACAAATTACTTGGGCAAGAAATATTGAGCTATTTCCAAACTTTTTTTTTCTAATGAATGTCATTGAAACTTGTCTTAGAGACAAACCATCAATTTTCAGTTCACTTTTCTTAACTATAACACGACTAAAAACTTCAGTTCATCCAACGACGACTAAAGCAGTTCTGAGAGCAGCACTGAAACTGTATGCACTCACTATCTCCAGTAGGTTTTAAACTAATTCAAAAGGCTTCGTTCTCTTAAGCCTCCTGATAATATCTTGATTTTGGAGTAGTAGGCCTGCCTCGGGGTTGACATGATGATGGAGTCTGGACTCATGGCGCATAGCAAATTGTCTTATCTCACTAGACACAAACGGTATACGTAGATCTCTGTGCAAATCACTGTTTCTAATGTACCAAGGAGCGTTGAACATATTCCTCAATACTTTATTTTGAAATTTCTGTATGAAATTGACATTACTCTTACAGGCACAACCCCAGAGCTGAATCCCATACACCCAAATTGGTTTTAATATCTGGTTGTATAGAATTATCTTGTTCTTTAGAGATAAGGTGGATTGACGACCAATCAACCAATACATTTGTCCATATTTAATATCAAGCTGTTTCCTTTTTATTTTTATATGTTCCTTCCACTTCAATTTGACATCTAATGTCATTCCTAGATATTTAGCAGTATTTTCACATGGAATTCTATGGCCATTCAGGCTGATATCAATTGTTTCTATTACTTTTTTGTTGGTGAAGTTTATTATTGATGATTTCGATTCATTTAGCTTTATCTTCCATTTCTTAGTCCATTGGCATAGTCGATCTGCAGCTACTTGGAGAGTGGTGGATGTTTCTTGTATAGTGGCGCCTGTAGTCAGAAGTGCAGTGTCGTCGGCAAATGTTGCAACAGTGATGCCATCACAATGTGGAATATCGCATGTGTACAAAAGGTACAAAATTGGCCCCATTACACTACCTTGAGGTACTCCTGCCCCAATATCTTTCAAGTTTGAGTAGTCATCATTCTGCTTTACTCTGAATGTTCTATTTGTTATGTAAGACAAAATCAGTTCTACATATTTTTTTGGCAAAAGTGAATCAAGTTTTTTATCATTCCTTCATGCCAAACTTTATCAAAGGCTTGGGCTACATCAAGGAAAATAGCAGAGCAAATTTTCTTCTCCTCCAAACACTTCTCATAATATTGGTTATTCTGTGAATCTGTTTGATTGTAGAGTGCTTCCTCCTGAATCCAAACTGATGTGATGGTATGAGCTTCTCTCCTCAATTATTGGAAGTAATCGTTTGAGAAAGAGTTTTTCAAACAACTTTGAAATGACAGGTAGTAATGATATTGGCCTATAGGATTTGAGTTCATGTGGTGGTTTTCCTGGTTTTTGTAACATTATTATTTCAGCGACTTTCCATGAATCAGGGACATGCTTTAATCTAAATGCTGCATTGAATAAATAAGTGAGCAGAGTTATTGCTTTTCTTGGCAATTTCTTCATAATATTCCCTGTAATTAGATCGAAACCAGGTGCTTTCCTTGTACTTAGATTGGTAAGGATTTCTTTTGATACTTCATTTACACTGACAGGCTGTATATCAGAAATATCTGTATTTTCCCTGGTCTCAATAACTTCGTTTGTAATTACATTGGGCTGAAAAGTTCTAGCTAAATATTCTGCAAATTCTTCCACTTTTTCACTGTCTTTACGAGCCCATGATCCATCTGTCTTTCTCAGTGGTGGGATATGGGATGTTGACATTTTCAATATTTTCGTGGTCTTCCAAAGTGCAAAGTCTGTCTCCTCATCTGCTGTCAAGTTTTGAAGATAGGTGTTGAAAGTTTCTTCTTTCCAGATTTTGATCTCCCTTCTCAATTGTTGAGTTTTATTGTTGAGAATTCTTTTATCTTCTGGATCACGTGAATGCTGCCATCTTCTTCTTGCTCTTCTTTTTTCAATTACTAGATCTTTATTTCTCTTGGATAGTTGATTCCTGCTGTCTGATATGTACGTTCTTTTGTATTTTGCCAGGCTGCTTTTTGTATTAGCTTGAAAAACTTTTTCTGCTTCTTCTTCTAACTGCTGTTTGCTTCTTAATTGAACATTTAGGTCAATTTCATCATCTAAAAACAACTGAAAGCTTCGCCAATCTGTAGTTTTATTGACAAGTGTGGGCTTAGCTTGTCTTTTTATTATTCTTCGCTGAGCGTGAGAATTACAGCAGAATGATCTGAACTTAAGTCGAAATTTTCCTCAATATGAGTAAAATTGGTAGATATTCTCTTTGATATGAAAATCTAGGAGGTCAGGGATTTTATTTGTGTCTGTTGGCCAATAAGTCGGACTCATTGAAGAATGAAAAATGCATCCTTATTCATTGATAGCATCTCTTAATTCTCTTCCTTTTGTGGATGACAATCGGGAACCCCAGTCAATATGCTTAGCATTAAAATCTCCACCTAAAATGAATCTATCACCCAAGTGCTCTAATATCATTTTATATTGATTCTTTTTCAAATTGTATCTAGGAGGACAATAGATTGCTCCAACTCTAAGATTTTGTGCGAGTGTTTCAATTCCTATTACTGTGACCTGTGCTTCTGGCAATTGTAGATTGCATTCTTCATAATGATTTATGTTGTCTTTAACTATTATTGCACTGCCCCCATGAGCTTTATTGTCCGGGTGTATTGTTTGATATATTCTATAGCCTTTTATTTTCAAACATGAATGAGTTGTTGAGTGAGTCTCTGACACTAAGCATACGTCAACTTTATTTGTTTCTAAAAATATTTCTAATTCAAGTTTTCTATTTATAATTCCGTTAGCATTCCAAGTTACTATTCTAAGTTCCCTCTGATTCATTTCCTTATTTGAGATTTGTTTGACAAAGTACTTCTAGATTCTAAAGTTTCTAACCTTTCAGAGAAATTATCCAACTTCTTCATTATCTCGTGCAACATAAATGTAATATTTGACTCATTCATACTATTTGGTTTGAGTGTTTTCATCTGTTCGTTATTACTACTTGTTTTGGTTACTTGTGCATACGATACATTTTTCACTACTTCACTACTTGTGTTGACTCTAGTTGGAACACTTTTTGTTCTATCTTTATACAAATTATCCCTTCTTTTTGAAGTTCTTTAGCTACTAAACAGCCACGATAGTTTGGGTGAGCTTCACCACAGCTGTAGCACTTAGGTGGAGTACTCTTTTCCTTACTACAATCTTTGGTTAGGTGTTTTCCGGCACACTTGACGCACACAGCTTCATGTTGACAAAAATTTAAAGTATGAAAAAATTGCTGACATTTCCGACATTGGGGGATGATTTTGTTACTTCGGAGAGCCTCTATTTTTACTTTCATGTAGCATATGTGCTGAATATTATATATTTTTTTAATGTCCTCTGTGTTCTCAAACGTAAGCATGAAGAGTGGAAGGCAAATTATGTTATCTTTACCATTGACTTTATTTTTCTTTATTTTATTAACTGCATCAATAATTTGGAACCCCTTATCCTTATTTCCAAACTTATGGAAGATAAAAGAACCCCTGAAATATAAGTAAAATTATATTCAAAAAATCAAATTTCTCTTCAAATTTCTCTTCAAATTCTCTAACCAAAAATATTATAATATGATCTTTTTAAAAGCAAATATAGGTTTAATCTGTTTATTAGTGGTTCATTGCTAATATGATATGTACCATTGTTAATTAGCTAGTATTAATGCAAAACCTGGAGTGGCCGTAGCTGAGTGGATTAGATGCTGGCTTTGTAATCCAAGAGGCCTGGGTCCGAATCCCAGCCTGGGTAAGATATTTTTCTGGGCCACTCCCGTGTTTCCAGCTGCCTAAAAAGCAGTCGTCAGTTTCGATACCGATACCAAGTACTGGTATCGATACTTTGAGTATACGTCCCTATACGACTCTAGTGGAGGGGGATTCTGAGCAGGCAGAGAGGAGTTGTCGATGGTGCTGCTACATTGTGGCACAAAATGTCTCCAACAATTGGTGACCCAGGCAGCCTAAAAGTCAAGGTCATTTCAGCGCTGGTGACCCAACTGCGCAACACAGAAAGTGTCCTCTGTTTCCTTCTCTGTGCCCTGGCTTACCCTGTCAATTTTGACAGTTCTAATTTTTATTTGTCAAGTTTGTCGTTTCAATCGATTTATCAATTATATTTATTATATTTAGCTCAGTATTAGTCCTATTTTATCCTATTTTAGCATTATTCATTTATATTTGCCATTTTTCTGCTGGTGGGTTCATTGTTTCACACTGTTGGTACATTGCTAATCCTTAAAATTTTAAAATGATACTTTCTCAGTTTCTCTCCCCTTGTTCTCTGAGCATTATTATTATTATTATCATTATTATTATTATTACCATTATCAAGGAAGCAGTGCCAGCATCCAAACGTGGTTTTTAAAGTATTGGTTGAACATTCAATTAATAATCAGTAAAAATAGTATAATTAATATGACATATTAACATAACATGACATATTAATATAACATCTATAGTAGTATGATTTAATAGATTTATGCTATGGTATGATTTGATTGAACTATATTTTTATCTATAGATATTAATTTTTAAATATTATTAATAATTATTATCTATAATTATTCCAATTTCTATAGATAAAAATCAGGGGCGAGGCGTGACTTTTTGGCTCGGTCATCTCTAGGAAAAATTTAGTTCTGCACCCCCATCTATCTCACCCCCTCCCATACCCAGTTGGTCTTCGGACGTTGAGATAGTCGGTCGGATTTTGTTTTGCTCCGTTATCTAGAACAAGTTGTTTTTGTGCTGGTCGTATTTCGCTCTAATCATGTTGAATTGAGTGAATTCTACTTACTCCGTACTCTAACTTCTATTGTTCATTCCACAATTTTTCGTCTTATTATTTATTATTTTCATCGAAATGAGTGCCTGTGGTGTGTGTACGGTCAATGTTTCCAGACAAGAAAAGGATGGGATCCTTTGTGCTCATTGTAAAATACTCTATCATGCACAATGTGTTGGTTTTTCGGAGGTTGAACTTAATGTTTTTCGCAATAAAACTTGGTGTTGTAGTAATTGTTTGAAGGCAAAGAGACTCAATAGATCGTTAACTGATGGTGAAATTCCTATCGGTACTGACTCAATTAACTGTTCTCTCACTGTGGAAAATACATTCGTGAGTGAAAATGACCCTTTAACCTTGGAGAGTGTTAAATTGCTGCTCAAGAACTCTATGGACGAATTTCTTAAGAAAATGTATGTTCAAATAGATAAGTATCTGGCTCCTATTAATGCGAACATTGCTTCGAATAATAGCCTCCTCAAGGGATTAGAGGCTACTATTGAAAGTCAGAATGCGATTATTACGGATCTTAAATCTGAGAATACTAACTTGAAACAGAGATTGAGTGAATTGAATCGCGAGGTGGATGATTTGGAACAGTATTCACGTAGGGAGTGTCTTGAAATTTTTGGAGTGCCTGAGATCGAAAATGAGAACTTACCTAAACTGTTCACTGATTTAAGTAACGCGATTAACTTTGATAAGGGATATGAGGCTGTGAGCTGTTGTCATAGACTTAAAAAACGTGAAAATCGTACTTCATCCGGAATAATTGTTAAGTTTGTGAAGAGGGATGATGCTGATCGTTTTATTGAACTGAAAAAACTAAAGGGTGATCTAAAGATTGAAGATATTGGACTGAACGGTGATAGTCGGATTTATATCAATCCATCTCTAACGGTGAAACGGCGGATTCTGTTCGGAAAAGCGCGCAGTCTGGTGAAAAGCGGCAAGATCAAATTTCTTTGGGCCGATCGAGCTGGCAGAATAAAGGCGAGAACTTACGAGGGTGGTCCAGTAACTGTGATTCGGTCTGATGAGGACTTGCTGACTTTCTCCCAAGAGTGATTTTCGTTCAGTTCTGGAAATTTGCTATCGACATTCCAAATTACTTTTATAGATTATTACATGGACTTGCTGATTGTTTGCGATTATTTTGTTTCAAACTTCCGTTTCTTTTGTTTAAATTGGAATTGAAAATGGTTTTTTATTTGACTTTATTTATCCATTATTATTATTTCGATTTTGTTATTGCTATTTTTCATTTATATTGGAAGCGTTAAGATTAAATAGCATCTTCTTTTTTTCATTGGAGATCAGCTGTTTATCACTAACAGATTAATTGATGCTGTTTTGAATTTTGTAATTGATGGCATGAGCATAAAGAAGGATAAGTTATTAATAGGTATTTGCACCATATCATTTTCTGACTTAATTTTTCTCAATTAATTATTAATTCACATGCCAAATGATTTGATAAGTCATATATTACGTAGTTGATTGTTAGTGTGATCGGTACTTGATTACGTTGTTTGGTTCAATTTTGTCGACATCAATAACTCTTCTCTTATCTTTTGTTTCGATAGCTTATTCACTCGAATTTTTCTGTTATCTACTATGAATCATAACAATGAACTGTCGTATTGGTTATCTCTTTCTTCCTTGTAAAGGCTTCACTTTACTTCATTCTCTTATAATAGTAATTGTTTGGCTATGTTAAATATTGATAATTTTTTCTTCAACAAGCTGATCAACTTTAATGTTTTAGCATACAATAAATACTCGTATAATATGTAATTTATTTGGGTAATTTTTTGAATATGATTGGTATCCAATTACTCTTATGAAGTACTTATATATTGCAAGAGTATTCCATTATCAAGAGTGATTTTATACTTGTTATTTTTTATTTATTTTCATATTTTATTTCAGCTTGAAGTATCAAGAGAAGTACCCTATAATTCGTTTAAAAGAATTCAATTAGTGATTTGAATTTATTATTGTTTTTATTCATTTTTGTTCTTAACTTGTTTATTTAGTACCGGTAGTGTATTTTTCTTTTTGAGGCGTGAAACTCAATGAAGTTAAATAGTTTTTTTTTCATCGCATTTCACATTATTAGTGTTTATGCTAAAAGTTTTATTTCATTTTAATTTTCATTCTCCTTTCAACTTTTTGTTATGAAATTGTATTGGTGAGTACGGAGTAGTTTTTATTCATGATTAGATATTTATACAACATTTCTTTTTATCAACATACTCGTAATATTTTACTACTTGCATTCAACTCTCATCTTATCTACTTGTATAGTGGAACTTGTATGATCATTTTCACAATATATTCTTTTTTTAAACCTTTCCTCTGACTCGATTGTGGTATATTTCTGATCTCACTATCGATATACTGATGGATGTGAGCGTATCGGAACTGGCGCGACTGTTAGATGGTCACTCGTCTTCTCTCAGGTTCTGTCATATCAATGCTGAATCTTTACCTGGTCATTTCGATGATTTCAGAGAGACATTCCCAACTATTTTGATTTTGATATAATTGGTGTTAGTGAATCCTGGCTTAAACCTTCACTTGATTCCTATTCTTTCAGCATTCAGAGTATTGCATTTTTCGTAATGACAGAGTGGGGAGGGACAGGGGTGGGGTTGCTGTGTATATTCGCTCCTCTCTGTCGCCCAAACATGTTTTATCTTCTCCTCAGCCCTACTCCAACTCTCCAGAGTTTATATTTGTGGAGATAACAGCTTGTCAAGATAAAGTTCTAGTAGGAATTGTTTACCGGCCACCAAAAGCGGGTCGACTGTCACTCCTTGAGCACTCTTTGTTGCAGATAATGCATAACTATCAACATATTGTCTTATTGGGTGATTTTAACTCTAACCTATTGAGAGATAGCTTCGAAAGGAGACAACTCGTGACTCTCTTTGATTCTATCAACTTCCACATTGTAAATAATGTTAACCCTACTTATCACCTACCTAATTCACATACTCTACTTGATTTGGCTGTCGTGAGTGATAAGGATTATGTTTCGTCTTTTGGGCAGATTCCATTGCCCTCTTTCTCTATGCACGATATGATTTATTTAGTTTACAACTTGAAGTCTGATGATTTGTCTTCACCGAGCTATTCTTATAGAGACTTCAAGCATTTCAATGATCATAGATGTCTTGAGGATGCCATCAGTATGCCATGGCACACTATAGGTTTCATTGCTGACATTAATGAAAAGCTTGCTGTTTTCAATAATATGATCCACAGCATTTTTGATAGACATGCCCCTGTACGTACCGCGCATCCTAAGAGGAAACCTGTACCTTGGATAAATGAGGACATACTGACTGCCAGACGTGAGCGTGATAAAGCCAGAAGAATATTCAGGAGGACTAGCAACCAGGGCAACTTTGAAATTTTCAAAACTTGGCGAAATCGTGGAAAATCTCTTAGTCGCAATGCAAAACTTACTTCTATCACAGGCAGTTCAATCAGAATAATTCAACGTCAACTCTATGGGACAATGTCCGAAGGTTAGGAGCTCATAAAGGAGGAGCCAATACTAGAATTAATTTACCGCTTAATGAACTGAACGATTTTTTCACCCTCAGTTCAAATCAGACAGATGCCTTCAACTCACCACTGGCTGCAGATCATCTTGTCATGGCGTTTGGTCATGACTTGCCAGGGAGAAATTCTTTTTCTCACATGTTACTCCTTCCATGGTGTCAAAGATAATATGCTCCTGCTCAAAAACTCGAAAGGAATAGATAATATCCCGAGCCTGTTCTATAAGAAATTGTTACCAGTCATTCTACCCTCAATTACACACATATTCAATGTCTCTCTTCAGATGGGAAGATTCCCTGATCTCTGGAAATGCTCTATGGTCAAACCTATTCCCAAATGTACTAATCCTACCACTCCTGCTGACTGCAGGCCTATTCATATTCTTTGTTCCATATCTAAGGCACTGGAGAGAATTGTGCATGCTCAGGTAAGTCAACATCTTTCCAGTTTCAATTTCTTTTCAGATTTTCAATCTGGCTTCCAAATCATAGCACATGTACTGCTCTCTTGCGCATAACAGATGACATACGTGAAGCTATGGATAAGATTACTCACAATACTTATTCAGTTCGACTTGAGCAAAGCATTTGATAATGTTTCTCATTCCTTGCTAATTCATAAGCTTAAGTATCATTGTCACTTCTCTGATTCAGCTGTAGCATGGTTCTCCTCCTACTTGTCAGACAGATTTCAGGCGGTATTTGGTGGCAGTGGTGATTCTTCCTCTTGGAGACCAGTTTGGAGGGGTGTTCCTCAGGGTTCAGTATTGGGACCCCTTCTATTCTCCATATTCATTAATAATGTTCCTTTGGTTTTTTCCAACTGTTCCTATCAACTATTTGCCGATGATCTAATGATCTATGGGCAATGTTCTAAAGAAATCATTCCTGAAGCAGTTCAATCCATGAACCAGAACATTGAATCACTTCTGCAGTGGACCAATGCCCATAAGTTAATTCTCAATGCAAAAAGACCAAAAGTATAATTATTGGTTCTCCTACTCTCTAAGCAGAATTGATCAGGATAGAGTCCCAGTAATCACAGTTGAAGGTAATGTTGTTCCCTACCTGAAGAGTGTCGAACTCTTGGATTGTATATAGATCAGACCCTCAGCTGGAAGGAGCAGACCACTCACGTGTGTAACAGAGTGTTTGCTGGTATGCACCAGTTTAAACGTTTGAAAAAATTCCTGCCTAGAAGCACACGTATCCTATTGGTCGGATCCTTAATTAGACCCTTTATTGATTATTGATCAACTGTATATGTTGATCTGACAGAGAATTGAATGGTAGGATGCAGTGGTCGCTCAATTATGCTGTGAGATATATTTATGATGCCAGACGGGATGAGCATATAACACCTACTACATTCAATTGGAATGGCTGAAAGTCAGGAATCAGGAAATATTTCCTCCTGATTCTTGTATATAAGATTATAGTGCAGAATGAAGGACCATCCTATCTTCGTAATTCATTCACTCTGTTGGCTACTGTTCACACTGCTCGACAAACCAGGTCACATCAGTACACTCTTCAAATCCCTCATCACCGTACATCCATCTTCAACTCTTCTTTCATCACTACAGCCTGCAGAGAGTGGAATGCTCTTCCAACTCACATTGTTTTCTCCACGTCTCTTCCCTTGTTTAAAAAAAGATTGTATGCTCATTTGCTTAGGGTTGATGAGTGACCAGTCCTTCATTACTTATCTCTTATTGTCTCTCTCTAAATTATTTCTCATGTTTTGTATTAATTCAACTTTTTTCATTAAATCATAACTTCAATTCACCACAATTGAATAGTGTATCATAATTTTTGATTATTCAATTTCAAATGGGATTCCGCTGCAATCTCAAATATTATAAAACTTATTCTACCTTAAAACTATTTATTAGTTTTCACTGTAGTTTTATTTTTACTGTATTAGTAACTCTATCATTGATTTTGTATTTAGTCATTTATTTTCTTTCTCAACGCTACAGTACGTTATTCTTTTCTCTTTTTTTCTTTCTTTTCATTTCTTGTATTACATAATTTTTAGGTATTTAGTGTAATATACTAATATAAGTTTATATTACAGTTGTAACTTTAAGATGTAATGTATGTTGTGTTGTGCAATGGGTCTTTCCAGACCTAGCACTAAATAAAAATCAATCAACCAATCAATCATACCCAAAAGATAATAATGTTCCATTTTAGACAATTATTTATCAAGCTTTATTACAACTAGTCCAATTACTAAAGATAATACATGATGAAGAACACAAAAATCTGTTGGAAATTAATAAATAATTGGATAAATTAAATACGCTGTTATTCAAATCAGTATGCTAATTGAAATAGAAATTAAGAATTGAAATAGAACTCCAAGAAACCAAATATAAATGGTTTTAATTTATCCTTAATTTGATGATTACCTAGCCGAATGATATTGATTTATTTATTTAATCACAAATTATTCCTTATCTTAGTTAACCATAGTTATTTATCATATCATTCATTGTACAAGAGGCCAAATAATAGTACAATACAATAAACATAATATGATTTAAGTTTGCAACACTGAACGGAGCGCAGAGTGCAGAGAATTTGTTGTCAGAGATGGTGGAATCGCAGAAAATAGCGATGTTTTCGTCCGTATACTCCATCCATCATTTGCGGGAGGGAGTGGGAGAGTGGATGCAGAAGAGTGGTGGTAACAAACGCAAATCAGCGTTACTGGAATCGCTTACTGTTGAGCATATTGAACAAATGGAACTGATGATGGAGTAGTTTACTCTATTTGAACTTGGCGCGCTTGGCAAAAGCTTTTATTTCTTCACTTCTTTGTATTTATTTTTAATATTTCCAACTTGATAATTCCTACACATTATATATCAATTTCTGTCTAGTCATCGGCAAATCCAAAGATGACCGGACGCCTCGCCTCTGATAAAAATATAGTTCAATCATATTATATTATTATGATAAGTTGATGTCAGAAGAGAAACAGAGCTATTCTAAACAATATGAATTTTCATTTCAGAGTCAAGTCCTGCCCTTTCTCTGCCACCTGAACTACAGGAATTGATTGAGGATTCTGATGAATATTTTCCTGAGGAAAGTTCAAGCTCTGATAGCGATATTTCACAGGACTTACAACAGAAGGTGAAACGAAAGAAACACTGTACAGGTATGGAGGTTCCAACTACAAACAATGAGGCGAGCCTTCAATTATTACAATCAACAACTACTACTGTCATCACTCAGGAGCCATTGTCTTTTGCTGCTGAGGAAAATATAGAGCACTTACATGATGACATGATGATTCTCCATAGTACTCCTGAAGATGGACAACAAAGTCTTGGGGAAAAGACTTCTTCTGCTGCCCCAGTCTTAGACATTCCAAATTCGCCTAGTACATCTAAACACATCAGAAAATCTGAATCTTGATTGATTATAAAACAACGAAAAACAAAACGAAACACTGGACAAGTCTATCAAACTAGCAAAAGGAAAGAGGTTAGAGGACGGACATGCAAGAGACTTGAAAACTGTCAAATGAAATGTAGTGAACGATTTTCAGACTGTGACGGAAATGAAATATTCAATAGCTATTGGGCCCTGGGGGATCATTCAAGGCGTGTTTCATACATTGCTAGTTTAATTACTGTCAAAGCAAAGAAGAGTGAACGCAAGAGAACAAGCAGTCCTAAACGTAATTTCAATTGAACTGTTAACTACATTTATTCTTTAAGAATTGATGGCAAACTGCATGATATTTGCAAGAAGTGTTTTATGCTCACATTTGATGAAAGTAATAAATGTTATTAAGAAATCATCATCTTCAACTGGTGGATTAACAACGATTGATAAGAGGGGCTCACACAGTCCTCCAAATAAAATAGCTGAGGAAATACTTGAACAGGCACGGCAACATATCTTGTCCATACCTGCATATGAGAGTCATTATTCTAGACAACATACCACTAAGAAGTATTTGCCTTCCTACTATTCTCTGGCACTAATGTACAGGGAGTATTGTAAGAAAAGTGACAAGCAAGTATGTAGAACAATTTATGAGAAAATATTTCACGAACAGAATTTGGCAATAAAAAGTCCAAAGAATGACACATGCAATTTATGTGACACTCTCAATATGAGAATGTCATTGGCGTCAGAGGAAGAGAGAGTGACCATTAAAGAGAAATTGATAACTCATCAAAGTCTTGCCGAGTTGGCCTATGAATCAAAGAAGAGTGATAAAAAAATAAGTGAAACAGATGAAGGTATGAGAGTGTTGGCTTTTGACTTGTAACAATGCCTGCCAACGCCTTTGCTACAAAGTGGGGTGGCCTTTTATAAGCGTCTTTTATGGACATTCAATTTAACAGTATATGATTGTAAAGATAAACAAACATATTGCTACATGATTGTGGTCTGAGCCCAAAGGAGGAAGAGGAGCCAATCAGGTAGCTTCATGTCTCTCAAGACATTTTAGCAATATGCCACTCAATGTTGCCCATGTTGTAATGTACTCAGATACGTGTGGCGGCCAGAATAAAAATAGATTCTTAGCTGGTATGTGCCTATCATTTTTGAAAAATCATAACACAATTAAAACAATTTATCACAAGTTTCTAGTTGCAGGTCACACTCACCTCGAGTGTGACTCTTCACATGCTCAGATAGAAAGGAAGAAGAAAAAAAAACAACAAACCAGTTGAGATTTACCACCCACACGATTGGATGCAACTAGTGCAGCAGACTGGAAAGGAACGGCCATTCCAAGTTGAACACATGAAACAAGAAATTTTTTTGAATATTCAGAGTTATTCAGTACTGCTCTCCAAATGAAGAAAAATAATGATGATGGAGAAAGGTTCATCTGGAAAAATGTTAAGTGGCTACGTTATGAGAAAGAATCTAATGTAGTTCTATACAAGTAGACTTTGAATGTTGAGGCACAATTCAAAAAAATGAGTATTTTCAGAAGAGGGCATGGGAATTCGAATCTCACCCCCACACTGAGCTACAATTCTCCTGTTCCAATCACTGTTGCAAAGAAAAAAGATTTGCTTTCACTTCTTCCCCTACTACCTGACATATTCCACACATTTTATAAAGAACTACCAACAACAGCCACTGGTGGAGACGTGCATCCTGACACAATTCAAGATGGTGAAGAACATTTGGAGTAGGGAAATTGATAAAAGAATATTTAAATGAATTATTTTTCAAGACTTAACTAGTGATGGACTAATATTATGAATAATAGGTGAGTTTGTGAGTTGATACTTCCCCTAATACCTGACATATTCCACACATTTTACAAAGAACTACCGACAACAGCCACTGGTGGAGACGTGCATCCTGACACAATTCAAGATGGTGAAGAACATTTGAAGAAGGGAAATTGAAAAAAGAATATTTAAATGAATTATTTTCCAAGACTCAACTAGTGATGGACTAATATTATGAATAATAGGTGAGTTTGTGAGTTGATACTTTTTAGTGGTATAATAAAAACATAACTTAAAAGAAATAGTAAAAATTTTCCTAATAATGTAATTTTAAAAGATTTTCATATTCTGACAAGAGATCAGTTCAATAATATTATACAACAGTCAAACAATAATAATTCCAATTTATTATTACTTAAATTATACCAATTTGTTTTTGCTTATACAAGGATTATTCTTCTAATTATTACA
Source organism: Sogatella furcifera (assembly GCA_017141385.1). Classification (NCBI taxonomy): domain Eukaryota; kingdom Metazoa; phylum Arthropoda; class Insecta; order Hemiptera; family Delphacidae; genus Sogatella; species Sogatella furcifera. The sequence continues at coordinate 27,470,848 of CM029552.1, read as the reverse complement.
TCAATTTATTATAATATACAGATTCTAATAAAGGTTTTCATTATTGGCACAGAAAGTTGATCCTTTATTCGAAGATACACTTATTGTTGGATAAAAATTATGTAAAATTTTGAATTATTAAAATTATATTTAATTTTTAAATTATGGTAATGAACTCATTAACACTAATTACCAGCTATTCCAAGCCAATTTTATATAAAGCAGAAAGAAATGGTTCTGTTAATCAATGTTCTTATAGTTTTAGAATGTGTGAAAAGGGGTATATGTCAAATTTGGAATGTGCAAAAGGGTATAAGTTATACAGAATTATAATTCTGAACCATTTGTTAATTCCACGATAACCATTAACTGCTAATATCAACTATGTAAGAAACAAAACACTCCAATTAGTGATTATTATAAGGTTGTATTTTAGTAGATTAGAAACCTGATTTGTGGGAACATTACAAACTTTCTTTTTGTCTCCTGAAAAATAAGGATTATTGACATATACCCCTTTACCCCGGCACCACGGATGTATTAGTTTTGTCTTGGCTAAAAAGCGATTAAAAGTGATAAGAGTGATAAAAAGTGGCTGCAGGAGATGTGTTGAACTGAAAATTGGTTAGTACTGAAATCGCAATTTGAGGTTAGAACATTGGGAAGTGAATACAAGAATTTAATTCAATTACATAACTTATTTTCAATAAAGTAAATTCAACACAAGAAGGAACAATGAATTGCTCGGTTTGTGATAAGGATTTACCGATTGATAACGACTACATTGTCTGCAGCAGATGTCAATCCGGTTTACACTATGGCTGTTCTGGAGTTTCAAAGAATACTTGGAGATCAAAAGGTACTCAGAAAAAAGGGGAATGGGAGTGTTCAAGTTGCAGATCTAGTAGGAGCAGATAGTGTTGAAGATGAACCTACAGAGCCTACCTACATCGCGCTTAAATCTATGATGGAAAAACTGTTTGCAAAAGAAGAAAAAGTGATTAATGAAAAAATGGATGAAATGATGACGATGATTAAGAATGTCGAACAGAAAGTAGGAGAAATGAGGAAAGACATCAAAGTGATTCAAGGGGATTTGGCAGCGCTAAAAAAAGAGTTGGAAGATTTGAAAATAACAGTGGAGTGTGAGTGGCAGTATGCAAGATTGAGGAACATCATCATTACCCTTCAAGGGTAATGGCAATTACAACAAGGTATACCCTTCAAAAAAATGAAGATCTGGCTCAGAGCATTACAACTCTACTTGGAAAAATGGAAATTGATATAAGAAACCAAGATATCTCAACTCACTGATTGCCATCAAAAAATGAACACCATAGTCCTGCAATTCTGCAACTTAATTCAAGAGCAGTCAGGGATAAAATCAAAGCAGCAAGAGCACTAAAGCCGGATGCAATGTAGAGTTTGTTGATAAGACTGTCAAAAAATGTTGAAAAATTTATTGATAAGACTGTAATTGATAATATAGTAGAACAGGCAAATCTTTATTCTGACCAGCAATCAGGGAAAAATGTAAACACTATTTTTTCTGAAATTGAACAGTTCCTTGGTATCCATCTGCTAAGCTCAATTGTTAGGATGCTGAGTTATAGAATGTATTGGGCTGAAGAAACTCGATTTCCCCTTATTGCAGATGTGATGCCAAGGAATCGGTTTGATATTTTGGATAGTAATATACATGTAAATGATAATTCTAAGCTGCTGAATTGCAATCATCCGCAGCATGATAGATTATTCAAAATTCGTGGATGAAAAATGTGCTGTGGATGAACTAATAATCCCATTCAAAGGTCGCTGTGTAATGAAGCAATACATTTGTAACAAACCTTATAAATGGGGGATAAAGGATTTGCACTTGCTTCAAATTGTGGCATTGTACACAACTTTGAAATATATATAGGTAAAGATACACTAAGAAACAAGACAAATCTTGGTGTCAGTGGTGACATCGTAATAAAACTTGCAGAAATTGTTCCAAAACACAGAAACTATAAAATTTTCATAGATAAGTGGTTTACCTCCCATGGTCTTCTATTAGAATTGAAAAAACAGGGTCTGTTATCAGTTGGTACAGTGAGAGCAAAGAGAATAGCTGGTAATCCATTGATAACTGATAAGGCACTCTCAAAAAAAGGTAGAGGAAGTCACGACACTCTCATAGAGAATGATAGGCCTGCAAATGGTTCAATAATAAACCAGTTTGTATGGTATCCACATACATTGCAGTTGGACCTACTGATATGGTACAAAGGTGGTCTTCAGCCAATAAAGAGAGTGCTTACTACTAGGCCAGCTATGGTAAAAGAATACAATGCCTCTATGGGAGGAGTAGATTTGCATGATATGCTTGTAGAACTATATAGAGTTGACATGAAATTCAAGCGCTACTACCTAAGAATCATATTCCATATAAATGATATTGTACCAAAATTTTAATTGTAATATCTGAAATACTATTTTAATTATTTTATTAATTTTCTTCCCAATCTTTATTAGTTTAAATTTTAGTTTTGAGTGAATCAATCAAACTTTCTATAAATATTTTATTATTTGGCGTTGGCAGACCTGCCGCTGCAATAGCTGAGTTGAACGGTAGGCTGAGACACTGAGTCTCTTGCTTGGTCTCACTTTTTGAAATGGCTTGTTCCTAGATGGAACTTATAAAGGACCCAATATTTTTATTTCTGTAAATTTAAAATGTAACTTTAATTTAACAATATGTGAACCACTTGGGCCTGATTGAATATATTATATTTGAGTCGTCTATTTTCAAAACCAGATACATCACTTTTTTTCAAAAATTGCATTAAGTCGTCATGATATTACTCATACAATTCTACATTGATTGATCTGAGTGTTGAAAATCAAAACCAGCTACATCATAGCTGAATACGGCTTTAAAATGCTGCATCAGTTTCAAAACCAGATAGATTCCACATGTTGACTTTCAAAACCAGATACATCCAGCTTCTCAATAATTCCACTAGAGCACACTAGCGCTGCTCCAACTACACTCAGATGTTACGCGGTTTGTGTGATTGAAAACATTGAGGTTATGGTATTGGGTGATTATTCGTGTGATTATTCATGTTAAATGGTAGACTAGAATGGAGTGTTATCCACAAGAAGTGAACAGCTGTAAAGAAGCAAGAAAAAACAACGATTTGAAGACTCATGGAAACGGAATATTGCAAAAAAACAAAGGTATGTGCATCAATCAGTTTATGTGGGTTACCACAGTATGCATTTTTCTTATTCAGACAATCTCATAATAATTATTCCATTGCTATTTATTTTATCAACCCATTGAATAGTTTATTTACAAATTAAATCCACTGAGTCGTCTATTTGCCAATTCAAGCTTGAACTAGGTTACTAACTTTTGAATGTGGCAGATCATTGATCTGTAAGACATTTTTCTACAGATACGGACCACCAGGCCCACCAAAAACCATCACATGCAATCATGGGAGGAAGAAGGCCGCTTACCTTTATCCTGTCACGAGATCTCAAGACAGATCAGCAAATTTTCCACCAAAGATTCTACAAAAATGATCAGCCAGTTTCCCATATAAAAATAGTTCAGGACTCATTTATTGTTAAGTATACAGACTGTTCGAAGCCAACCAAAACAAGGTTAGTTGACAACACAAAAGGAGAAAAATCTATGACAGTGAAATATTTCATTTTCAACAAAACCATGAAACAAAAAATACCAGTTTGCCAAAAGCATTTTTGGACACTCTACAGAATAACTAAAAACCGTGTTGTTGGTGTTGTTGCCAGACATTTCCAGTCAGAGGACATACCCAATGAGAGAAAGAGGGGTTCTAGGATTCTAAAACAATATGAACTGAAAAAGAAAAATGTGATCAATTTTATTAAAAAATTCAAAGCCCATGAAATGCATTATTGTCATTGGCGTAAGAGTTCCAGCCGTGTTTACTTAAGCTCAAATCTAAACATTAAAAAAATGTGGAGGATGTATGATAAAGAAACAGGATGATGTATCATTGAAAGTGAAAGATTCATTTTCCGACATATTTTTAGAACAAAAATTTAATATGGGCTTTGGTAGCCCCCGGCATGTACAGATGCATACTCACGTATGCATCAGTCTTGATGAACGGATTCTACATGAAAAAGAGGTTGATTTAAAGCAAAATCTCATTGCACAGAAAAGGGTACATAAGCTGAAAGCAAAGGCATTCTACAACCTTCTAAAGAAAAACAGGATGACTTGTTAATAGTTAGTTTTGATTATCAAAAAAATCAGGTTCTTCCCAGGGTCCCCGATCAAAGTGCTTATTATAGTAGGCAATTATACAAGTACAATTTAACAATAGTAGTTGGGGACTCAAATAGCAGTTTAACAAAAGATAATGTTTTCATCTATCACTGGGATGAAACTCAATTTGCGGCAAGAAGTCAGCCAATGAAATAATCTCTGCAGTACATAATTTTCTATCAGAGTACCATATCCCAGATAAGATTAAGGTTCTTTGTATAATTTCTGATGGATGTGGGGCACAAAACAAGAACTACTACATGATGGGAATGATTAGCTATTGGTTAATGAACACTACTGCGAATATAGAGTCAATAGAATATGTTTTCAAAAATAGTAGGCCATTCTTTTCTACCCTCCGACCGTGTCTTTGCCACTGATTGAAAAAGTAATTAAGAAAAATGATGTAATTATCAAACCAGACGACTACACTGAAATTTTTGCTGAATTTGGGAGAGTTATTCCTCTGGCAGGAATAAATTATGATTGGAAAAAGGTTATGACTGAAATTGTTCGCCCACCTGGCCAATGGAAAATAAAATTTAATCCTTGTAAACGATTCTTTTTTAAAATCAATAGAGGGAAGGATAATGTTCTAATAAAAGGGGAGGTGAACTACAAAGTCCAGCTGCAACAGTATTGTAATGTCTGCAAAAAGAATAAAAAAATTAGCGATTGCAGCATGCCATCACTAATACAGCCAGCAATAAAAATTGCTCCTTTGAAATCACGCAATGTCACAGCATTGTTGGCAAAGCATTATGGAGATGGTTGGGAGGATATTGAAGCACTTGAGTTCTATAAGAAATGTGTAATGAATAATAATGAAGCTCTGGCAAGTGATGACCAATGTGAAAATGAGGTAGATGATGATTTATTACAAATTTGATTTTTATGACATCTTTTTTGACATTTAATGATACCTGTTGGAGTGAGATTCATCTACATAATTACTAATGATGATTAACATCATAATGACAATGTAAGTTAATGTTTCATTTAATGACAATAATCAAATGAAAATGTATTAGCATTAATGAAAAACTGTGTTTAATTTCATAACCAGATACATCACTATTTTAGTTTCAAAACCAGATACATCCCACATTTAAATTTGAATAATTCAACCAGGAGTGATTTTTATATCAGGATAATCACACAAACTATGTATCTTGAGTGTATAATCATGACTGTAAAGGAATAAAATTCACAAAAAATTAATAGATCTTGAAAATTGTTTTTTACGTTTCCTGAGAAATTTTGATTGTGCGATGTATCTGGTTTTGCAAATAGATGACTCAATTTTATTAGCCATTCTTCTTTACTTAGATTTCAAATTTGTGTTTAAAAACGTATACTTGATGTAACCTATACTTTTGCAAGTCTGAACCCTTTTTAAATCTGTATTGTAATAACTTTTATTCTTTCTGTACTTCTTTTTCCATACTTCTATAGTTGGGTGTTCCACCAACATGTCATTTTTTTGCAAATTACATTGCTTCTTTATTTAGTAAATTATTAAATTTAATGGAATGTGTTAACTTTCTTATCTTATTTGGAATATTCATGCATACTGTTGTTAATTCTTGTCAACTCACAACCATTTCGTGTAGTTCTTTGTAATGAAATTTGTCTAATTATGTTGAAATTATGAAATTCTATATTATTCAACACTCTAAGAGTCAAATGTAAAAATTCTGAATCAATATTGACAGAGTTAGAAACATTTTTCCATCTTGCCAGAATGTCTTCTTTGCTTTGACATACTATTATATAAGTTCTTCAATCTCATGTAAAAAGTTTGAAATTATTCACCAATGCATTTCCAACCACCAGTAAAATTTTTGCACTCTTGTGACTCACATCTTACTCTTGAAATAATATGCTCCTTTATGAATTAGATGCTGTGCCACCACTCTATAGTACACTGCCATCTTTTGTGAATCCAGTTGGCAATGGTACATCAAATACTATTGGAGGATTGACAGCCGCATACTTGAGATTACAGGTGGCTGCATTGACGTAGTTTGTTTGGCCGTCTGATGTCACACCATAACCTGTAAAAAAAATTACATTTGAATAGATCCATCATAGACCAATAATCGATTAATTGTATGAAAACCATTAATCATTTATTAATTAGCTGAGCTTCATATTGGCTACAAGACACTTGAGAAACCTGGAATTATTCATTTCAAAAGTATATTAAGATAAAATACAATGCATCACACACAGTTGACATTTTTCACAACGGCCAATTGAAGTGGGAGTGTCACTGAGAGATTTACAGCTTTAAGCCAAAACAAACCTCATTGAGAAAAATCATAATGATTTGAAGTATTACATTTAGTCCTACCAAAATAAACCTTGGATAAATTATTATACTCCATAGCTTCATATTATTATCATTGAGGATTCACGCCAAGATTTTTCATACTTGATGGGATAGACATGGAAGAACAAAGAACGTATAAAATCTGTCCAAGCAAAGAAGACATTCTGGCAAGATGAAAAAATGACTCCCGCTTGATCAATATTGGTTTAAAAATTATATATTTGATTTCGGATTGTAAAGCAGAAAGTTATCTACAATTCGGGACCAGATTTCTAATTTTTGAACCAATATTGACCGAACTGGAGTCATTTTTCAATCTTGCCAGAATTTCTTTTTTGCTTGGACAGACTATACTTAGGAGCAAAATTGAACAAAAATGAGGTTTAAAAGTAGGTACTATTCTGTAGTTCAATTTCATTTTAAGCTATTGTATGAATATAAGAAGATGAAATAATTTCGAGCAAGATCATACCTTCATGTATATGTCCGAATATGTGATACTTGGGTTGCACGCGCTTCTGTATGGTGGTGAGCAATTCGCAGCATCCGGCGCGTACCCCCGAGCAACAAAGATCGCCACGACCCAGTGGCGGCGTGTGGCTCACGAGTATGTCCGTGTCATCAGGTATCAGGTCCCATTTGGCCAGGCACGCCTCGCCGCGAGATAGGTTGAACGCCATCCGACTGTACTCGGGCTGCCTGAGGGACAAAAATATATTATTTTATGTTAATGTAATTTTTTAAAACTTAAAAACTGAGATCCTATTTTAATAATAAACGTAAAAGTGTAATTGCAAATACTGTAATTAGAAATCTCTAATAAAAAAAGTAATTTAATAAATTGTCATTTGAGGTTAGAGTGATGGATAAGAATTATATCAAGTCTTTTATATAGAAAATACTGATTGAAAAGTGTTTCTATTCTATTGAGGATTATTTTAATTCAGATTTTTCAATAAGTCAAGTAGATAGAGTGTCATTAAGTTTTTGTTAACTTAAGTTTGTGCGAACTTAGTCTTAAAGTATCTGAGATAATTATTTAATGATTCAAATGAAAGCTCCAGTACATGTTTCTTGTATTATTTGTATAATTCGTACTAACAATATTCTGCTGTAATTTTTCAGCTACTGACGTTGTTATAACATTGTTCAATGTTTTCAGCAATAGAGATTTTGATTTTGTTTAATTAATTGTATTAACCAACTGATATAGGCTACTTATTGTATATTATACATCGTTCAATAATTCAGTGGACTAAGGGCCGGTTTCTCCAAGTTGGATTGAACCAAATTTTGGATTAACGTTTGATCGGTGTGTCCTTGCTTACTGCTATCAAGAAAGTGAAATCCGAATAGATCATATTTTTGTGCTACTTTTGTGTGTTTTTGTACCACGAAGGAAATTTTTTGTACCATTCCACTAACTGAGATAATAGCAATTCTTCTTGGCCGGTAGCTAATCTGACATGACAAATTCATTTTTGGGTTAGCACCGTTACACATTTTATTGGCATACACTTTCTATATCTGAATAAAAAGAGTTGAAGTATAATGCTATAATCAAATTATTCAATTATATTAATTTAAAATGAATAATTAATTTTATAATCGTCCAATTAGTGCATGAATATCTATCTTATTTGAAAAATATGCTCTGGATCTTGCATGTTGACCCATCTTTAAGTGCTAAGGTTGGTTATCCTACATTCACAGAATAACCAGAAGTCAACCAGCTGCTATACTTTTCATTTTTTTGAGAGTTTAATTTCCATCATTCAGCTGATGGTTTATCTTGAAATTCAAACTCCCAGTCCTGACCGATTAAACCAATTCTGCCAAATTTCATTCAAATTCATTTAACCAACCAAAATTTGAAAACCCCGCCATGGGAATGTCCATTACTTTCTCCAGCAGGATAAACCTGTACCCCGACCTGTTCAAACTTGAATGAAAACTATGCAGTAATATTGTATTAATTCCATGACATTTTGTACCACCAGCAAATTTTTTTGTACTCCTCTTATTTTTGGGTACTAGCAATTAGAAAGTTGGGGGTTAGAACCCGACACGAGCCAAATTCAATTAAATGAGAATTAAAATGAGATCGAAGAAAAGTTTATTAGATTGGTACAAAAGTTGAACAATAATAGGGTGTATCTGAATGTTGAATAATTATATAAAATATGCTGGGAAAGAGAGTCAACTTTTTCTCTGACCGCAGAATTACTATTATCTCTGTTAGGGTGGTGGTACAAATTTTCCTTCTTGGTACAAAAAGGTACAAAAATAGTACAAAAGTATGATGTATTCGAATTCCACTTTCTTGATAGCTGTAAGCAAGGTCACACCGATCATACGTTAAAGGTTAAACCAAAATTTGGTTTAATCCAACTTGGAGAAACCGGCCCTAAGGTAAACAAACTTAAATGTAATAGACAACAACACGCATGCGTGGTTGCCGAAATTTGGTAAATCCCAAATCACAGTCAGCATCATATCCACTGCTGTTTATCAATCAACATAAAATTCAACAGCTGAATCATATGACTGCTTCAGTGTGAATAGTGCATTTCAAAAGTTTTTTTTACCTTACTTAGTTCACTGAATTATTGAACGAATTATGTTACTGAATAATTATCAAACTATCAAGTTCATGGACAGATTATCCTGCACTGGCGGCTCGTGCCCACGAAACAGGTGAAGTGCTGTACAGTAAAATATACGAGCACTTCACCTGCTTTGAGGGCACGAGCCGTCAGTGCGATAAAATTTTCTAATGTTATGAGAACATAAACGAACATTTTCTAATACGAGCTTACACATTTTACAATTACAAACGAATTACCTGTTAATTATGAATACACGTTATAACCTTTCTCCAAGTTATACTTGATATTTGAGAGTAGTTCAAATTGATTGTTATTAATTCGGTTTGACAACAAAATTTCAACAATAAAATACATACTTGCAATCAGATTTTCCAAGTTTTACGAGTTGAACATAAGCTAAGTTTGGAAGTTTGGCATTTCCAAAAATTTCAGGCATTTTCCAAAACCAAAATTTGGAATCGCAAGCTTGTTAATTTTATGAAACAGGTTCTTGGTTTCATTTCATTAGGCCTACGTGGCATCATAAGTCAAGTAAAATTTTTTCGATAATTAAATTGAAACGTTTTTAAATTTTTCATTGTACTGTATTAAAAAAATGTCGGGGAAATAAAAGTAAAAATTTCTGGATTAAAACATCAATTAGCTGGTAAATCATTGCATTAGTCAAAGTGGGATCAGAAGAGTTACCTACCAAGGAGTGCCATAGATTTTTAATCCATACAACGTCACTGCCTCGTCTTGAAGATAGATACAGTTGGTGAGGTAATCTTTGGGTTCTAATTCTTTGGATGGTTGGGTACCACTATCAGTCTTCTTGTGGGAAGCAAAATGCTTTCTGAAGTTCTCATCAAAGCATAGCTCATGGTTGCCAGCAATTACTACTTTGTGCTTGTGTGGTAATGTACCTGGAAATTTGAAGAAAATTTGATAGAGAAATAGATTACATTAGGATTAAATACAAAAATTATTATGGCATTTCTAAGAGAATAAAATTCTCTACAACTTGGTTGTGTCACAAGATTTTTTACTAAATTCAATTCCGAATTATAAGACTTGAACTAATAACAAGAATAGTTAAACTTAATACACAAGAATAGTTCAAGTCCTCTTTTTAGGAATTGAATTGGGTAAAAAAAAACTTGTGATACAACCAAGTTGTAGAGAAATTTATTCTCTTCAAAATGCCATAATAATTTATATATTTAATCCTTTCTTAAAAAAGTTACACCTAATTGAAGAATTAAAAAAGTGAGTTTATCAATTTTTTCATAATTTTACATCTATTAAATGGCCTGTAATTAAGAATTGCAACACTGTAGAAACTTGAATTTTGTTTCAAATTGTCGAGAATTCCATCCTCTAGAATACTGGGTGTAAGAAAAACTCTTTAAAATGTACTTTCAATTGAAGTTATGCGAAAAATATTAAAAGAGGAGATAATTTGACAATTTTGCTTCTTATACAAACAAGAATACAATTATATATTTTTTGAAAATGAAAGAAAAAGTTGAAATCTTTAATTTGAGACCAATTATGATTCTCCATCATCAAGTAATATCAAGATATGAGCATTTGAAAGCAAAAAATATCCCATACTTATTACACAAAGATAATAGTTAAAGTCAACTCAGAAATGAAATGTTTCAATTTTGAACGAATTTGACTCGTGATATATGCATTCAAACCGCCTTGATGGGCTATGATTTTATAAGATTCGTTGACTCCCATCAAAGTTAGAGGCGTCCTTAGCCTATGATCTTTCAAGGATCCTTTAAGGCCTCTTTATGCCAGAAAATAACTTTAATTGAGTTTGGTAGGTGAGTCATTCGATGGAAAATGATCAAATGCATGGTATTACGACAGGAAACTTTAGTACAGGTACGAGAAGATCGATTTTAGATTGAATAGCAAGAAATGGTGGATTTCTTGGAATACAAGGATATTTGTTTACGGGTTTAGCTTGAAAACTATTCAAGATAGGGAGGTCAATTTAGTCTCAAATTGTAGAGAACAAAATTATCCCCAGAATTATTTTGAAATACACAATCCCAAAACATCAGGCGAAAGTTATAAATAATAAAAAACTGAGAGGTATAAAATTTCCATTTTCCTTGAAAAATACGACTTTTATGAAAAATCATAACTTGCTCATTATTCAACATAGAAGGTTGAATTTGATACCAATCTCTTGGAAATTTTATAAGCTAAAATAATTATGATTTGAATATTCTTGTCCAACACTTCATTTTCGGGTAAATTGCAGAAAACTAGGAGCGGAACTTTGTGGTTTTTGGGGCACCCTGTATTAAGCACAAGGTTTACAAGGTCAACTTTTTGAATCTAAGTTGTTCAAGGACCAAGGAACATTACACGAAATTATGGCAGCGTCCTGAATTTTTTCCCGTGTGAAACCTAAAATGACTGGACTATACTTGGGTCATTTTAAGGATTATGTAGCCATCTTGACGGTGATTGACATTAAAGTTGAAAATAACAGCAGTTTAGCTCAGTAAGCAATATATTTAAAAATATCGAAATTTGAACTAATTTTAATAAATGAACATTAACGAGTAATTTAAAAAATTAATTTGTCCATTATGGCATTTTATAAACATGGAAGAATTATTAGATATTGCAGTACACCAACTGCTGGATGATTGAGACCAATTAATCAATCAATCTTTATTCATCAAGTGAATAAGTACATTTTGAATATTGTCACTTTACATTTTGTCATAATATTTATAAAATTACATTTTAAAAGAAATGAGTCAACATAAGTAAATCAATACAGTCAATGCACAATACTATAAAATTACTATTGAATAAATTCCTGGAAAGAATACAAAGACAATTGAACTAGATAGTCCTTCAAATTATCTTTAATTTTTTTATATGTTCAATTGACTTTAAAGTACTGGGCAACATATGAAAATATTTATTTCCAATATACATGGTTTTCTTTTTGAATAATTCCAAGTTATGTCTGTAAACAAATCTGCTAGATCGCGTATTATATCCATGTGAATTATTACTTCTCTGTTCGAATTCAGTAGATTTTCTGGAAAACATAATCACATCATAAATATATTGCCCATATATTGTTAAAATACCCAGCTGAGAGAAAGATTGTCATTCCATTTCATTTTCATGATAATCCTTACAGCTTTTTTTGCTAAAGTAATATTTTGTCTAGGTTTATTCTGGATGTGCAACCATATATGCATAGACCATACGCTAAATTGGAATGTATCAGTGCGTGGTAAATAGATTTTAAAGCCCCATACCGCATACATTGGACATTCGCCTAAGAGCATACAGACCAGGGAATATTTTTTTGACCACATGACACACATGATCGTTCCATGACAAATGTTCATCTATTAATAGTCCGAGGAATTTTGTGTTATTAAGCTGCTCTAAACTTTGATCAATTAATACTATGTTTGGGCACTCTACATTTCTGCTCTGCCTGATAGAAAAAGACACTACTACTGACTTAAGGGGATTAAGAAGGAGATTTCGGTGGTTTAGCTATTAGACTCTTAGCTGATGATTGTTCCACATCCTGAACTGATTTACCCGATAAAATGATGTTAGCATCGTCTGCATATAAACAAACCGAATCCTGTTCTTTGATAACATCAGGTAAACCCTTAATGTGACAAAGGAACAAAAAGGGCCCAAAATCGAACGTTGTGGGACGCCATATTGGAGGTTTTTGAGTTCGGATCTATATTTTATTTTATAATTAATTGAATGAGTCTCGTCAATTCTCTCTAATTCAACATATTGTTGTCTCTCCTTTAAGTAGGATGAAAACCAAGTCTGCTCTTTCCCTAGCACTCCCATGCCTTTGAGTGATTCTAACAAAGCATCATGATGGACACTGTCAAAAGCACGTGTCTGATCAAGGAATGTACCTATCTCCTTATCACTCTTGTCTATTGCATTTATAATAGAACCTAAAAAGTCCACTCCTGCTGTGATGGTTGATTTGTTTGACCGAAACCCATGCTGCTCTCTGTCCAGTGTGTTGTTCGTTTCTAAATACGGTACCTAACAAACTGATCATACACCACACGTTCCAATATTTTAGAAAATATAGATAGTAATGAAATTGGTCTATATCACTCAGGATTTTTGGCATTACCTTTTATTTAAATATTGGAATGACTTTGGCTATTTTTAGAGAATTAGGGAAATGTTCCGATATAAGAGAAGAATTTATTATATGCGTGAGTAGCTTAATTATTGTTGGTAAGACTTTTTTATAACTGCTATTGGTATATCGTCCGGCCCAGAAGAGAATTTGCTTTCAAATGTCATAATAGTTTTTTCTAATTCATAAGGCAAAACTTGAGAGAATCTGAATCTTACGGAGAAATATTGATTATTATTTATATAATGAGTATTTATCAGAGGACTAGAGTTCTTAGGAACATTAGGCACTACCAAGTTATCAACTGCTTTAGTAAAAAAATCATCACAGATTTTGAGAGGATCTGTTTCAAGATTTCCATTATTCATAATTCTACAAAAAATAGTACAAGATTGAAATAAAAGCATTATATTTATCGCACACTGCAGATTGATAAACTTTTATCCAATTAATTTCGAGTAGGTAAATCTTTGAAAATTTATAATTTTTGAACCAATATTGACCGAGCTTGAGACATTTTCCCATCTTGCTAGAATGTATTCTTTCTCGACCAAACTATAACTACGTTAGCTTAATTGAATACTCACCAAGCCATTCGTTGAAATACACAACTTCACCAATATTACCGTGGAAAGTGAAATCTCCAGCGTGTATAAAAATATCCCCATCAGGTATTTTACCAAAATGAAATTTTGAAGTCTGGTTATGCGTATCACTCATGCATACAATGCGTACCTGAAAATCGAATACCTAGTTTATTAACCAAGCAAGAGAGTTACAAGACATGGAGTAGCAAGGTTGAGTAGTAATAACTTATAGTGAAAAGGAGGCTGCTGGCAAAGCCAATGTATTCCCTTCAGGGAGTTATTGGTGAACCAATTTTTGGTCTGCTGCATCTTCACAACATAAATAACCTATTAGATTTGTTAGTAATCATTGAAACTGCCAATCTAGAAACCCCTGGCAACGACCAATGAAAGTAGGCTAATAGAGAGCATAACTCAAGTCATTTTTAACTTACTATTATTATTTATTTAGCGTATGCTTTCATTAGTGGGGAGACCCAAAGGGTTGTTCCACTTCGCAATACTATAACCTCATTTTTCACGAATGAAAACATGGAAAACCATGTGGGTTATAGTTCATTTGAAATAGTAAATTTAAAACAAAATTTTGTGATTTCAAAACATCATTATAACCAAAACTAAAATACTTCACAAATTCACTACACCATGGCCGAAAAAATTAAATTTTGACTGGAAATTCAGAGCTCGAAATTTAATGTACTAACTCAACTCATTTAAACATTGGGCTGATTCTAATAATACACTTCATCTCTATATATAAAAGCGAAATAGCCCTGATTAATTCATTCATTCATCACCAGAACTAAGAATCCACTGAACCCAATGCGTTCAAATTTGGCAGGCATGTTCAGTTGAACGTTTAGACGCGCGCTACGAAAGGATTCTTGAAACTTCAAAAGGATACGCCAAATATTTCAGTTTTTCTATAGGTTTTCAGCGTTTTCATTTTTTGCAAGAACCAATCGGTAGAAAATGTTGATATTTGGTGGGCAGGTTCAGATAAGGTCTAGAAATGTTGTGTTAAAATATTTCATAAATCCGTTCAAGAGTACGCCAGTAATCACTTTTTCAAAATTGTAAATGTATTGCGGGTTGCATATCTTCCGCCTTGATACGACCAATCCTTACTGTAAAGTCAATGGTTCAGCTAGATTAAGGATGAACTGATTCAGAAGATATCAAACTATGTCCGATATACTTCTAAAGGTTACGCTCGATATTAGCTATTTACTATTTTTCCGAGTTATTCTTAGATTTTTCGAGAACGAATTAGCAGAAAATTTGGTAAATAGGTCCAGATCAGGGGTGGATTAGGATTAGAAATGCTGTGTTCAATAAATTTCGAATCTCTTCTGAACGGAATTTGCAGGCGAGCAAAGCGAGCCTGCTTGTCTCAGCTTACATTGACAGAGGTTTTGCAGGCGAGCGAAGCGAGCCTGTTTGACTCACTGACACTGCTGATACTATCGGGAGTCTAGGTGTAGAAGGCGAGCGAAGCGAGCCTGCCGGCCAGTAACTTTATAAGAGCCATAAAAAATAATAAATCATTCAATAAATAAATTTAATTTCGAATCTAACGCATCAACTATCAAATTATCAACAGATCTAACTTAGGTACATAAATACCTACATAAATCTTGACAATGAAAATTATTATCTTGGAAGTGTATGGGGCACATTTGGGATTATTTAAATTTATGAAAAAATTTTCTTAGAAGTGTGTGTTTCTGTGTTAGCCACTCGTGCTTGCTTAGTGATGTAAGCTGGGCTAGCTTACTTACGAATATGTAAAGTATATTTACAAAAGTTGATTATTAAATATAGTCTATATGAATGAGTAAAAATAATGGATGTAATCAAAATACGTATAATAACGGCTACTTAATTACAATGAACTTGAAAGTTTAATTAATATATGATTTGAGTTGAATTATTTTATTTCAATGCTTGACCGCAGGATTAGGCTAGATAAAAAAATATTGAGATAAACAGGATTCAAAATGGTAGGCTACTGGTATTGAAAGTGTTGGATTGAACATTAACATTGAATAAGACTAGTGATATTAGTTTAGATGAATATGCAAATTTGGTGTAAGCCTGCAATAGCTGCAATACAGGGCAATAAATAGGAGATTACACTTGAATTTAGAGATGAGTTGAAAATATTACATTCGAATAGGTACCGTACTTACATTGTTGCTGTCACATTCATCTGGAACTTGAAAATTCACTTTAATAAATTTTTGAGATTCAAATATTTCCATCCAGACTTCATTTGGATCATGGGAAAGAGGATGCACTTCTATTCCCTTGCTTTTTCTGTCATTCATCCTTGGAATTTATTCGACCTTAATAACTTGGATTCTAATTTTTCTTTGAACTAAGCAAATTATTAAATTTCGCATGAGGAAAATTTAAGTGTCACTACACTTCAGCTGATACCGGCTTTAACCTTTAAATTGAAAGTGATCACTAAGAGAAATTATTGTAGTTATTAGATTGTTAAGAAACACTTTGAAAAAAATAAATAAGGAATCCATTGCTTTTTATCTTCTATTTCACTGAATATTAATGGAAATTTCCAAGTCAAATCAATAATATTGGAAAGAATCCTTGAAAGAAACGCCAAACGCCCGGCCGAATTGTTTATTGTTGAAAACAGTATCGACTATCGATAGTGGTTATATCGATTAAAGTCGATATATTTTTTCGACCTCATTTATCGATAGAAAAGATTGACTCTCTCGAAAGTTTAAAAACTAACTTAAAACAAAAACATAACCTAGATAGAAAATTCGTAATCCTTTATGGCTTTTATCATTTGAATCTCTATAATATTTAGTGATTTCATCTACTACTATGAATTTACACATCCTATGAAACAAATAAATGTATTGAAGAATATTTGAGTAGAAGTATTTTTCTATTCATGGCTGTGGCAAAGTACAAACAATTGATTGGGAGAAAGGTATATTTACACATACATGATAATTAATTGTTTTTCTGATACATTTCTAAATGTTAATAATCATAATTATTTTGAAAGTCTAAGTTGCACCTGTAGCCTTACCAGTACGGTACGAAAGTTGCATTATAGTAATTAACTAACCGGCTTATTTGCTACTCTTTTGTCCACCATAATTCAAAATATCACCAACTTGCTACAAAACCCAAGACCCACCAATATTTTGATTGAATTGAGACAATTATGTATCGTCACTGTCCATTTCGATAAATAGGCTGAGTATAAATCATTTATTACTCAGCTATATTGCGCGTGGGTAAATGTACAAGTGGGTATTTCAACTTTATTCAATTCAGGCCCAAGCTTATTCTAAATTTGAAGGTTTGAAATTTTACAGAGATGTTCTTTATGGTATTGAATGAATACTATAGGCATTTATCTAGTAAGTAAGTTATAGTTTAACAGTAGGCCTATCATAGATATACGTATTATGCCTAGGCTATATGCGTAAATTTCGTTCAGGTAAGTTATAAGACTAGCCTACACTTAAGTAAGTAACTACACTTTCAAATATGTCTCTGAGGGCTATGAGACGCAAAAAATGCAAACTGCGTCCGGGGGCTGAAAAAAATTGAGTTATATTTATTATGTCAAGAACAGTTCTGAGATAAGTGTCCTGGTCTGTCTGCCGAGTGGGACACAGAAGCTGCCCTGCAACGCAAAGGGTCTCATAAAAATCTAAAACAGAACCAGATCACAACACAGAAGTGAGAACAGCTGTCTACCACTACTTTCTATTTTTTTACCTAGTCACTGTCCAATCACTGTGTTTTACATTCATTCATGTTACTCAGTGTTACATTCACAAGAAAAGGGTCAGCGCAAGGGAGTGTTCGTTATTATTATTCATAGGACACCATATCTGTGCAACTAGTCTCTCAGCTAATATGATTATTATTAGCCTATATTAAAGGTTGGTGAAGGCTGAAGAATATAAATGCTCAACTGACTGAAATTTAAATGATTGCAGGTCCTTGAAGTCTTGAAAAAACACAATTACAACATAAACCCGGCTACAATTGAAAATGCTGTCACTCTCAATAAAACACAATTACAGTTTGAGTTGCCAGTTACATCACTTCTAAAAAGCAACGTCAACGAAATACATTGTAGAGATCTATTAAATATAACAATAAAAGAAGATGGTGTAAGAAGCATAGCCAAAAGCACCAGTAAACCCTCAGATGAAGACAAGATATTGTTCAGTTTGGATGAGGAACATTTCGTGAAAGATGTGCTTCGAAACAGAGATTACTTCCAAGAACTTGAAGACACATCGTTTCGAAAAGGGCCACAGAAACGAAAGAAGGTCCTCATTGAATACAGGTGAGTTGATAAACATCATGTGGAAGTATTTTTCCAAATATTCAATTTCAATATGTGTTTTATTTTCAAAGAATTATACAATTATTGATTGACTAACTTAGGTTGAGTATTGGAAAAAAAATTACAGACCTAACTCCACCAAATATATGATTGGTATGAAATAGTAGGATATTTTTATTCCATCAAGACAGCCAACAGTCTCTTCTACACATCTTATCATTCTATAGAATGAATTGTTCAAAATTTAGAACTCGTCAATGTTCTCTTAGATATCAAGTTATTTAACAGAATATAATTAAAGAATAATAGCCCTGACCCTACAGATTTCATTGTTTTTCTCAAAACTTTCTTCATATCCTGATGTATTCGATAATGAGTCGCACTTACAATGATTATAACTTACAGTATAAAAATCTCAATACAAGTGAAGCTTGATCTCATGTATGGAAGCAGATCACTACGTATAAACAAATTGAAATAATTCAAAGATTATCATATACGTTAACTTATAGATATAATTTTGAAGTAAGTAGAATAGAAAAAAGTAAATAGAACAAACACTTTAGATAGAGGAAAATTACATATAAAGTAACATCCTAATTTGCTAGATATTTCACAACATCGCTCATAATTTGTGAGCAGCTTACAACAACACTCTGTCTGGGACCGAAATATCTCCTAAATTAGAATGCAAGTTGATATGTGTTTTTCATCTATCTAAAATGTGTTTTTGTTTTTTTTATTTACTTGTACAACAAATATTCCAAAGTGTCTAAGTCTTATTAGTGATGTGCGATATAATATTGAATGTAGCTATAATAAATCAAGATCATATTATTCTTATATTTTTCTGTTATTTTTATTCTTATATAATATGCTTCGCTGCTATTTGAGACATTCTCAAGTGTAAGCGCTCTACATTTTTTAATAATTTCTTTTAAAATAATATTTTCCAGCTCACCGAACGTCGCCAAACCTTTTCACATGGGAAACTTTCGCTCAACAATCATCGGCAACTACCTGAGCAACATTCACGACTACTTTCAACGAGATGTGGTCAGACTCACCTACCTTGGCGACTGGGGCAAACAGTTCGGACTGCTACAAATCGGTCTGGACGATTTGAAACTTTCCGAGGGAGAAATTCTCCAAAACCCCATTGAAACCTTATTTAAAGCCTATGTGACAGCCAACCGACGTGCCGAGGGTGACGTGGATGTTTTGAGGAGGGCGAACGAGATCTTTCATTCAATGGAAACTGGGAAAAATGAGGAGGTTCTGAAGAGATGGGAAACTATTAGACAGGTGACGGTTGATGAGCTGAGTGAAACTTACCGCAGATTGGGTGTAAGGTTCGATGACTATGATTGGGAGTCAAACTACCCCGCCAGTACAGCTACCTTCTACATTGATGCGCTTAGAAATAAGGGCAAAATGAGAGAAGAAGATGGTAAAAAGGTGAGTATAGTCAGATCCCAAACAGTTGACATTCCTTGAAGCAAAAGCGTGACTGCGCATGCGCAAGTCTGAAAATTTTAGTGTAAAGTCATCACATTTGCCAAACACTTCTCCAGCTGGTGAGATGTGATAAGAGACAGATGATGAGAGTGGGACTATTCTCATTTCAACTGCTGGCAGCATTGAACAGTTTCCATTTTGAAGGAAAGTCAACTGTGTGCGACCAGACTTTATAATTATTGAACTGTAAAATTCAAATTTGAACAGGAAACAAAAAAATTAAGAAACAAAGTTTGCATGAATTTGTATTCAACTGTAGCTATGAAGCAGCTGAAAATATTTTTATCAGCATTAGGGCCCAATTATTAAAAAATGAACTTCAAAGAACAATAAAAATTCTAATAATGCGACGTAGTGATAATAAATGGGTATTACTTTCCAACTAATTAGTAGAATTTTTATTGATTTTGTAGAATCGACAACCTCTCGTTTTAATTTGCTTTCAATTATGTGAATGTGATTCAAAAATGTTGAAATAATCTTCGTGCAGTTCAAGTAATGCACATGCAGTTCATGTATAATGTGCATAGCCTACTTTTGAAATCGAATGGGCAATTTCTATTACTCTATTAGGCCGGTATTACACAGTCTGCTAACTACCGCGTATTGACAGTCCGAGGCATGTGCCGGACTGTCGATACCGGGTTTGCTAGCAGCGAGGCAAACGCTGCACACATTTCGCAGCGAGCAGTGCCTGTTGCCTCGCAACGCACAACAAACAATTCTACAAACTAACCTCAAAATTGTACCCCATTCCTATGCATTTTTGTGATTAAGAATTCTATTTGGGTGCAGAAGGTTCTAATAGGCAATAATAAGCATTGTCTTGAATTTTGATCTACTAATTGAGCACAAACTAACCTCCATTTATCAATTATCAATTCAAAATCAGTCCAAATTATCAATTGTCAGAGCTTAGTTGCTTTGTCTCCCGCTTGATGGCGCTAGTCAATTTGTTTGCGTGCTCGCATTTTTCGTTACAAAAAATGCAGATATTTTATTATAATTATTTTTATTATAATTATATACTATATATTATACTATAATTATAATTATTTTCGATTATTGCAGATTATATTCACACATATGCCTCAGCCATGAGTTTATACTTTTTTTGCGTCACCAGACTGTACTGCGAGGCATTCGTGGCACATGCCTCGGACTGTCGATACGCGGCTTTACGGGCAAATAATTCACGTACGTGAATTATGTCCCATAAATTGATCATACCGTTTGATATCAGAGACTCAACTAAATCGATTCGATCATTTCTGATAAATGTAAATTTCATATCCTTCAATTACTTTTCCACTTTCTGTATGTTTTCTCATCGATTTTGTACAAGTAACTTATAAATTACTTCTAATTTTCAGGTTTTCATGCTAGATTCTGGCAAAACAGTACCACTTCTGAAAAGTGATGGCTCATCCCTGTATCTTACTAGAGATGTTGTGGCTGCACTCACCCGCAAAGCGCGCTACAACTTCGATGAAACAATCTACGTGGTGGATTTCAGTCAGGAGGAGCATTTTGTTGCTCTTAGAAACATTTTAACCGAATTGGATCCTAGTTGGACGGACTTGATCAAGCACGTTAAGTTCGGACGTGTGAGGGGCATGAGCACGAGGAAGGGTGAAGTAGTATTTCTCAAAGATATACTCAATGAGGCACGGAATATAATGGCTGAGAAACAGGAGAAGTCTATCAGTGAGTTTTAAACTTAACAATAGATTAATATCAGAAAACGATTCACTTGAAATTCCAATCATATCATATAGCCCAACTCTCAACAAAATATTGAATAGAAAGACTAGATATT
The DNA here is from genome assembly GCA_017141385.1 of Sogatella furcifera. NCBI lineage: Eukaryota > Metazoa > Arthropoda > Insecta > Hemiptera > Delphacidae > Sogatella > Sogatella furcifera. Next base: position 27,449,179 of record CM029552.1, on the reverse strand, counting down.
GTCAAATTAGATTTATTTAAAATCGAGATACAGGTTTCGGTTGTTATATCACTATCAATCTGGTTAACTAAAACTCGAGAGAGAGAGCAGCAGAATTTATGATAGCGTCCAAGCACCACTATATAGTATAAATTCTGAAGAAGAATTTATGATAGTGTTCGAGCACCACTAGTATGAATTATGCTGCTTGCTTTCTTATTATTTTACTAGAGATTGATATAATATTGTATCAACCGAAACCGGTATCTCGATTTTTAATAAATATGTGGTTTGACAATATAAATCGTATGTTTATTCAATATGGATAACTACCAAAATATCACCTTCACAACTACCCAAACACTTTCAACAAAATGAATACAACTCCAACTATTCAGTTTGTACTAAAATACCTTGCACTGGCGGCTCGTGCCCACGAAATAGGTGAAGTCTACGTATCTTTTACTGTACAGCACTTCACCTGTTTCGTGCCCACGAGCCACCAGTGATACCTTGACTGCTATTTAGGAAAATGAACTGTCGAAAGAATAATAAAATTCATAAAATTATTTGCAGCAACTAGAGATGACCTACCAGAATATGTTTCTGATGTACTGGGAATTTCAGCAGTCATGGTAAACGACCTCAAACAAAGACGAATGAAAGATTATAACTTTGATTGGAACTCAGCTTTACAGGTCAGTTAGCTCTGCTCCAAATTAGTATTATCCTTGATTATGGTTCAGTTTACCTGGTTACCAGTTTACCTTGTGGTTCATTATTTTAGATCATTATCAATCAGACAATGCTTCTTTTCAAACATATAAAAACTCAATCATAATAGGCTGAATGAAATTGATTATTTTGATTGGGAAAAATTACAGTAAATACTTCAGGGATTCAAGTCGTATACATAGGACCATGGGAATTCATGATACAGAAGAGAAGTAACAAGGAATTCTATCATTATGAATGAAAAGACAAGATGTTGTCAAACCACTGATTTGCTAGAAAATTGAGATATCGGTTTCGGTTGTTACACCATTATCAATCTCTGTTAAACTCTGGTTTATCAGTTTACCAGAGATTTATAATGGTGTAATAACCGAAACCGGTATCTCAATTTTCTAATAGATCAGTGGTTTGACAACCGTTTTCATTTATTATGGATAACTACCACAATAATATCAACTTCACAACTACTCAAAGAGTGAATTCTATCATTAGCAGCAGTGATCTAATAATTGAATAAAAAGACAAGATATTGTCAAACCATAAAGATTTATTGGAAATCGAGACACAGGTTTCGGTTGCTACACCACTATCAATCTCTGATTAAAGGTTTACCTGAAAAGTCAATTTCAAAATTGACTAAGCTTACTTGTCTAATATGTTCCTCTTCAAAAAATAGAGGCGTCTTAGACTCTGCTTGTATTTCATCAAGTTGTGTTGAACTATTTTGTATACAAATGCTTTAAATATTCAATCAAAACTTTGTATTCTGAATAGTTTGGATTTTTAATAAAATGTATGACCCTTAGCGGTTTTTAATTAATTTTCAACTCAATCCTCATGCTTATGATAGAATAGATCTTCACTTTTGAATTATTTATAGGTAAAAGGTGACTCAGGTATTAAGCTACAATACACGCATTGTCGACTAGTCAGTTTAGAAAAGAACTGTGGTTTTGAATTGGATGAACACTGTTTTGACAAATGCGACTCCATCATGGATCCAGCCGTTATACAGTTGGTACACCAGATAGCAAGGTGAGAGACTCAGTTAGAAATCTAGGTTTGATAGTTGACAAGGATCTTGATTGGACTGAGCAAATCAATGTTACATGTAAAAAGGTATTTGCAAGTATTCACTCACTAAAAAAGATTGGTGACTGTATCCCTTTTCGTGTGAAAGTTATGCTTGTCAAGAAGCACATAATTATAGTATAAGATTCATTTTCAATCTTAGACGGGATGACCATATCAGCCCATACTTTCAGCAGCTTGGTTTGTTAAAGCTTAGACCTGTGAGGCAATATCATGTTCTGATGCTGCTATATGATTTAATTAATTTTAAACGTCCAGGGTACTTGGCAAATCAGTTCATCTTCATTAGACAGCGAAGTGGAAGGGGCACTAGACATGGTTCTCAGTTATTGGTGATCCCTAACCACAGAACCTCCATGTACAACAAATCTTTTCATGTGACAGCTTGCAGAACTTGGAATCAATTGCCTGTGGCTATTAAGAGTGTGAATGGTCGAGCTCTGTTTGGCGTGGCAGTGTTGAACTGGCTGAGGGGGGCGGCATGGCTTAGATGTGGACCGATTTGAGGCTCATCAATATTTCTATCAAATTCTGGAATAAGGCTTTTCTGGTAGCATTTTACTTTTCAATTTTTGCTTTCTCAATTTCAGTTGATGCAATGAATTTATTTATTTAAAATTGAATAATTTATCTGAAAATATTGGCTATTTTATTTGGCTTGTGTGCATGTGTGAGTGGATGCTTATTTTGAGCACAAAGAAATATTTTTCTTAGAATATCTGTAATGGAATAAAAGTAATTTTTTTTTATCGTATTTAGTTTCGATTATGTCTTGATTATTCTTGATTTATTTTTATGAGGAATGTACTTGTTTGTTTTAAACTAAAATGATTGTATATATTTATTGTACATAATGTAAGGGTTGAGTGGTAGAGAGGACCAAGAGTCTTAACTCCGCCCACTCTTAAGTCTAACTTAACTCTTAAGGCAATTTATCTATCTATCTATCTATCTCTCTTCTCTCTATCTTCCACCCGCAACACTTTTTGTAATGTACCAAGTGGAAAAATTAAGATATCTATCTATCATCTCAACTACTGAATAAATGCTAGAGTGAACTTTACTTTTCGAACTTCAAAAATGTAAATTTGATTCTATTTTTCTCCAATATTAGTTGAAGTGGGGTATTGACATCGGCCATTTCAAATTATATTGGATGATATTAAAATAGTCAGTCACCTAAGTCATTACATGAAGAGGATATTTTCTATAGATGGATTTTGCATACTGATTATTTAGAGTGAGTTTTTTTTAATGAAAATTCTCAATTTCTTCATTCCTTGTTTCAACTTCGAATAATATAGTCTGAATAATAGTTGAACAATATGAATTGATTCGTATGGATTATTGAGTATCATCACCGCAGTAACTTATTTGAAATATGGAACCATAGCTAACTCTTGATATTGAAGTTATGATGTAACTCAAATCAAGTTGTCTTATTGAAGCATGTAAATCAGTTTCAATAAAATCATTGACGATTTATTTATGATAATCTCATTTGTATTTGTAACTTTCAGCAACGAAAGTACTTGAAGATTTCACATAAATTTTTCAGATTTGATGATGTAATGGAAGAGTCGTTCAGAACATTTGAGTCGTTTCATATAGTCAATTACCTTTTCAAGCTGTGGTAAGTGATTTGTTATTTAAATGAATGATTATGTCGTGAAAATGCTATAAAACATTAATAATTGGAAAACAGAAACAAATATTGGAATATTTAAACTAGGACCTCCCATTTTTAAACGTAGGCTATATTACATTGTAACACATATCCGCCTGTTCTCTATATTCAGCAAGTGATTGGAACAAATTAAATCTTCTAGGGTTGCATATTTTAAAGTTTTTGGAGGAGAAGCTGTGGCCTAGTCTTCCCCCCGAAAAAACCAAAGACACAAAGAAGAACAAAATTTTTACGTTGAATTAATATATCGAATGAAAAATGAAACTATATCTTTATCATCACAGACTTGAGAATCAATTTCTTTAATTTGTGCTATTATTTACCCTAATAAATCATGTATCAATAGCTTTAGACCCAAATTATAGAAATTTAGAATTGTAGAAGGCTCTCTAATTGCAGAAATTCACTGAAATTGCCACATTTCCTTCTTTAAATTTCATATCTTTGAAATTGAAAAGTGACTTTTAAACTTCCTATAGAACCGAATATCTACAGGCCTAATATTGTTTTAATGACAAACTAGAACTACGGTAAGTTACTGTACTTCTATGTGGCAATTTACAAATACTCTCAATATTTTGAAATCACCTCATATTATTATTGAAATCTTATCAGTAGGCTATCTATAAATCCATAAAATTGATCCAAACTTCCACTATTTCGTTTCCTAATACAGAATATTAGGCCTATAGTTGAATAGTTTTTTTCAACTTGGATGAAAATAAATATCTTGCTACCAAACTAGATCAAATTTTTAAAAAATCAACTGTACGGTATTTTTATTTATAAAAATTGTATTTTACAGCAATACAATCAGCAAAGCAATGAAGACTTTGCCAGTGAAAGACGCCCCAACCAGAGATATTGGACTACAGCGTTTGATGATTTTCCATTCGGCTCGTATAGTGCTCAATAGAGGGATGAAAGTTTTAGGCTTAAAACCTCTTGATAAAATGTAGTCTAGTCCATCTATTTATTTTTATTGATGAATAAATATATATTTATGTATTATTATTTAGCATATGATGAAATAGTCTAGTCCAAAACTGTTATTCTGATCTTATTATCAAAATAATAAAGATAATTTTCATTGTATTTCAATTTTTTAATGAAATTTCATTATTCTAAATCCACAAAATCTGAAAAGATTTGAATCTGAACGTCCTAAACTTTTAAAATTCTCAAGATTCAGCTATGATGATAAATTAATCGTAAATTTTGGCTTTGATTCTAAACAAATAATTCATAGATTGCATCTCTCAAGAAGAAAGAATACAATTATTCCAATTTAAAAATAAATTTCTGTTATAAAAATGTATCAATTTGTGATAACTGTTTTATTTTCTCATTGCTATAGAAACATAACTTTTCAAGAATTTATCAAAATGAGAATGATCTATAGATATCTCTATCTCTATTGCTGGGGAGAGACACAAATTTTTGAAATAGAAAAAATGTAGTAAGTTATCTCAATCAATTATGCAGTTGAATGGTGTAATCAATTATATAATCAGCACGATATTTCTACATATACTTCTAAATTCAATTAGGGATGTTTGCTGTAGAGAATTCATGCAAATGGAATATCAAAATAATGATGAAAAATTTGAATTAGTCAACTTGATTAACGTCCCAAGTAAGTAATAACACATTTATTCATAGCCTACTCTGAAAATATTCAAATATGAGTTGATTCAACCATAATTTGTTTTCATGAAATGATAATGATTATTATTTATGCCTAGTTTGAATAAACAATTTTTTGCATCCTATTTTTTCAAAATGCACAGATGTAACGAAAAATTGGAAGCAATAAAGATAAAGAAGAAGTGTTATCGAAAACTGAATATCAGTCAAATTCTCATTATCAGTCAATATAGCCATTTCTATCATAGCCACCTCTAATAAAGCAAGCTATATTTCTATAAAATAAAGTTAAACACTGGAAAGCTAATCAATCTAAAAAATTAGCCCACATTGAAGCTAATTACTCGTTGGAAAATATAGGCTACATATAAATTCAAACTTTTTAAAACAGAAATTGGTTGTTTATTCATTACTCAATAGTTAGCCAGTTACTCCAAATTCGCTGCCCCATTCACACCCTTATTGAATAATTTTCAAGTAAATTTCACTATTTATTGAGTTAGTATACATCAGTAGCCCTAATAACAGACTAAACATGTATAATATATTCAAGTAAATGGAGTAGCGATGGCTAGAGCAGCGCAGCTAGAGCTGGGCAGCTCTAGCAGCGAATTTAGAGCTACGAAATCTTACCTCTATTGGTTCCGAAAGCTAGCTTATGGTTGAGAGGAGCAACGTGCTAACCACACGGTGCCTCTTTCCCGGTTGATTATTATTCACCTGTGCTGAATACTCGAGTGAATATGAAATCTGGCAACTAGCTGCTAGGCCTAGGCCCTACATGGGCTGTTGAGCGATTGATAAATAAACAAAAATATATTGAATAGTTATCTATATGGATTGACTATACCTATACCACAACATCATCTTCAGAAAATTTAGATTTAGGCTCTGGAATCAAATTAAACATTTCTATGGCAAAAAAGTTCCTAGGTATATGTGTTGACAATAGATTGAAATGGAAGGAGGAGTCCATAATATTGTGTGGTAGGCTCTCAAAAGTCCTGTTTGTTCTTAGAAGGTTAAGAGATGTTGTGAGTCTTCCCACATTGTTGACGGTGTTTCAGGGTTCTTTCATGTCTTTGATAAGATATAGTGTTTTATTCTGGGGTGGCTCTGCATTGCGAGATCAAGTTTTTAAAATGCAGAAAAAAGGCATTGAGAATAATATTCAGAATGGGTTTTAGGGAGAGTTGTAGAACTCACTTCAAGGAAAAACAAATTCTTACTGTCCCAGCTCTTTACATACTACTGGCCCTCACCCATTATTTATCCGATCAGGCTCGCTATGCAGGAGATTAAGCATAAGCATAATTATTATACGAGAGGGCGCGGTATAACTTTCAGATTTCCTTCTCATCGGCTGAGCTTATTAGAGAAGGGACCGCATTATATGACAATAAAATTTTTCAATTGTCTGCCCATTGAATTAAAGGAGATCAGTAATAAAATACAGTTTAGGATGTTGCTGAGGAACCTTTCACTCACCTCCTCCCCTTACTCACTATCAGAATTTTTCATTTATTGTAATAATTGATTTTTTTAATATGACCTTCTTGTTGTTCATGTTAATTTAAATTTCTTCTATAAACCTTGAATAAGAATAGGAATGAGATTATGTATTGATGCTGAGTGTTTTCCTCTTATGATTATGTGTTGTGTATTTTGTATTATCGTATGCCATACCATTTAAGACGTTGTTGTATGTTGATTGAGTTAGTCAGTTCATCAGCCAACTGTATCAATGATTGAATAAATAAATTAATAATAGAACTACTCTTGTATTCTTTACAGAAGGATCTATTGAACTGTCGACCATGAAAAACCTTCAACATGTCCAGAATAAGACCGCGCATTTGATAGGTCTTTCAATCATGCCTGAAGATAAAATGCTTGATGCCTGGTCGAAGCCCGATAATACTTTCCAAATGTTTGCGAATCCCAATAGCCAAAAATCAACCCAAAATCCACAACTGAGTGGAAGAAAACTATCAAAAGACACGATGAAAGAGGAAGACAAAAAAGCGAAATCACCAAAAGAGCAAATCGATAACTACAAGAAAAAAGTTATGAAATTCCTAGTGCAAAAAGGATTTGTAACAGTGACTCAGCCGACGAGTACTACCACAGAAAAAATGAAGGATGACTTGAAATCGACAAAAGAAAGAGGAAAGAATATTTTACATGCTATTCCCGTTGTGTAGGAATTAATTACTTATTAATTTTTTTCTTTGAAAGATTATGCAGGCCTAAGGCATGAACTACACGATAAAATTTTCTATTAGCCTACATATGAGATCATTATTATGAGAAGAGATGAAAATAATATTGTGTCGTATTTTCATATCTTCCATTTAATTATGATCAGATATGTACGATAATAGAAAATATTATTATAATGTTATACCGGCCAAACTACTAAAGCTTTATTGTGTTTTGAAAATATTTTTGTGCAATAAACAATATCGACCACCAACAATATAAAAACTTTTAATTACATTAGCGATCACAAAACAATTATTACAGTATTTTTTCTTAAAATACTATATATAGAACTCATTGTCAATAGACTATCTATAATATCATCACCTCGTCTCATGAATTATGCTTATATTAGAGTAAAAGTGTGTGAAAAAGTGAGGCTGCGGGTGTTACATAGTATATACACAGTTTTACATCTATATCATATTATATGATTTCTATATATAATAGTTTAGTATTAACAGTCTAATGCCCGGTTTTTCCAAGCACACTCAAATTTGAGGGACCCTCAAGTTTACTATACTTTACTACATTTCCTATACTTATCATAGAAAATGTCAGCTGTTCATCAAAATTTGAGGGTCCCTCAACTTTGAGTGTGCTTGGAAAAAACCGGCATAAGCCTAACCCGCAACCTCGCCTTTTTGACATATTTTTTACTCTATCTATCATGACCTCGTCTCATAAATTATGCTTATATTAGGGCATGATCATTAATATTAATCCACTAAGTCTGACCAAGTTTAAAATATTTACAAAATAAAATATTAATCTACAACGTAAATCTTCAATAAAAAATTAACGATATTGGAAAATTGACACATTACATTAAAAATAATATATATATTCTATTCGATATGAAAATAATATTCAAGCTAACTGAGTGAGGTAGATAACGTAGCGTACTTATGGATGACCCTGCAAGGCTGCTAGTCACGGGTTCGATTCTAGGCAACGGCAGACATTTTCAGCTTGTTTCCTCATCTTACTATCAACCCTTAAAGCTCTCTCATTGATCATTTATTTTTGATCATGAAATTCAGTAGGCCTACTAAAGAAAATTGAAAATAATGAAAATGTATAGGTTTAGTATTTTCGAAGTAGGTAATTTTCATAAATTTTAATGAAGAATGTTCACCAATTTCCCCCTGATCTTGGAGTCTACACTTAAAAAAATTTTAATTATTGAAAATATTGATAATTTTCATACGATGAATACAAAGTACGTTCACTTAGGGTTTGATGATTAAGTTGATGAATATTTTTATTTGAAAAATATTCAATTTCATGCATTACTATTCAAAGTCACTTTCTTATTAAATCTGTGATGAAATTAACGAGACATTACAATTTCCATTTGGCAAAATAATATCATATATTATTATTTCACACGGAATTTCATCCTAAATCGATTTTTATCACAAGATATATTAGCTGGACATTGATTTCTATCCCCAACGTTGACATTTATATATTTAGTTTTTCTCCTAAATTGATTTCGATCAATTAATGAATCGAATCATCAATTGAAATAATTTTTTTATACAAGTCGTGTATCGCACCACTAATGACAGGGCCTAAGAATGTATGAACTGATTTCGATCAATAAATAAACCTAATCATTAATTAAACTCATTTTTCGTGTAAAGATCGTGTATCGCCCCGCTAATGACAGGGCCTAAGAATCTGTGAATTGATTTCGATCAATGAATGAATCGGATCATTAATTGAACTCATTTTTTGTGTATAAGTCGTGTATCGCCACACTAATGACAGGGCCTAAAGAGCGACCTAATGCTCCAATTTGCAATTTGGACAGCATCATTCGCCTCTTAGACCGCTGACAGTTGCGATACGCTTCCATGAGATCTGACGGAGTCGGGTAGAGACGAACGACTGCTTTTGCCTTCTCTACAGACATGCCCCTCAGCTGTAGCAAATGTTTTAGGAACATTTCGCCCACTGTGTATTTCTGTGGACAGCAGAGAACACATTCAAAATTATAAAGGGATATTCCAAAAAATTAATCTAATTTTAAATTGTTCTACTTATGAAGTACTTACAGTAATATTATTAATTATACGCCATAAAAATAATCTTTAAATACCCGAGTTTCAGCCAAGTTACTGTAGTTTATAGTCTGTCCAAGCAAAGGAGACCCTCTGGCAAGATGAGAGAATGACTCCAGCTCGGTCAGTATTGGTTTGGTTTTAAATTGCAGATCATAATGTTTCCTACGATTGAGACCAAATCAATAATTTTTGAACCAATATTGACCAAGCTGGAGTCATTTTCTCATCTTGCCAGAGGGTCTTCTTTGCTTGGACAGACTATAAAAGTTGTTGCCGACAGCTAGCAGCACCAAATTTCAAAAATATTTATTGTATTCTATTACAATGAGGCGAAGTGAGGACTCGTAGGTCCTCTCTTACACTTGACCTTAGAGTGGATGACCATTTAACCACAATGGTCACTCTCAGTAACAATGGTAAAAATGGTCACCAATGGTTACACTCAACCTTTATTGATGATAAAGTAACAGGTGTTTCATATCTCGATATGATGCAATTAAGGTTGTTTTCACAATTGAAAGAAGACTCCAATAACTTGAAAACTCTTTACATGGCCTTGATTATTTCATGAACTCGATAGCCTAGATGAAGAATTTAGGAGTACGTTGAAGATTGTGTTCACGTGTTTCCGCACTCAAAAACTTTAGCTGAGCTACGGAAACGCATTACATGACCATAAATAGGGGAATGTTAGAGAACTTGTGAGTTGAACTAGATCACATTTTGGATATATATTGAGAGACAGAATAAGGGGCTTATATTGAACGTTTGTGGAGGGTAAGACTAAAAACTCGGACATTATCTGATTATTTTCATGTAAGTTATAACTCATTACTGTGTATCTGTATAATTACGTACTACTTTTTTCAATACAGCCTTTGAATAAAATTAATATTTTGTAAGTATCTTATACGGATACTGGAATACACGGTAAGGATCATAAGCATGATGCATAGTAGATTTATAGGACGTTATTACCATAGACTACGATAGTATGGTCTACCATATCTGAGTTATTACGTTTCTATTATACGTGGTATTATTTATAGTAATATGAAAAGCAGAAAAGCGTTCAAGCAAGTAACAAATGCAAATTTTCCATTCAATTTAGAATGTAAGAGTCGCATTCCTTAATGTTAGTTTGTTCTGGTGTAACCAGAGACTATTGGAAATTTAAATCTATAAAAATATGCCCACTGCATAGTTCAGTGGATAATTGTCAGGAGCCAGAAAAATATTTCAATGATCAAAATAATATGGGAAACATTCAAAAATGTATACTGAAAATTCTATTTCAGAAAGATGGCCACATGTGCTATAAGCATGTGAGTGAGTAATGGGAGGGATGATGATAATAGCGATGATGAATAGGCGAAATAAGAGATGACTAATTTTCAAACAGGAAGAACCGACGGCTTTACGTCTCCTCCGTGACGTAATAGTCCATAACCGTATAGTTTCATAATTGAAAGTGATGTAGCTGTATTTTATAGATGTTTTTCCAAAGACTTTGCATAATAAGCTCAGAGCAACAGTGAATAATCATTATTTAGTTCAAAATTTATGACACGGTTTTTTAATCAATCATAATTCAGTATTTAAACCAGTTCTGTATGGAAAATCAGTATTGAAACAAAACAGTAGGGCTACTAAAAATACTCGCTGAAGCTCGTAACATTATTAGATCTCAGTCGTGATTTCAAGTTTCAAGGCTCACGTAAAGGTTGCATGAACCACTTAGGAGAATATCGAAATCTAATTTCAAAATACTATAATCTAATCAAGTTTTAAAACAATTACTCACTCTTTTCTTGGCCGTATTTCTGGCGTAGTCTTTGAATGTCATTAGAAGACAATAATCGTCCTTGAGATTCAGAGGAGGCAATCGTTCTTTCGAACAACTCATAAGCATTTTTCTCTGAAAAATTAATGAATGACAAACTTATTACAATTGAACGATGAATTGTGTACTAGACACTAAATCAATTTCATAGTGCTGAAAGATCTACTTAAATTGATTTGAAGAGGAAACGTTTTGCCGTGAACATGGAAGTGACATAGAATAAACATAGAATGTTATATTGGAAGTGAATTTTATTGGTCAATAATCAATTTTATTTTCAATCTGGAATTTGAATTTTCTTTTAAATTTTTGGAGATTGCATCTTCTACTTGCTTGGACAGACCATATTATATACATAGCAAAGAAATCGTAAGTACTGTTGTTAAATTGAAAGTTAATAACGTAATTCATTATAATTATCATCAACCGTTCAAATAGGGTGAATATAAAAGAAGAAATCAGATGAGATATGACATATAATATTCAATGAATGAATATATAAATGAATAATATTTCCAAAAAATATGTAGATCTGAGTCATGATATCGATGAGAATTTATAAACATTCCATATTCATCAATAATAATTTTCGATTGAAGCACTTACATTGAAAGTCTCAGTCAAATATTCAGTCATAGTTGCCAGATACTGCATGGAGTGTTTTAAATTCTTAGTGAACGTGACTTTAAAGCCATCGATCACTTGAGTATTGGTAGCTGCTTGCATAAGCGTTGAGAGAGGTAGGCCCGACCGATCTCCTTTCAATTCTTCCACCAGATAGATTCGATGGGTGATTGGTAACTGTTTTAGACGAAACTGAAACAAAGAGAATTTCAAGTGTTCAAGACAGTAAAGATTTGACGTTGGAAAATTCATTAATTCTTAAGAAAACTAATGAATTTGCAGAAAAATCCAATAAATCAACTGCAATATATTTTCAACATTTTATCCCTCAATAAACAGCGATGAAAAATTAAAAATAACTTGAGAAGTTATTAATTAATAAAGACCCCACAATAGTCTATATGGTAGTTGCAATCGAAATATCATATATCTGAGATATAAATCTGTTTCAAGATAATATCAATAATAAGCCTGACATTAAGGCTAGAAAACACAGGAGTCAGTTGAAAGTGAAAAGGAGAATTGAAAAACTAAAATAAAATAGACAAAGTACAATAAATACGAGTTAGATATATAGTCTGATAGAGCAAAGAAGACATTCTGGCAAGATGGGGAAATGACTCCACCTCGGTCAATATTGGTTCAATAATGATAAATTTGGTCTCAAAATGTAGAGCAGAATGTTTTCTTCATAGACTAGTGTTTTCTAAATTAGTTGCGAAAAGTGAGTAACAATCTGCTGTTCATCTGGCCTTAGCCTGATCAATCATAGCATCGAGTTCTCATAGTTTTACAACAGTTCATAAGAACCATAGTGAAAGTTATTGTCATCAGTTCATAGAATTGACCGGACAAAACACACATTGAAATATGTAGTTCATTATTTATATGTATCAAGTAATTAATTAATTAATTTATGTACTATTTATTTATTCAATATGACACAATAATACTTGAAGGTGAAAACACAGACATATAGTATGAAAATATTTATATGTCAAAAACATCTTCTATCCTAATTTTAATTGAAATATCACAAATAATAAAGGTTATGTACAAGATCACTTCAATGCTTGACAAAAAATTTCCACTTCCGAATACATAAAACAATGAATTATAAATTTAGAATTTTGAAAGGATAATAATGAACTATGAAGACAATTATTTAAGAAGACTATAATAATTTATTAAATTATGTAGACAATGTAATTTAATAGAATAATGTAATATGTAATTCACAGTTAGTGTAACCACCTTTTGCTCACGAAACCTTCCGTCCTTGATACTCTTGGCGAGATCATCAGCCCGTTTTCTTTCCACTATGTAGGGCAGTAACAGTTCTTTAGGCGAGCCATCCTGACACACCCATACAAAGTCGCCCACAGGCAGACGTCTCACCTCAAAAAGAACACCCAGCTCTGTCAGATAGGTGGTGGCTTCTTCCTGACGTTTCAATCTTTTTGCTGTGTTACTTTAAAATGAAAGACAAAATATCAATGTGAGACAAAGAAATATGGATTGATTTGAAGAAAAACAGAAAATTGCTAAATAAGAATGTAAAGAAATGAATTGATAAAACTATAGAGAAATAATGGTAAAATATAATAACCTTATATCCTTTCTCTACAATAAAGCTGAAGAATCAATGAAGCAGACATAATTATTGAAATCAATGTTATTTTGTGGATTTGAGTTTACAGGTGACGATGTTTTGTCACTAACTACACACTAAGTTACTAATGTTTTCCAACTAATATCAGCCAGTTTTATTTAATCTCGAACTATATTTTTAGCGATTAGAAGGTATTGAATGATGCAAAAGATTTGAGACGAGTTGCTGGGCTAGAAACAGATGCGAGTAGTTGGAAGATCTTTTATTTTAATGGATTGGGGAGGAGGGCCTAACTTTCCATCAATATCAATTATAAATTCCTTATTGGGTATCTCTTACTAAACCCCTCCCTTATATTTTATTATTTGTTTCTATTGTATATGCCATGGTGCCTCTGTTTGTACCTTGGGGATTTTATCACGTTCGAACACCTTAAAACAATTTAAGATGTAATTCATTTCATAATATTGAAAAAAACAATTCAATAATTAATGACAGTTATGAGTGGCTAAGATCATCTACTCTCCATCAACAGAGCATCCTGGTATGAATTGTTCTACAAAAAACCAATAGGCTACACAACAATACAGTTTAGAGCTAAATAAAGGAACATACAAAAATAGACAAATTAATAATTAATAAGAAGATTAAATAGAGGATTCATAATAAGGAATTTATGATGATTGAAGACGTTTGTATAAAGATTTGGGCCACCAGTTATAACTTGGTGGAAGTTGGAAGTATCTAACTCTCATATCTCAAAGTTTGACTATCCTGGCTTTGCCGAAACATTTAAATTCATTTAGCCTCCATTTCTCATAGAACAGTATATTTTATTTTAGCGCAATAGAAAAAATCTCACCCGAAAGTTTCAGCAGTATCGACAAGCAGTTTAATCACAAAATCGCCCGGCGGAAAAGTGAACGGCTCCTCTACAGTTTGACTACAGCTTCCATTGGACGATAATTGAGATAAGGGCGCTGTATCATTATCATCTGCAAATAAAGAAGGATTTGCCCGTTGATTCCGTTTCTGGAAAATAAATTAAAGCATTATAGGCTACAATAAAAATTGATTGAATTAGAATATACAGTTATACAGACTGATTAAAATATTTTAAACAATATTTCACATTACTTATTTCATATTTCATACATTGATTGAATAAATGAATTACAAAAACAAAACTTTCATGAAAAAATATAACGATTATAAATATTCCTTGAGGATGCGGGATTGAATTGTTTAAGGAGGAATAAATCACATAGGCCTAGATGGTACCGTACTTCACAACTTTTCGGTATTGGGTATTGACCACTCGGAGAGGGTGACGGCTTAGAAATTGTGGAGTTCAATCACGAATACTGTGGACTGCTCTTGGATAGGTGGCCAGTATTTGGCCAAGAAACTAAATATTGGCGAAGTGGAACCTACCCGTAAGGATGAGAAAATGTCAAATAAGGTAAGGCTTAAGTTAGGCTGCGGGTGCTACATAGTATATACATAGTTGTACGTCTATATCATATAATATGATTTGTATATCATATTATAGTAAAAACCCCATGCCTAAGCCTCACCTTTTTGACATATTCTTACCCTAAGTGTCTCCATATCATTAAAAGCCAGATACATATTTTTTAAACAACTTTTCTATGGAGTGATATAATTATTACAGTTTCATTTCGTTAGGTTAAAATTTCCGTATAAGGTTTTTTCTGACATAGGTCATACTATATAAAAATTGGTATTATGAAATAAAAACACAGATATTGTCAATCAGATTATGAAATCATCATTTCATCATGGAACGTTTCTACAATATCAACCACAACTCGGTTGAATTTTCAAAATTGGTATTAATTGCAGCAAAGTGAATAAATCAATATTATTCAATAGAGATAAAAACCATTTCATACATCTAGGTGGGCCTACAGTATAACTGTTTTTGTTTTGGTAGTGTATATAATACTACCAATTCTCGAACTACAGTTTGAATTTATTTAATAATTCAATAATTAAAACTTTGAAAATAGCAGCTAGGAAGCATTGAGAAATTTTTTCAACAATGAATATCTTTTAAAATACATTGCGTGAGACACGAACGCAGGAAATAGCTAGAAAGTTCGAAAAGGAATGATGCGTAAGGCAAATGTACAAATTCAAAAAAGTATTTGAATATAAGAATTGAGCGTTATAATTAGGCTATTCCCCTCCTTTGGGAGATTGGCTGTCGTTAGTCAGTCAGTCAGTAAGTTAGTAGTTAGTAAGACAGTCAGTCGTTTCCCCTTTCTGAAGGAATAGTAATTGTTCCATTGCACTCTAACTGATTAACTGCATGTTATTCAGAGGTGTTCTGCATCTTCACTTGGTTGTGAAGACTGGCTTATGGTTGAGAGGATCGACGTGCTAACCACACGTTACCTCTATCCTGGTTGATGATTATTCGCCTGCTGTATTTTCTGTCCGGGCTGGGAGGGCATTCTGGCGGGGTGGGGGATGGCTTCGGCTCGGTCGGTGTTGGTTCGGGGGCTGTGGGTTCTTTCGAGAATTTATGGCTTTTGGGCCGGTATTGGCCGGGCTTGAGTCGTTTTCACGTCTTGCCGGGGGTCTTTTCACGTCTTCTTTGCTTGAGCAGACTGTATAGTTTAGTGAATATAAAACTGGCAACCAGCTGGTAGGCCTAGGCCCTTCATGGGGCTGTTGCGCCATTGACAAACAAACAAATTAGGCTATTATAGAAATTTATACCGCACTTACATGAGGACTTTTCTTTGGACTCGGGACGGTGAGTTTCCTTTTAGTAGGGCTTGCTCCTTCCTTTTGGAGCCTTTTTGGTTCCCAATCAATTGTTCCTTCACATGTTGAGCTTTCACTAGCAGCACCAAGCGCTGCGGGCTTTCTCCTCGGATATCCCTGGAATCAATTGGATCAAAATGACATTACAATTCAACATAAATCTTGAATTTTCTAAATATAAATAATCACTCAATTGGCTAAAACAATTACAAGAATCAATCTCTACTTATTTAAAAATTGGACGGATTTATTTAAGATGGGTCTTATAAGATTGACTTGACTTATTTACTATTTGAAAATATACTGATAACTAATAAATTAAAAGGTGAACAACAGTAATTTATTGTTATAAGCTCAAACAAATCGTAAATCTCATATCATTTTCTTAAATATATGATACATTGAGTTCAATTATTGTTATTTTCTTTACTCCTAATTTTCATCATTATTAGTAGGCTATATTTGTGGGCAGTTTTCTAGAGCCCTCCAACTTGATTTTCATCATCACAACCTTTTTTTGAAATCCAGGGGGGGCCTGGGATTGAGGGGTTTTTTTGATCAAAGATCATTTGATCAAAAATCAAAGATCATTAGATCAAAGATCGAAGATCATTTGATCAAAGATCAAAGAAAGATCATTTGATCAAAGATCGAAGAGCAATGATCAAAGATTTGATCAGAGATCATTTGATCAATGATAAGATCAAAGATCAATGATCAAAAATCATGATCAATGATCCAAGATATCAGATGACTTGATCAAAGATCATTAATTAGTTCAAAGATTGAAGATCATTTGATCAAAGATCAAAGATCAGATAAGATTTGATCAAAAATCATTTGATCAAAGATCAAAGATTATTAGATCAAAGATTGAAGATCATTTGATCAAAGATCACTTGATCAAAGATTGTTTGCTCAAAGATCAAAAAGCAATGATCAATGATAGAAGCTCAAAGATCAAAGGTTTGATCAGAGATCATTTGATCAAAAATCTGATCAGAGATCATTCAATCAAAGATCAATGATCAAAGTTCATTTGATCAAAGATCATTGATAAGATCCAAGATCAGATCAAAATCATTTGATCAAAGATTATTAGATCAAAGATTAAAAATCATTTGATCAAAGATCAAAAATCATTTGATTGGAGATCAAAGATTGAAGATCATATGATCAAAGATCAAAGATCATCCGGTTAAAGATCAATGATTAAAGATCATTTGATGAAATATCAAATATATGATCACAATTTGATCAAAGATCAAAGAGCAATGACTGAAGATTTAATCAGAGATCATTTGATCAAAGATCAATGATCAAAGATGATTTAATCAGAGATTATTTGATCAGAGATCATTTGATCAAAGATCAAGACTAATGAATCTGTAGTTTGACAATATCTCCCCCCATCCTTCCCATGTCAGGGGTACAGGACCCTTGAGAGGTTTAGTAGAGGGCCTCAATGATCCCAGTTCAACCCTGCCTGAGTTATGTATATGTTTGATTTGATCAATTGCCAGGGGCCCTTAACCTCCCCTGACCGGCCCTGTCAAAGATCAAAGAGCAATGATCAAAGATTTAATCAGAGATTATTTGATCAGGGATCATTTGATCAAAGATCAATTCATTTGTCAAAGATCTTTGATCAAAGATTATTGGATCATTTAATCAAAGATCATTTGTTCAAAGATGAAAAATTTGATCAGAGATCATTTGATCAAAGAGAGCAATGATCAAAGATTTGAATGAGAGATCATTTGATCAAAGATCAATGATAAAGATCAATGTTCAAAGATCATTTGATCAGGGATCATTTGATCAAAGATCATTTTTGTTCAAAGATCAAAAATTTGATCAGAGATCATTTGATCAAAGATCAAAAAGAGCAATGATCAAAGATTTGATGAGAGATCATTTGATCAAAGATCAATGATCATTTGATTGAAGATCAAAGATCAACTAATGAATCTGTAGTTTGATAATATCAAATTTGATAATCAAATTTCAAATTCAAATCAATTTATTCAATATTTGATACATTACACAATATATCATAAACACTAATAAAGGCATTGAGTAAAGAATCTACACACTTATATACTACAGCCACAAAGTGACATACTTATCTATCAAAATTATTGACCACTTTTCAATATGCAATAGAGCTAGGTTATACATCACTGGAAAGAGGAAATCTAGCAAATAACCAGAAAAATCTGAAAACTTGAAAAATTCCTTCCCAGAGGGGGGTATGCCCCCCCCCCCCCACAAAAAACAATGTTTTGTAAACTTTTTAGTTTGACTGTTTTTTTGCCATGCCATGCTGATTCTTGTAACCAGCGCGCGGAAATAGCTAGATTTCAATAGAAAGATTGCAACTGGGTTCGTAGGGGGCCCAGGGGGGCAATTTTCCATTTTTTTCTTTTTTTTGAGAAATTGAGGGCTCAATTTTGAGGGATTGTTGATAATTTAGTGCGGTTTTTGGCAGCGGGATCATGTTACTAGAGCCCTCCGATTTGATTTTCATCATCACAACCTTTTTTTGAAATCCAGGGGGATTACTTAATTGATTATTATGTTCTTTTAATAATCATTATAGATACTAAATTATTCTTCTGTGATAGCACAACCTGTAATGCTGTATTTTTGCTATTCTATTTTTGTCTGGCAACAATATTGTTTAGTGAATAAATGAATAAAATAAATACAATTCAGTTTGGAAATAGAATTAATTCTAGATGGCAAAATTCATTAACTTACATTCTTCTGAGGACTGCCTTCAGCATCTTTTCTTCTATATGGCAGGAGATTTGTTTCTTTTCTTGATACTGCCGTTAAATGTTCAAAAGATGTGGTAGCAACATTTCTATCATTATCTGGTGGGAATTGGTATGCCTGTAAATCAAAATGATTCTACTTCACAGAAATTCCAAAATCTTTTTAAATCTTGAATAGTTACAATACTTCCAACTGTAAAATCTCTAGTTGGATAGTTTTGGAGAATGCAGCAGTAGAAGTTCAACTGCTGAGGTATTTTTGTAGAAGTTCCATTATTTCTATTGTTCAAATTCGAATCATTTCATTGAATGACCAGCATAAATAAAATAGGACAATATTTATTTTGATTGAATAGACTTTTCAGATAACCAATGCATGTAACTTAGGCCTAATCTAGAATTGACTTCACAGAAAAATTACGATTGAGTTTCATTTCATTCAATTTTATTTGCATATACATTCTATTTGAAGTATACACTGTCAGAGCAGGTGCCTTGCTGATTCTCAAAGATTTATACTTCAATTGTTTTAGTCCAGTCAAATTAAGCAAAAAAGTAAAAGTCGGAGGACCCAGCTGAAAATTCGCAGGTATGATCAGAGAAGAGCACTGAATATAATACTAAAGGTCCCCAAGAGTCCTGTGTGAGCTTCGGTCGCCATCTTGAAAACCCAGTGAAATTTGCCAATTAAAAATTGTTTCTCGTGAATTATGGCCGAACCAAGCCTCGTACGAAACATGTTTATAGGACCTTTTTTGTAGATGATAAATTTTTAATAGGTTAATGTTTACCTATTTTTATATTTTTACTTTTTTTGCTCAATTTGACTGTACTATTAGTTACTATTGAAAACTAAGTTATCAAGTTAAAAATTATAGTACAATATACTTACATTTCTCTCAGCATCTGGTATTGGAAAACGTACTTCATTTGTATTTAAATGGTTCAGAGCAGATGAAGTTGATGGACCAAATATTCCTTCAAAAGAAGATCGTACTGTTTCAGGCTTTTTAGTTTGGGTGAGTTTATTCGGTACTGGAGTATCATATTCAAATAAATTTTTGTGACTTGGTTTGTCAAACAACGTGCTGGCACTTGGTTTGTCCCAAAACAGCTTTTTTGGACTTTTTGTTTCAATTTCCAATGATTTTTTTGGACTTTGTACATCATGATTCAACACCGCAGCAGGCTTAGGAACAATATTGGTTTCATTTTTTGTCTTGTTTTCAAAGTCCTTGATGGCCAGTCTATTGTTACCACTAGTTGAAGGCCCTGGAATAGTTGGAAAAAAGATTTATATTCAGAAAGATTCAGTTGATAAGATTGAATTTGAAAAAAAAGAAATTCTAAAGATAAGTTACTATATTTATAGTTTCTCAAATGGATTTCTTATTAATTGAATTGTTTAAAACTGTACTTCTATGCTATTATTATTATTGGTATTCACAGGTGTTTCAAAAAGTAATATTTTCCATTTCAAATATCATATTAAAACAAAATACCCATGGAAAATTAGTTGGATATTATATAATAATACATGAATATTAATGAATAATGGAAATGCCATTAAAATGATAGTTTAAGTGTCAAAAAATAGTATCAAGATCGAAAAAATGGGATATAGATTCCAAGCGACCTTATTCATTGTAACTTAGTTTCCAAAATAAGGTATAATAATACATTCTGATTATTCTTTTCATCAACTCTATTGGAACTAGTCACTTCGACTAATAATTAATTTCATCTTCTCATTATCAAAACTGAAAATTAATTTCAATCAACTTAGAAGTGTTTTTCCACTGAAGCCTACAGCTCTGTTCTACGAATATTATATTATCCATTGAGTATATGTTCTAACTCAATAATGAATAAATAAATATTATCATTATGATTGATTAACAATGTAATATTAAGCAAATTCATGCACTATAAATGATACACCACATGATTATAACTGATCTGAATATAAGTTACCTGCAGTATCATGCTTATTTGCGTTGTACTTGGCGAGTTCGCGATCCAATTTATCACACAGTGCGCTTCCAAAGTGTTCAAGTATAAGGCATTCTTTGCCAGATTTCAATGGTATTGGAAACTTTTTCAATGATCCCAACGCCTGAAAAAATTATTAATGAATGAGTCTTCATGTAGGCTAATGATTAAAACGACAAAATTGTCCATTAATATCAGAGAATAGAACTAAATCATTTCTATTTAATACTCCCTAATTGGTTAAAGATTTTATTAAGCTTAGCCTATGATTCATATTTTCTTTCACGCGAGAATTATAACTATAATTATGAGAAATAAGTCTCTAAAACTGATCATTGATGAAGTAGTCGACTAAATGTTTATCCTACGTTTAGGCACTGTGATAATTAAATTAAATAAATTATTGACGAAGAAAATTGATCAATTTAATGAGATCGGCCTCCATATTGAATGAATTACACTCCAAATTATATCATTTGAGTATAAGGCAATAAATATTTTTGAATGAGATAAAATGATGAGCACATAAAAATGGATCCATAAAAATTACTTATTATACCTCAAGTGATACGACACATTATACACCAGAAATAAATTGGATGTTGTCATTGAATAATATTGATCACTTTTGTTCACAAAATTATAAGTTTTAAGAAATTTTATAGCAATTGAAGAAGAGCAGATTTAAGTTATTGAGTGGGGCTTATGATAAACAAAAAACCAAGATAGTATTTATGAATTATTATATTGTATTATTTTATCAATTACTAGCCTATATCATACTAATGAAATATAGGGTGGAGCGCGGTAAGTTGCTAATTTGAGTTGCAGGTTGTGGCAGCGCTGTTTGTCAAAGAGAGGCGTGAGTGAGCGTTTATTATAGTGACTGATGGGAAGTTTTACTTCAGCTGCTTTTCAGTTGCCATCATGGAGTGGATACTTGAGGAGCGTTCATTTTGCGTTGAAGCGTATTTTTCAAATAATTAATAGATTATTGCACTGCTTTCCGTTTGCGTTTCGCTGTTTCCCCACGCGGACGTGTTTCTGGGCGGTAATCAATTGTAAATTGGGTGAATGTATTCATAACAGCAAGGAATCTGTCATCTGTACGAAAAGGACCCTCGCGAAGTGTTACAACACCAAAAAACATCGAAAGAGCAGCAGTATTGGAATCTCCAAACCGCTTTGCTCGGAAGTAAGCACTTGCTCTTGGCATTTCAAGACGTTCTCTCCACCAAATTCTTCATAGCAATATTCAGTACACTGTGAAATTCAGATCACTGTGAAGAAGCCGTCCAGAAAAACGTCCGCATGGGGAAACAGCGAAACGCAAACGGAAAGCGCTGCAATAATCATTTAATTATTTGAGAAATACGCTTCAACACAAAATGAACGCTCCTCACGTGTCTACTCCATGATGGCAACTGAAAAGCAACTAAAGTAAAACTTCCCGTCAGCTACTACAATAAACGCACACTCTCGCCTCTCTTTGACCAACAGCGCTGCCACAACCTGCAACTCAAATCAGCAACTTACCGCGCTCCACCCTATATTATCATGCATATTAACGGGTGATACGATCAACCCATGACTCGAATTTCAAAAATATACAGCGGTGGGAAATCAAGTTTCCTGGCGGCTAAAATGATTGGTTTGCTATTTCATAAAATGTCATCAGTTGCCAAGATAATAATTTTCACTCCACTCAATTTCCCTCCCCGATATATTTTTGATGTTGAGATAACATTTCAATTAGATCTCCCGTTATTAAAATGCTGAACTATTCACAATTAGGCGACCTATATAACCAATAACATCGAGACTGCATTAACAATTAAATATGATCTATTATATGCTAAATGGCTAATGATAATTCTATTTAACTTGGGCTATTCTATTTTTGAAGATAATGGAAGAGTCAATGACAGTGATAATAATAATAATAATAATATGGAAAGTATCTTGAACTTACATTTTCAAGAGTATACTGCAACTGCAAGTTTCTTCTTCTAGCTTCTTCCATCCACTCCGTAATCCATTTCACAAATAGAGGATTCGGATTTTTCCAAACTAATTTTACGTATTGTACTTCATCTTTTTCCTCTTCTTCGTCCATTTAAGATACACTGAAATTTTCAAACAAAACTTAATTATTAGGTTGAATACTCTAGGATTACAGCTATTAGCTTATAATAAAACTATTTTTCATTATATATTTTCATATTTGCCTACATCTAGAAATCATTATGAATAATTAGATTAGTGATGATGAGGAATCAATTCCACGATTGGATCTTGGACGAGTAAGTATAGTTTGTCCAAGCAAAGAAGACATTCTGGCAAGATGCGGTCAATATTGGTTCAAACAATTGGTCAATATTGGTTTATAAATTTGGTCTAAAACTGCTCTATAATTTGAAACCAGAATGATAATTTTCGAACCAATATTGACCGATTTGGAGTAATTTTCCCATCTTGCCAGAATGCCTTCTTTGCTTGGACAGACTATAACAAATAACAAAGTAAGGAAAGCCAGGACCAACGGTGCCAACGCGTTCTCCAAGACACGGAAAAATATAAATGACAGCTGACAGGAGAATGAAAATGGTTTTCGTGATGAGGGTAGCCCAAGGGTGTAGAAAGGAGTAGGTTAGAATACGAATAATATTGGAATGATTCCTAAAATTGTAGACATTGGGATCAAAATGTGGATAAGTTATCACTGGCGGCTCGTACCCACAAAACAAGCGAGGTGCCCATATCTTTCACTGTACAACACTTCACCTGTTTTGTGAACACGAGCCGCCAGTGATGACTATGCCGAATACCTAATATCCGCTTCAGTTGAGGCATTCGTGCTATTCAGGCTTCAGATTCAGGTCTATTGATCAAGTGGATGCATTCTTTTATTTTATTCAATTTAATGTAAAAATTGGTCCATGCACATGAAGTAGACTAGTGAATGCTTAAAACGACATTTACTATTGAATCGAATGACATATCTCTTGCAAGCAACGCATCCACTTGATCAAGTTGACTAGAACCGTTCAGCAATGTTTTCCACATTAATTTAAAATTATAAAACAACTCAAGTTATAAAGATAATTTTGTAAATGAGGATTGGCACAAGTGTTCTGTCTTTGGTGGTGCAGTTCCGTTTCTGAACTAACATAGTCCTTGTGCCATAATTGACGTGCTGAATACCAACAATAGTTTCTTCAAATTTATTAATTTTCATAATATTTTTGTTAAAATATAATATTCAATTTGTTATTATGGTGTGGTTGATATGGTGGTGTTATTTATGCACTGGTAGAGTAAAAGAACTTGGCGAAAATCTTCTCATTGACGGGTTTGCGATGTAAGATGGACGTTGTGAAGTTGAAAGTGAAAAGTGCGTGTATTTAAATAGATTAAAGACACTCTGCACTAAAATCTAAACAAATTTCACCCATCTATGGTAGGGTAAAACAAACACTAAGCTGTAGGCAATCAGATGCGCCTCAAGCGACTTCTATCACTTTCTTCTTTGAAGAATTAATAATAAGTTAATCATATGCAAATACATTTATGTGTTATAATGTAGACCTACATATTAATGTATATCTTCAAGGTCTTTGATTATAGGCTACTTAACAAAAACAGTAACTTATAAATTAGAAAATTTGTGCAGCTTCTTACCCAAATAAACAAACAAGAACTATGAAATGATGGAGATTATTTCTTTGTGGAGAGATAATTTGGAGTACACTTTAAATTTGATGAAATAACAGAATAAAAAATTGAAAATTTCAGTTGAGAATTCACATACATTACGACAAAAATATTTTGATAGGTTTTAGGTTATGTTATGATTTTATTTTTATCTCTTTTGAGTTGGGCGGCCTGTGTAGCACGGACAGACCAAATAGCCGACACGTCATAATATCGACAAGCCAAAAGGCCGACAAGTCGTACCATTGATTCTGCACGTCGTAGCAAACCAAGAGGTAGACACGATATAGCATCGACCACGGTACCGTACAGCTCGCCACCGAAGCTCTGAAGCCCTGACGGCTAACACGAGGCGCGTTCATAAAGTAAGGGTCGTTTGGTCACAGAAAAAAATGTACTCATAAGGAACAAATTTATTTGTCATGTTTAGTTAGGTATGATCCTTCTTTTACGCCTCTGCATCATCACCGTTCACTTGTAAGTATTTTTTGTACCGCTGCGCCAGCTTCTTTAACCCCTGTGCATAGAAGCTCGCCGCCTGAGAGTGGAACCAGTTGATAACGGCGTTTTTTATATATAGATTAGATAGAGTCTATCTATCTATCATCTTCTTTAACCCCTGTGCATAGAAGCTCGCCGCCTGAAAGTGGAACCAGTTGATAACGGCGTTTTTGATTCCCTCATCTTCGGTTTCAAAGCGTTGTCCAGCGAGGCCCTGTTTAAAATGCAAGAAGTACCTATAGTCGCTAGGTGCAAGGTCGGGACTGTAGTGGGTGGTCAAAAAGTTCTCAATGAAAATCTTGAATTTTCTCCATGGTTTTGGCAGCATTGTGAGGACGCGCGTTATCGTGGAGGAGAATTATGCAAGATGACAGTTTCCCACGGCGTTTGTTTTAGATTGCATGTCTTAATTTTTTGAGCATATCGCAGTACACATCAACTGTAATTGTTGTCCCTTTTGACGATCCTTTTGCACATAAGAAATGAATCACAAAACGCACTCCACAGTTGGCGGGATCAACGATTTTCGCGGTCATTGTTCTTTGCATTCATTGACAACAATACGACTTCAGAATTAAAACAAATCACGCTGTAGCTTTGCAATGTGCCAGTATACATGGTGTTGCAGTAGTAAAACTTTGCTTCAAAGAACCAATATTGAAATATAGGCAAACGGCCCTTACTTTATGAACGCGCCTCGTATAAGCGTATAGAGGGAGAGAAAACACTTATACAAAACCAGTTTTATCGAAAGAAATCCATTATGAATTATACAGTCGTTAGCGCGCACATGTATACTAACTAGGTACATTCACCTTGCAGGGTTTTGGAACTTGGACACAGAACCAGTAGTTTATACGTTATAGTCTGGTCGCGCAAAGAAGAAATTCTGACAAGATGGAAAAATGACTAGCTCAGTCAATGAATGAAAAATTGTTAATTTGCTCTCAATTTGTAAAACAGAATGTTCTCTACAATCTAAGACCAAATTAATAATGTTTGAAGCAAATTGGCCGAGCTGAAAAGTAATTTCCAAATTGATTGAGCAGGAGTCATTTCCCTAAATTTCTCTAGACATTTAATTTGCTCAAGCAGACTCTGAATGTAAGTTTTCTAAAATCAGTGGCATCGAAAAACCAAAAGACTCGCACTTCTTCATATCTATAAACTTATGGCAATATCAGGTTTAAATATAAAAACGCAAAAAAATCTATCTATCTTCGACTTTCGACAATAGGGCTCTATACAGAGCCTTAGCCTTGACAAGAAGCTCCTTATTCAAATTTTCTGCGTCTATAGCGTCAGATTCTGGTCTTTAATAAAATACATAATTATAATATATAATATAGGCCAACATATAAATATATTTTTTTAATAAATTGTTCTTCGAAATACTTTTGGGGCTGCAATTGATGAGAATATTAAAATGTTGGGCCTATCATCAAGTAATTTCCATAGTTAAGCTCTCTGATGATAAATAAATTTATTATGATCCAGGATAACAAAAGTTGTTCTAGCCGGCCGGGTTGGCTTTACAACCTTTTCAGTCATCTCTAGCCTCTAGCGTTAACCGGTTGAAGGTTCGAATCTCACCAGCAGATGCTTGGTCGTTCAACCACCTGCTCATAAATCACCCTTGCACTTTTCATTACTCACGCACAAGTGAAATTAAATACTTATGTGGGCATCATCCGCAATTAAAAATTATTGTTATTCTCACAACGAAGTATAACCATTATTAAAAATTCAATTAGTAAAAAATTACTCAATTCTGTAATATTATCGTTATGAGCTAATCAAATCTCTCGGTTAACTAGTATCAATAGCAAACAAAAAATAAATTAATAGCCTGAATCCTGGCAACCTTCGTTTATCAAGCAATCGCTGCATTTATTATGATTTTGCTTCATTTCACCAATCAGCTAATGCGGTTCAAGCATTGAGTGTACAGTAAGGAATAATCTTACTCCTCTTACTACTTACACTGTAGTCTGTAATTTATGTTCTAACTAAAACTATTGTTAAACTGCTACTGATGACGTGAACCTTAATATTATACGCTTATTAGAGCTCACTGTGTGAGCTCTACTTTTTTCTCAGAAATTGTGTTTTTGAATCTGGGCCCAATTTTTTTTTCATAATATTACTGGAAGTCAATTGAACTCTATTGTAATAGCCTAGATTTTTATAAGATCATTTTCTGATAAAATGAATTTGTACGATTTATAAATATGGGGAATATTATGAATACCGAGGCGTTACATAAGACGTATTCATTAGATGTAGTTACATTGATGTATCATTTGAACTCCAAAAGCACTCCAACTGAAATTAAGCCTAGGCCTACTGTAATTTCTATGGTACAGTAGGCTTATACGTTTTATTCAGGAATTATGAAAATAAGGCTATTCATACATGAAAGAGTTGCGCCTGTTGAAAATAACATTTATTAACATGTTCATCATCTTGAATGACTACAAGGTAAATAGCAAATAATACTGAATAAATTATAATTTGAAGCAATAGCAAATACAGTATTTAAATGGCAAAGCTGGTTTATTTAACGATAATAATTATCATAAGCGCACTAAAAAACCTCATACCTATCTTATAATTTATAATACAATAATTATTATCATATTATCACAATCCTCTTCATGGACAATTCAGTTGATTAATATCCTGAAAACTATCTCTTTCACCAATATTGAATTGGATCCTCAATTGACACATTGACTATTGACACATCAGTGTTAAAACTACTTAGTGCATTGTTTACAGTGCATATGAACATGCAACACAACACTCCCAAGGCATTCGAAACAATCAATCTTATTAATAATGACAATCCTCAACCTGATAGGAATAACGCTTCAATAGTAAATAGTCAGATTGGCTATTTTGGAGAAGTTTATTCGGTATTTCTAATTGAATTATTTGAATGAAGATGTAAGAGTCCATTTATTTTATATTATTATTCAATTTAATGAATTGGCAGAACCAGGAAGTAGATAGATAGATAAATGCCTTTATTTTCCACTTAGTACAATACAGTACATAAGTGATGTGGGCGATGTTGAGGCACAAGAGCCACTTCCACTTAACCCAAATAAGTATTGATACTGTTAACAGCCAAGGATTTTCAATGAAATCAAATAGTTCTAACAGTAATATAATAGAACTATAATATTGATTCACAGCATTTCATAGAATCGAATTATTGTTCCTTGGTGATATCAATCCAATATCCATTATTTTGTTTGTCCAATGTATAACATGAATATTCTATTCATACATATTGTTATTTATTAATCAATATTAATTGTAGTCAAATAGTGAATACATAATAATTATATAATGTTAGCTTATTAATTTATTGCTGAAAATTGACCGTTTTAGTAAGTGTGACATTTCCTACAAGAGCTGTTATCTTTTCCTAGAGCTGCTATCATTGTAATATCAATTATAGAAAACAATCAAAAGATGTATATACTTTGATCATTCTAATAAACATATTATTGCCTAAGTTTCCAACAAGGACTTGATAAAACATAATAGAGTAAGATAATCTAGAATTTACGCAATAGAGGATTTTGCCTTTACTAAATCCTATCATAATTAAAGAAAATATTTTTTAGCAGCCAGTACTAGAAATTATGTAATTTTTTCAATGTACAGTATTTGAAATCTATACAATTTACCACAAATATATGTGAATATATCACCAATAGTAGGACCAGCCTATTCTACAGACTTTCCTACTTGAATATAATTGTTTTCCACTAATTATCACTCTCTTGACAAACTGTTGTAGTAGAAAGTAGAGCATGCAGAGATAAATATTTTTTAAAACTTTGATACAATGCACATCATAAGAAAGATACTGTAGAACATTGACTATTGTGGATAGAAAAGTCTCTATTTGCTAGCGCTACCCTGCATTTATAGTTATCAGTTCACTGTTAATTGACCAAACTACTTGAAATCATAAGAAATTATTCACTGAATTCGACATTGCTGCAGGTACATAGAATACCACTTGGTTGTCTATTCCAAGATACATGCTACATCGGCAAAAGGCTGTAGTAGATAGGCTTCATCATTGAATTTAGAAGATCTAGAATATAGTGCAATGTCAAGAGTTTCGTTTCATGTCCAATTCCTTGATAGATTGATTGGTTTAACAAACACGTTCTATTTTTGTATATAAGCCTTAAAATTTCTTCAATTTTGTGAATAATAGGAAACTAAGAAGTGAAAAAATAGTTTTATACAAAAAATAGTAGTCACACGTCTATGTGATTAAAATTAGAACTTTGTTCTATAATATTGATAAGGCTATAATAGAAGTGGAATTTAAAATTTTTATAAGAAGCTTTTTATTGAAATATACAATGGCAGTATCATCTTTCGATGAATGAATACTGAGAACAGTGTGGCACATCAAGTGATTGATTTTGATTGATTAATTATTTAATAGCAGCTAACAAATTGGAATAACATTAATAAGATAGGCTGAATTTACTAAGTGAATGATAACTAATTCAGCAATAAGAAAATATCTTCAACTGAAACTACGTTATTATCAAGCGATATAGTTATGCCAATAATTTTATATCAATAATAGTTCACCAGCTACAAAAATAATAATACCGACGACGAGAACTAAAATGTTAACGAATCATTCCACCATAATAATATTATTCACAACTAGGCTAACACCACTCTATATATATTATTTTATAACATTGATCGAAGTTGAAGAATATTCTACCTAACCATTTACACAATAATATCCAAGTTAACAACCTGATGAGGACGATAGAAGCTAATATGTTTGTTAATTTTTGTTCCACTAATCCAACATCAAATAGGCCTATTACACTTCATAGCAACAATAATAGTTAAAAATCTAGATTGATGAATGGAAAATTATAATTTATTTAAAATCATAGACTAAATTACGCAGCCATCGTTTTTAGATTCATTCAATAATATTATAAATTATCAAAATAGAAGCTATTTATTGTGAAACTTGAATAGTCTCAAAATAAATAATATGTACAGAATTATTTTTAGATGCAATTAAAACCTACAGAAATATCACAATAATAATCAACATCTTATTCTGCTACGTTCAAATACATGTTAAAATTATTTACTTAAAACAAATGCAATAAAATTTCAATAGAAATTAAATCATTCATCACCCACACACGCTACATACGGAATGACCACATTAGTTGTCTTTTACATTAATATAATGAAGTAATGCTCATAAACATTCTCATACAACAAACAGTGTTACAGGTAATTATTGTCATTATATAGAATTGAAAGTTACCTAACAATCAAGCATAATCTATTATTGTAAACTATGTTAAATAACATTTTTGATATGATGACACTCAAACAACATTAACATTGATAGTTATAAGTAACATCTAAAGGTACTTAACAAACACTGATATCTAGAAGTTATCGTATACCATCAAAATAATTTAATTGTACGTTTGTTTCTGAAGGTAAGATTTCCAAGCTGCAGCTCGAGCTGCCCGGCTCTAAATTCGCTGCTAGAGCTGCCTAGCTCTAGCTGCGCCCCTCTAGCCATCACACCCCTATTCACATAACTAAATTTTAAATTATAAACATATCATGTTTACTCTGTTATAAGGGCTACTAAATTATTAGGTAGACGAAATCAATAAATAGTGAAATTCACCCTTTTCAAGTAATTTTCAAATGAATTTATTGAGTTAATTTACATTAGTAGCCCTAATATTAAAGTGTACATCTATAATTTAGTTATGTGAATAGAGTTGTGATGTCTAGAGCAGCTCTAGCAGCGAATTTAGAGCACTTGGGAATCGTACCTTTAGGTTGATGCCCACATTTAGGCTTGAATGTGGGTGATGAGAGGAATGATGATGAGAGATGACGAATAATATTTATGGATAGTCGAGACCGACGTTATTTCGACGTGAATTTATTCTTCAAGATACATCGATTCAATAATTTGTAAACTTGATAAAAAATATTAATAATAAGAGTATTTTCCAACAGATACACATCTCATCATATTTTCATAATCATTAGATAACACTACGTGTTATCTAATGTACGGTACGTGTATCTAATTTGCCGTTATTCCAATTTTATTTATTCTCATAAATGGAAGATTGAAATAACGATAATTGCGAAGATGAACGATAAAATCAATGTCCAGTATGATTGAGTTAAATCAACTGTCCTAGTTTGAGATAAATTCATCGTCAAATTGAAATATAACCACTCAATATTAATGGTAAACGATAACTTCAAGGGTAAAGTACTCACAGTACAATATCAATAGATGATAATAATCTCGGTGGCATAGACATTCAGCTATTTTTTCCTAAAAATTCCAAAATTCCAGTTTACTTTTCAACGCCAAGCAGTTTTTCGGCAACTCCCAGATAGTAGATTGTTTGCGCTATACCAAACAGTGGTGCGATGACAATCATTCGGCAAGCGCCTCCCTTGAAAAATGCAGTTGGTCCTTCGTTCTTCAGAGTTTTACTGAAAATCAAGAGATAACAGTTATTCTGGAGTCAATTTAAAATGTGACATTTCGAAAATGTTTTCACAATTACATCCATTGAAATGTTATGCGTGAGGTAAGAGTTGTTATTGGTGAGGAGACCCTCACGAGTAGGTTCCACCTCACTAATAAGTTATAACACAATTCGTTGAATACTGGTCACCTGGTCACCTATCCAGAAGCTGTATAGAGTGTTCTTGATTCAGCCTCAAAATCACCAAGCAACATGATTGGTTGGATACTGATTACCCATTTAAGAGCAGACAAGATCTAGCTTATTGTGATCTAGCCTCCTGATTACTTTGGCAACAAGATCACATTCATTGAAACAATACAATAGGCCGAATATTTTTAGGTACCGTTTCATAGTTATCCAAGGGAAATTTAAAGGAATCCAGTAAAAAATCAGTTTAAGCTGGTTCCAAAAATAAAGGGGGTTTCGTCTGTTCCTTGTGCGTTCTAACAGCTAATGTTTCTGTAAATTCTATGGATTGACAATAGAACTCTAGTATAAAAGCATTGATGCCAACCCTGCACATTCACACTTTCTATGGTTATTCCTATAATTCAGCCATGGCATAAATGAATCTGAAGCAGAGTGAGCCACTTTGAATGAAGTTGTTTCAATTGAAACATATTCAATTAGATATGTCATTCGTGTGTATTACAATATATTTTATTCTTTGAAACACGTTTCATAAAATCAATCAATCTTTATTCAAAACATACATAGCAAATCAAGTTTGAGAAAGAAGGTATAGGTGTAATATATTGGATACTCTGGTATAGTCTGTACAAGCAAAGAAGACCCTCTGGCAATATGATAAAATGACTCCAGCACGCTCAATATTGGTTCAAAAATATTGATTTGGACTCAAATTGTAGATCAGAATGTTTCCTACGATTGAGACCAGATCGAAAATTTTTGAACCAATATTGACCGAGCTGGAGTCATTTTCTCATCTTGCCAGAGGGTCTTCTATGCTTGGACAGACTATAGATTTCATGACTTGTAGAATAGTATAATACAATTGTAGCATTGTTTTTCGTCCTTATCACAATTGAGTAGTGCCAGGAAAGGGTTGGGGGAGGCAAATAGGAAGGTAAAGAAGAGAGAGAAAGGTTGTATTGTAGGAAGGCTCGGACAATAGGTATATTTCCATATCGAATGCTGACAGCATTGAACAGCGGCTATCTTGCCAGAATGTCTTCTACGCTCTAAGGCTGAGGCCGCACTGCCGGTGGGTAGAGCCTGGAGGGTGGAGGGTAGTTGGTAAATCTATAGAACATACACACCATCCACAGTAATACATCGTATGAATGGTATGACGTCGTACTGTTTTTTGAGGTTATGTTGTCCATATTTAAGAATTTCAAGATGGCGACTGAACACATACCATTCATACGATGTATTACTGTGGATGGTATGTATGTTCTATAGATTTACCAACTACCCTCCACCCTCCAGGCTCTACCCACTGGCAGTGCGGCCTCAGCCTTACAGTTAATGCTAATGAACCTGAACTAAAGAATAAGTATTACAAATACTTACATGAACGTATCAGCAATGCCGGAATACTTGGGTCCACCCTCGTCCTTGGTGATAGCCTGCAGTCGGGTTTTGACCACATCGAACGGGTTCACAGCCAATGCAGCCAGCGAACCAGACGCGCAGCCTGAGAGGAACGAACACCAGAATACTGCCTCACCTACATCAGATACACAAAACAGAAGTTAATTAACTTAGTTTGAGTAACGACTTTTATAAAATAAATAAAGCATACAAAGATAGAAGTAACCAGCCTTGGGCCCATATGCACCATTTCGTTTAAAGCTATGAATCTAATAAAAAGTAGTTTTATTTTGCCTAAGTTTATTTCATTTTTACCAGTTTTATTTTTATTTTCATTTATATTATTTGACCTTAGAATGGGAACAAAATACACAAAACATGATGGATCACAAATTTAATTGCTCATCAATTCAAGAAGCTCATTAAAAATTCGATCCTAAGTCACAACACTAATTAATAATTGAAAAAGTTATCTGTATTACTCAATTCGAAATCTCTGTAATGCGATTTATTAGTCTTTCATAATAGCGAAAAATGTCAAAAAACCTTAGAAGCTGGTAAAAATTGTTTCAATTATTCATATTATTATTGTATTTCATTTTATTTTTATTTATTTACAAAAATGCATACTGGCATGGAAACAACAGGCTTTGATAGCCCAAAACTGTTTCCGATTCAGTAATACAAATTTCTTCTAAAGTAAGTAATAATAATACAATGAATAAGCGAATATGAATAAAAAACTTATGTGAGACATGACATATTAAGGATGGTACATGAATAATATGAAAAAATAATACTATGAGTACAAATAAGTACTAACATAATAGGTAATATAAAGAATGAGTACAGTATTGGAATTGATATATGAATAGAATAGAAATTTATTTCACTGGAAGCAACTGTTTAAGCAAAATAAAAATGAAATGAGATAAAAAGTAATAATAAAATTATGTTATGTTTATAATCATTATTAAACTATCATCTAGAGACAGGTCAAACAAATCATGCTCATGTGTTATCAAGTTATCACTGATATGATTATTATCATAAGCAACTCTTCACTATGGCAATACTCTTGTAATCTTATGTAGCTAATATCTACATTTTTGTAAGAAATTATCAAATTATTTTATGTTAGTGCCCGAATGATTTACCTGATCCATCACTTTTCCTCGGGCCCAAATCGTTGAGACGAGCAAACAGAGGGAAGTAGACGACTGAGAAAGACACATCTCTGAGCATAGTGGCGGCAGTGCCCCGATAAAGACCGACTATGCCCTTCGTTTTCAACAGTTCTAGAGCCAAAGAAGTGGCCGAGACTTTCTGCACAGTTCTTCCTTCTGCAACCAGAAAATAATCAAGAAAAAATTATTGAAACAGTTAACAGGTTCTTTGGAAATTAGTATAAACAATCTGATTACAGAGTCCGTCTACTTTTTTCAACTTTTACAAAGCAAATCTTATAGTAACTCATGATATAGCCTAGGCCTAGCCTAAAGTAGTATATACCCTTCAAGATGTTCTAGGAGGAAGGTGCCAAACTCATCAGGCTGATTCTTCACATCAAAAGGTGAAAAAATTATATAGAACATGTATTCCCCAGGAATGCTTTGTTACCAAAATAAAAATGGCGGAAGATTGACTTTTTTCATAGAATCTATGAATGGAACTTTTTACTACTTTGTGTAAGGTCTGAGAAGTTTTGAACATCACTTCTGGAACATACTGTATAGTGATGATCATAAAAAATAGTCCATAATAATAGAAATAATTTACAATAATCCATATAAATATAAAATGAACACAGATATTGCAAGAAATATAATATGCAATCCAATAGAAAGTAAATCCAATAATTTTCCTAAGAAGTAGATAATACGAGATAGAATGGAAAAATTCCTCTCTAGCTTGAATAAAACCCCTCTAGCGTACGTATGATCATCATTCAGAAGAAAAATGAATGAAGTTTCTTACAAGTTCAGGGTTAAAACATATTTGATCAATACTGATTTATTTCATAGGTAGGTACTTCATTAGTCTATCAATGCTTCAATCTGAAAGAGTAAAACATCCCACCAATTTCTACTGATTTTACTGACGGTTATCTGTTGCCAAGATCAAAAACTTGGATTAACATTAACATTTCATGATAATCAAACAAATACATCTTAAAAAATTTGAGTTGAAGATCGCATCGAATCCTGCTAGGCATGGACATTTGATCATCTCATCAACTATTATCAATCACCCTCATACTCAATCCATTACTATTTCCTTTTACTTAGGGCTACTGTACTTATCAAAGTTTCCAATAAATGTAGATCTCAGTACCTTTGTACATTTGAAAATGACTAAAAAGTCGAAACATGTTAAGTAAAATAAAAATTATTTTTAAAAAGGGTACTGAGAACTACATTTATTGGAAACTTTTAATCCATTACCTACGCTCAATGTGAAAACTTGTATGGGTATCACACGCAATAGAAAAAAATCAGAAATGTGAAAAAATTTACCTAATTTAGCTTGGGCAGCTACTCTGCCAGCGTCCTGCATCTGAATTTTCAAAAGTTCCATCGGAGTGGTGACTATGATCTGGCACAGGCCAGCACTGCCTCCAGCGGCCATCTCACGAAGCAGTGGCAATTTGCTGCAAAACACATCAGTCAAAAATTGAAACCGCACAGATAGTTGACAAAACCTACTGAAGGCCAATTTCAGTCTTCAAAAACTTTACGTGATCTTCAGGGTGACACACGGGAGTCGGACGGTTTTCAATGGAACAATACTCGGCCATTTTTGAAGTTATTACATATTTTTTACACGAAATCAAAGCTCATTATATGCAATTTAAGTTGACAAAGCTCATTACCTGCAATTTTGGTTATGCGTGAGAAATAATGTCGTCAATGTGATGTCCATAATTTTGAATGCAGGACTCAACTATCTACTCAAAATCCTCCATGGCACGGACATCATCTCTGGAGTAATAGCAGCAATTTTTCTCACATGCTACGTAATTTGGTCGAGTTTAAAGAATATGCAACCACTCAAGAAATTGCTGTTATTACTGCAGAAATGTTAGTCCATGAAAAGGAGGATTTTGAGAAGAGAGTTGAGTCCTGAATTCAAAATTATGGACATTGCCTTGACGACATTATTTTTCACACATAACTAAAATTGCAGGTAATGAGCTTCGTCAACTTGAATGGCATATGATGAGCTTTGATTTCGTGTAAAAAATGCAATAATTTAAAAAATGGCCGAGTATTATTTCATTGACTCCCGTGTGTTACCCCGTATTATTAATATAGTTACTATACCTTATTCACGATTATTTGAGACAAGATAAACAAAATTTTTGCGTGTGTTTCCGAGTAAGTATAGGGTGTAAGTCATCGTGAATCAGGTATAGTTCATTTTTTCTAATATGTTTTAGCTTAATAAGAATAAGAGTCAATAAAATTGTAAATTGATTGGAGATCGAAAATGTTTCAATTTCATTGTCAGATTTGTGATTGAACTAGCACAAATTAGCCTTGCGCGCCAGCCAGAATATCTGAATGTTTAGGAGTCAATTTTTAGAGATCAATTAGAATACTGTAGTTAATTAATGACCACGAATTAATCTGAATCAAAGAACCAAGACCGTGAAATAGTTCATACAGAAACAACATTCATTCCAATAAAATTTGGTACCAATTCCAATAAAAACAAACGGTACAGCCAAAACCTTATTCTTCCCCTAATATTATATGTAAAAACGTTTTTCATCAATCGAGCTTGGTTACTTCATAAAACAAGTAAAATTCTTTGATAAGAGATAGAAACGTATGCACAATTTTTCCAAGTGTTTTGAATAACCATTTATAACATAGTGAATCGAATGACTGTCTTCATTTTCCAAGGGAGAAGATAGTTAAGGTGCAACCGACTCTCTTATTTCATACTCTTTCATTTTCTTTCATACTCGATTCTATTTTTCAGTGTTAATAATAGTTCAACATAGAACAATACTAATATTATTTTAAAAAATATATATTTTTTGATACATTGTAAAATATTGAGTCTTGCTTACCCAGGCCCAGGCGAGTACAGATGTCTAAAGTAGTCATTGGCAGCTAATTTGATCGCCTTTTCAGGTGTTATGAGAAGAATGTTCACAGCCGATCCTGAAATATGAAATTATTATTGTAAGCATGTATCTATAAGAACGGAAAATGTATTAATGAGATAACAAATACACGAATAGGATCTTGAAAAATACAGTTTTGATCAAAAAATAAAGTATGAAAAAAGTAAGTCCTTACCTCTGTACATGCCCCCAAAGCCTTCTGCTTTGTATGTTTTTCTGAAGCAGTCCACCCTAAAAATAAGAATGAATAATTTATTACATTAGACATTAACAGATTGACTATTTCGAAGAACAGTGATATTATACTCTACTATGTATAGCAGCATAGCGATGCACACAATTTTTTTGCCATACTTTTTCTTATATTATGATTAGGAAGAAAATTATTATACGTGCTGATGAAAAGTTTGATGATAATTATAAATCATATTGAATGAAATCGTTATCTAATAATTGAAATATGTACAATAAACACATCCATACTTTTGAATCTGTATAGGTTTGTCATCAATTAGAGCAGTTTATTCAGACAGAACCACTAGAAGTATTTCCTTTATCTCGAGGCTAATTCTATCAGTTTTTTTAATAATAATCACAAATTATTGTGAAAAAGTACTGAGACCACTAAAAGTAGTATTGTGAGAATAAAATACGTTAAAAACGTTAAGATATCTTTGATTACGAAATTCAAGTATGTTGTGAAGCTTGGAGCAAATATGTATATTGTGGTCAGGATGAAAACCATTTTCTCTGACCATTCTCTTCCTAGTTATTCTTAAATTTATTTAAAAATACAGGTGTAATACCTGTTAGAAACCTGTGTGAATACCTGTACGAGTATAATACACTCCTTGTTATAGAGCAATAATAAGGCTGATTACATTGACATCAATTAGGTACCCCAATTATAAAAAGCTTTCAAACAATTTTAGTGGAATACTTACATAGAGGTATACATGCGTTCCCCATTTGGAGAAACGGTCTGATTTTGCAGACGCGTTTTGACTAGATCCAGAGGAAACACACATGTTACTCCTATTATGCCGGCTATACCACCATTGACGATTTTTGGCAATAATCTGGAAGAGAAAATACAGTAATATAATTAACTTATAATGAAGTTAATATAAATGAGCAAATATAGTATGATTATGTCATGTTTCTAATCCTATTATTCTACATTAGGGATGTTTAAAATATTTTACTTGGACCAAAAATTCTTGAGTGAAGAGCTGCGAAGGTAAAATGAGTTTGGAAATTAGTCTGTGTTTTCAACCAATAAGTATATCAATTCCTGTCAAATAATATAGTATAGGCCAACCGTAAGTGGGTTATTTTTATTATTAAACTCCTAAATTATTATAGGGTTAGGCTGTGTATGAAAATAACATAAGAGTACATGAGACAATCATTTTATTTCTAGATAAAAAATCTAAGTAAACTTATAATAGTTTTTTAATGAAACAGGCGTGAGTTGTTTTTTCAATGGCTCAACAGCCTATGATAGACCTAGGCCTGCCAACTAGCTGCCAGTATCATATTCACTCCACCATACAGCAAAGGTGAAAAATCATCAACCAGGATAGAGGTAAGGTGTGGTTATCTCGTTGATCCTCTCAACCATAAGCTAGCTTCCGTAACTATGTGACGGCGCAGAACACCTCTAAATAACATCCAGTTAAAGTGTAATGCAACAATTACTATTCCTCCAGAGACGGGAAACGACTGAGTATCTCAACATATTATCTCCCAAATCTCCCAAAGGAAATTAACAGACGTAAGTAATGAGGCATTTGTTGTACCTTTGAACCAGTTTAAAAGAACTCAATGTAAGAGAATGTTGCCGGCAATAAATAGGCCTAAGCTATAACGCTCTCATAAAGTCCCTTAGCTCCTCATTGATTTCGAAGCGCCACACTTCAAGCTAAGCAAATAGCTTGAAAAGATATCAAGGTAATTGAGGTCTTTGAAGCTAAGCATTCTATTGATAAAATGTGATTTTCAAGGTTTGTTAGGTCAGGACATTACGGCAGATGGTCGAAAGTACCACGATATTTAATTTTTTAAAAGAAACTCTTGGGTTCCAGTACCACGGTGAGAATGAGCGTTTCTTTTAGTCTCCTCTTCTTGTAGGCCTACTCTTCAGTACGGCCAATCTTTAAATCGTGACTTCAATATCTTTTGAATTGTAATTTGATTTTTTGACTCCATTCTCTTAAAATACCACCGCACATAAGTCTGTCTTATAATTTTGACCAATCCGGCATCGTGACAAACTTAGAAAAAAACTAAACAGACAACCTTTCAATCAAATATTAAAGAACGAGTTCATACAATACAGGAATTTACTTCATTCTGCAATAAAACAAGCTAAAAATACATACTACAAAAACAAAATTGAAGGATCCTCTCATAATCCAAGAAAACTGTGGGCTGTTATAAATGAAATCTCGGGTCGGCCAGCCAATAAGCAACCTTTTCCAATTAGCTCATTTATCAAAACAGATGAAACAACCAACTCCGAAAAATTGAAGAAATCTGCAATAATTTCAATCAATATTTCTCGGTAGTTGGGGCAAACTTGGCTGGTTCTATCACGGCACAGGGTGCGCCAGAAATAAATGACCAAGATCATACAGTGGAAACTGTCTTCGAATTACAGCCAGTCACAAGACAAGAAATTGTTGATGTGGTCAAGAGTCTAAAAGGACGATCTGCCCCTGGCCACGATGGTATCCCGACTAGGGTTTTCAGAGATAACTTAGATTCACTAATATTACCTATCCATCACACAGTCAATCTTAGCATTGGGATGGGCCGTTTCCCGTGTGCTCTCAAAACAGCCAAGGTAATACCGATATATAAATCAGGGCCAAAAAACGTCTTATCAAACAATAGGCCGATCTCTTTGTTAGTAACAATGTCGAAAATTCTTGAAGAATGCATCAAGAAACAATTATCAAAGTACTTGTATGAGAACGACTTGATCTCTAAAAACCAATATGGGTTTCAAGAATCAAGGAATACCTCTGATGCTCTTTCCGATTTGACACGTTATATTTCAAATAATATCAAGATGAAAAATAAAGTTTTAATTACATTTTTAGACTTGGCAAAGGCCTTCGATTCTGTTGTAGATCTAAACTTATCACTAAACTCGAGATGAGTGGCATCAAGCACAACTCATTGCAGTGGTTCAAGAGTTACTTTGATAACCGACAGCAGTACGTTTCAATTGATGGAAAAATTAGTGAAACGGAACCTGTTGAGTTTGGAGTGGTTCAAGGTAGCACTCTTGGGCCCCTGCTCTTTCTCATCTATATAAATAATATTTCAAAATTGCAAACTAATTGAAAATTGTTTTTATTTGCTGATGATACGGTGTTGGTGTCGGCTGAAAGCACATGGGAGAGGACTTATTGCAGTGCATCACTGGACCTTGCAAGAATCAAAAACTGGTTTGATCACAATTGCCTGACCGTTAATGTCACAAAAACTAAATACATGCCAATAGTAACAAGAAGTGATCCTGGCCAACTAATATTGAAGATGCACTCGTGTGGTAACGCAAGAAGTCAGGACTGTGACTGCCGTTCTATTGAACGAGTTGATTGCTATAAATACCTAGGTGTAATCATAGATAACAAGTTGAGTTGGGGGCAACATATCCAGTGTGTCAAATGCAGACTAAGAAAACTATTATTTGCTTTTTCTGAGATCAGCCTAGTGATGAGCATAGAGCAGTGCAGAAAGGTGTACTTTGCATATGCTCAGTCACTGATTCAGTATGGCATCCTGGCTTGGGGTGGTGTTTCCTCCACTGTTGTTGAACCCCTGGCCGTTACACAGAGAACAATAATAAAAAAAAATCTTGAAAAAAAGCCACAGATACCCGACTTCCTTGCTTTTTTCAGAATTTCCGGTCTTAAATACTAGACAACTTTTTATCAAATCACTTTTAATTCACATAAAAAAATACAAATCTCAGATCATTGGCGAATCAAATTTAAATTTCCGGTACGAAACCCGTCATAGGACAAACTATAATTATGAAATTCCTCAATTGACACACGGATCAGAACTTTCAAATTCATTCTACCTAGCGCACATTTTATATAGAAACATTCCAAATGAGATCAGAGAGGCTGAGGTGGGCGGTTTGGCAGTGTACAGAAGGGTTGTCGACAGGTGGCTGTATCGCATTGGCTGGGAGGCGGCTGAAGCACTTCTCTGCTCTCGCTACATTCGCCAACAACCCTAGTGGAGCGAAAGTTTCCGTTCCAATAATACATTAGTTTCTCCATACAGAAAAAAATTCCTCTTTTTTTGTTTTTAAACTGATAAATTTGTCTTTTCTCTTTTTTGTCACCCAGTTTGTGGCGGTCTCAGAGTCTTCCTCTCTCATCATGAATCAGTTATTTCTTTATTTTACTTGAATTTTAAAGATATTACTCTTATTGGTAATTATAAAAAATATTTTGTGATTGCAAATGTGTTGTCCATGGAACTCTCCTCCACACGCAGACGATTGGTCTTTGTGGAGGAATTCCGTGTAACGTATGTATCTCTTGCTTTTTTTGGTTGTAAAGTGCCTTTATGTTGTTAAGAAGGAATAAAGATTATTTGAATTTGAATCTATAGGCGAATTTCTGCTTGCAAAAATCGCATATCACTACTCAATTAACTCTTGGCGGAAGACCTAACCGAGGTGGCCACAGGCCATGCTTCTACCCCTGCAACTTGGCAACTATAGATCATAACCATCTATCATTTCTCTAGAATGATAGAAGGTTATGGATGATCTTGGTCCAGAGCGCTACTAAGAGCGTTTAGTACCTAATTTAGTAGAAACAAGCTTTAACAAACTGTGATAATTAATTGCCTAATGTCTGTTTGAAGTTAGTTTTGAGTGGTCGTAGGTTAATAAAAATGAACCTAGTACTATCTTCAGAAAACATGTGAATGAGTTCAATAAATTTTAAAAATGGGAGCAGATGAGATTCTTTTCAAGAACCTTCAATCACAAAGAATTCATTACAATAAAAGTGTTTTTGAAAAGAATTAGTTTTGAACAGAGTTAAAAATACTTTTCTTTTCAATTTTTACAAGCAGCATAGAAAAAAAACATCTACTCTTCTGCAAACTTCAAGAAATTAATTGTTTTTAAATTTTACATTTGAAAATATAACAATGAATTAAATCCTGTATAATAGAATGAAATATTTTTACAATTTTATCAAGAGAATAATGAACTTTGGAATAAATAGGATTAAGCTACTTTTTTGGCTACACAAGCTCATAATTCCTTTTAGAGATGAAATGAGAAAGAATGGGAGCAAATGTATGGAACCGTCAACTTGTAGATAAAATCAGTTTTCACGACACTAGTGTTATTTTTTGAGATGACCTTTGCCCGTAGTAAAAAGATGTTATGTTATCGATATTTCTATTTCAATATTCCACAATTTACTTCATTTGAAGAGATAAAACTCGAAAAAATCGATTTTATGCTCAATTGCATCAGATTATTGGAGGTTTAATGATAAATAAGCCAATTATACAGGATTTACTAAGTAGTCACTTGGGATTATCAGCGATAACTGCAGAAAAAAATGTTATCAACAAATATGTGGAGGAAAATATAATTTTTATTTCAAGAGGCTAACGTTTCAATAGACTAGTGTCGACTGAGATAATTTCCCGTTCATGTCACAGTTACTAATTGAAGCTGCGTGAATTAATTTTATTAGTAACTTAGATATTTTTTCAGATACTGAAGTGAGATATCGGATAGTGAGTTTATCAAAATCTGTTAACTTTAAAGCATCTCATCAAGAAAAATTGAAAAATTTAAGCATTTTAAAACACTAGCGTTTCAAAAGATGAGTATTCATCGAAACAATTACAAGTTAATCTCATACAGTAATTGAAACAGATTGGGTTCAAGTAAGTTAGGTGTAACATAATTTCCTTTATCTTAGGGTTTCTTTATCACTGTTTTTTAATTCAAATAAGAATCACAGTATCCTTTTTAATAAAAATAATTAAATAGGGTACTGTGATTCTTATGTAAAATAAAAAACAGTAGGCTATCATAATTTGTATAGTACTGTAGAACGCCGATTATCCGAATTAATTGGGAACGGGATCAATTCGGATAAGCGAAAATTCGGATAATTGGAAATGGAATTGTATTAAAGGAAAACAATGTGTTAAATTTGGAATAAATTTTATTGCATTTGAAAAGTACAGTTTAGTGGTGTTAAACTAATATGGGAAGCAAAACAAATACTGTACTATAATAAATACTACAGTACATTTCAATAAGTACAACACATCGCCTCACCTCGCTACGATCACGTCGTAAACGCTGGTTTTTTATTTATTACTACGCTTAAGACCGATTCGGATAATTGGCAATTCGGTTGATCGGCGTTCTACTGTACCAGCATAGGATAAAAGATGAGGAAGGTATTTTTCAATTATTCTATTAATGAAGAGCATATATTGGATTCTCGAGTACAGTTCCAACAATAATTCAGGTATAAACGTTAACATATTATAATAATAGACTACACTTTACACAAATAATATGAAGTAGCCTATAGTTTGACAATGGATGAAATTGAAAATTAAACCTGTCAAATTGATAAAATATGAAATTGGTATAAATTGATATAAATATATATAAAATTGGAATCTATAGTTCTCTAGAAATACTCCAATTCATTTGAAGAGACATAACAAGATTGGAATGATCTTACGATGAGATTCTCTAGCTGTGATGACAACGCAAGACAGCTAGACATCTGTC
Source organism: Sogatella furcifera (assembly GCA_017141385.1). NCBI lineage: Eukaryota > Metazoa > Arthropoda > Insecta > Hemiptera > Delphacidae > Sogatella > Sogatella furcifera. The sequence goes on along the minus strand of CM029552.1, from coordinate 27,404,741 downwards.
TACAATCTAGGTGAACGATCTCTGAATTTCATTAAAGTAAGCTGTAGGAACGAGGGGTGTGGGTGTGAGAGAGAGAAAGAATGAGGAGTTCGAAGAAAAAAGTGAAGTGGGAAAGTCATCGTCACATGCGGCTATAAAATTGTAACAAAAATAAAAGTGACTATGCGAAGACCGCGTGTTTCTACTTTGATTTTTGGCAAGGTAGTGCCAAGAAGAATGTAGAAGCCATGAAGATCAAAGAGAAGAAGCTAAAGAAAGAGAAGAGAATGAGGAGGAGAGGAGCGATTGAATGTGAATGAACGGCTTCAAAGACACCTACAGAATAAATACAATGTTGCTCTGTTATTTTGTTTATTTACGTGTGAGTGAGAAGAGGAAAAGCCGAATAAAATCGACGGTAGGCCAATCATAGGTAACCTAATATAAGGAATATAATAAGGAACCAATATTTTGAACCAATAATTTTAAAGTTGCTTGAATGGTGATGATAGTATTTTGTAATATGTTCTTTTTGAATAAAGTACACGAGTATGAGTTTTCTTTTCAATAATATATGATAGTAGATGATTCTACACATCGAACTTATTAGCCTATTCAACAAAATTTGGGAAAATACATTTTGGAAATTTTGTTTTCAACCAATAAGTTTATTTCTGACAAAAGAAGAGATTCAACCAATGTCAACTGTTTTTCAATAGTTGTCAGTTGATCAACTCTAACGATGGAATCAATTCAACAGTGATATGTTCCAAAATTAATTTTTCTACTATTAACTGTGTTTCCTATTTGGAAGTAAAATGCCACTTGGGATCAAATATCTATAAATGTATATCTATTAATCTGTAATAAGAAGAAGCAGTGAATATGAAGAACTATTTGAACCTATTTTCCAGAACAACACAATTCTGCAGGCTCTCAACACTTTCACTTTAAAAAATGATTGACAAATTTTGTTAATTTCAAATAAATTCATAATATTTTCTCTCTTAAATTTTTTCAACTCATTCATGTGGGAAGGTATAGCTTAGCTAGGAAAGTGAAGTTTCAAGACAGAATAACATCAATACATAGAGGAAGATACCACCCTACAATGTTGGCTAGTCACGCAATAGCTACGTGAATAGAATTCCAGGGTCATTTTGGGTGGTTCCTAAAACATAGGACTCAGGGTTTAGTATAAATACTTGGGAATTTCAACTGATAGCATATGATATATAAAGAAGTTATTTTAGCCAAATCTCGTCAAAACAATTGAGGAATGTTTTCGAATTGATAAGATATATCTAGTGGGGCTGAACATCATAAAAAATTATTTCAATAGTGCCATCGACTTAAATAATTCTCTTTTCATGCAAAACTTTAAAATGAGGTTGTTACATAATGTATACATGATTAAATGCTTTACTGTGGAAGTTGATTACTTTTGGAGGCATATTCCTATGTTACACGAATGTTATATTACTTTAACGTACATTATTTTCAATTTACAATTAAGTGAATGCATTTGAATTTTCTATGGTGTTTATTACTTTATTCTCTATACGTAATTGATTCAGAAACTTCAATCGAAGTTTAAGAATAATAACAGAGTGAAAAATATAGCTTATCTCATTTGAGAATAGATATTAGTGCCCACGGCATATAAAGTGGAAATTGAACTTTAAACTTAGGGCTATTTACAATAATTGATAAATAAAATGAAATAACCTTTTTTAAAAGTATTATTTTTCATACTAATATTATTCTAGACACATTGAAAATGGGCTTAAGCTCGAAACATGTCTGTGAAAAATAATACTTTCAAAGTTTTAAAAAAGGGTATTTGAATTTTTTCATTTTATTTATCAAATTGAAAGTTGTATGCCAACTCTTGAAATCACGAAGAAATAAATATTAACAAATCCTATTAAAATTAATATAGATTTTTTAGCTCTGTAAACTGTAATGATTATTCTTGCTACTTTCTGCTTGTCACTTAGGAAGGACTCCTATATTTTCTTTGTTTGCTACTATAAATCATAGTTAAAGTAGATTGTTACTTCGCGAGACAGTCTTTCGAGAATGGCCAAGATTGTTTTTAGAACCTATTTATAGGATTCCATCGACTGCTACTCTCGTTCTAAAACTCGACTATTCAACCTAAATTTCAATTTTATGTCTCTCTTGAAGGTTTTCACAGCTATAAATTTAGATGCGTGTATTTTTTTAATCAATTGATTGCATATACAGTGATATGGATGTGTAATGGTTGGTTTAAAACGTTCAAACATATTCACATTGTTTAATTATTATCATCGCATATTTAATTAAGTTACAAATATTACTGAAGGAACCTTGATATAACAAATGGAAAATTTGTTTTATAATGAAAAAAATTAGCTTTTGATTAGAATATGATCGAATGAGGTGGTTTGACAATAGACAACAAAAATGCCAAGTACTTTGGCTAGGCTACAGCTAATCGGATTCAGATCTTTAATCAAAACGAGTGAAAACTTGATCTTGTTTTATCTTCGGTTCTATCAAGGTAAATTTTTTCAAGCAAATTTTCATTTGATCTGTTAATTTTATCTCGAAAACGATATTCACATGAGTGTGAGTGATATAACTTATAGGCTACTAACCACCGGGTACTGGTACAAATAAAGAGTTAGCTTTATAGTCTTGAATGATCACCCTTCCACATGTGTCACGAGTCCTCGTGGCTTATCTCATAATATAATTGTTTGGTTTTTCAAGAATTCAAGAGAAAATCGAACATAATCTTCAATTATCCAACATGAACCAAAGAGGATTCTAGGAAAGAGGACTCTGGGAGAGTTCTATTATTCTATGCATAAACCATCAGGATACTAATACTGTAATGTATGATTATAAATTAGAATACAAGTGAATTGTATAATGAAATACAATACTACCGTACGTCAAAACTACAGATACCTGCTCTTGAGAATTAGATCTTGAAAATAAAAGTACTTTCGACAAGACTTGAAAAAATATTCAAATGCCTATCTAACGACAGTAGTCTCAGTTTTTTTAGGATTTGAATCATCAGCGATAAGAGATTGTCATTTAACAGTTATGTAGGCTATCAGACCACAATTAAAATGAAGTAGCGGGGTTGTCTAATCTCAATTACTGAAAAAATTGACCTTGATATCTCTTGGAGATGTAACTTATAAGGCAAGGCATTTTTGAAACTACATTTTTATCAAGCCGAAATTTGGAAATGGTTATTTTTAGCACACATAATCTAAATACCCAGGGCGTTGTCTGGTTGATCCCCGTATACAGTTAAATATGAAAATGCACGTTGCACTGGCGACTCGTGCCCAAAAAACAGGTGAAGTCCTGTTTCTTTTACTGTACAGCACTTCACCTGTTTCGTGAGCACGAGCCGCCAGTGACATGTTGTAAATAAGAAATACTGGGCTGAAAGGGTACTGTGATTTTGATTTTAATCTATCAATAGACATTGAATTTAGCGCTATACAAAAAGGAAGCATTTTAAAGTCAAATATATGAATGAGTTAATCAAATCAATTATTCAAGTTTTCATTTTTTGAATCGAAAGTCCAGCAATTTTTATAGATAATATGATTTTATTTTTTAATAACTTCCAATAACCATTCTAAAGAATCTTGAATAGATCTGAGTTTTTTGTTTCTTCATTGATTGCTTTATTACATTTTAAAACAAGTAGACATCATTAGGCTCAATGGAAATCAAGCTACCTCATGTAGACCACATAAATTATCTTAATGTAGTTAATACCATACAAAAATTATAGTGTTGAAGATTGACTACTGTAGTTAAAGACTAGTTTAACTATTGTTTCTCTATGCTAATACTAACTCAGTATAACTTATGTATAGTTAGCACAACTATCAGGAACAAAGCTGGCTATAAAGTAAGTGGAACTTATTGTTTATTTAAATTTTAAAATAAGACTATACGTTGAGTTAGGAACTTGTAATTCTTAAATAGGCCTAGAATTAAGATACAATTTTTCAATAATTCTATTTCTAATACTCTAGATTACTCACGAGAATTGTTTAACAGGAGTTGCGGGTTGGATGCTCAGAGATGATTTAGACCTGAAAAGAAATATTGATATTCAAATTTAGCTTATTAAACTTATTGGTTATAAACATATTGACTATAGCCTATGATTATCAACTTTTAATGAATTTTAAAACAAAGCAAACAACTCTTGCGACAATTAAAATGAATATCTCAAAATAATCAAGTGAGCAATAAAAATTGTAAATTTATCTCAGTTGTGAGCACAGGCTTACCTTTAGGCCTATTGAGGGGATAATCATATGCTTTGTATATTTCAAAAATAGATGTAATAAGGAATTAATAATAATGATGAATTTTATTAGAAGCTGAGCAATGAATATTATGAGGACTCATTGAGTTTTGAAAACAATTTGCTTAATGTCGACAATAATTAATTGAATAAAGGGAAAATTCAATATAGGCTACCGCTAGACTGGATAGTAGGCTAGGAGATTAATATTTTTGCTAACACACAAAATAACTTTACGCTATAATAGATTTGTAAAAGAAGAGAATTCGATTTACAATAGAATTGCTGACTGGTAGCACACGAAAGAAAGAGGAGTGCATTGAACGGAAAAATGCTGATTTGGCCTAGTCGTCAACGACATGTCAGGTATCTTATAATTGAATAATTAAGTATGCCTACCTATGATTGATGCTAAACTTATTTAGAATACAAATGGCAATTTACTTAGAATGTTAAAATATGACAACGTAAACGGACTCAAGCCAGAGAGCGTTTGACAGCCAGGTGTTAAATCAAACCTTTCTTAGTCAAGTACGAAAACTCTATTTTTTATTATCGTACAACTAGAATGATATTATAGATTGAGAGACACCTAGGCCTATCCAAACTCTTTAAAAACTATCTCACTATAATAAATTCAAAATGGTAATAATATTCTACCTGGACCAAAAATTATAGTGTGAAGTGCGGATAAACCACATAACCTTGTTTTGGACTAATCATGCAACAAAGTTTAGGAAGAAGTAGCACAGGCTCAGCCTATATTTTCTATCCTTGCTCATAATTATGTTATGATTCGTGTTATCATGTCAATAAATAAATAAATCTTAGTTCAACTACACTTGCCTGAAGCAAAAAAATGCATCATTGAATTAGGCCTACATAACCTAATATGTAGTAATATAATAATAATTATTACTATTATTAAAGATAATGGTTTACAATTGACTTATGTATACATCCATTAATTGATATTAAAGTTAGAAATGAAACTAATTCAGATGTGCCGGTTGATAAAGCGTTATTATTTTGGAATTTACTTTCATTTTAATTTGGTAAAAGTAGTACCTAAGTTACGGTAGAGAGCTTGGCTAGATAAAACAGAAATTTTCCGAACAGGAAAGAATATTTCCACTACCGGTACTTACATTTATCTGTTTATATATATTTTGTTTGGCAGTAATCCTTAAGTAATTCTTCTGGAGAATTTCGTTCAAACAGTACAAAATATAAATTAATCGCCTTACAACACCGACAAAAACAGACTGTCAGTCAAACTGTCAGACTGTCAAGAAGCAGACTGTCACCGTTCTCACCGTCACCCAAAACCAAAATCAAATGATAATCAGCTGAGCTGAAGTGTAGCTATTTAGGGATGATACAAGTGTGTACCGCCGACAATCTGTACCATTTCTAAAAAGTGTTGTCATATAATCACATTTATCTGATTGAACTTTTTCGATTCATGAAGATATCGCGTTCTATTAAAAATATTATTTTTTTATTCATCAAAAATCATCCCTTAAACATTTGAGAAATCTGGAAGAAATGTGGAAAAGTGGAAGAAATGAAAATTATCACAGATTGTCGTTTCTAGAATGGTACAGATTGTCGGTGGTACACATTTGTATCATTCCAGAAATCTAAAGAAATCTCAACTCTTCTGCTACCTAGTGAGTAAAAATGTAAGTTTTTTGATGACCTGCTAGTATCACCGCTAGATGTCGAGATAAAAGTGGGAGCGGTTTTTTTCGAAAAACTGAATTTGTTTCAGAATGTAAAACTACATACTGCTTACAATTACAGCCAACATTAAAATACATTATATTATAATTACAATTCGAGGTATTTTTCATTGTCATGAACAATTATTTATTGATAGAATTTTTTGCCTAGACTGCTAGGTACTTTTATTAGCCCATAATTTAGTGGCTACCGTAGCGAATAGGTACCGTAAGTTACTTATTCTACGGTATTTGTAAGACAATAGAGAATATACAATTAAGATATTGAGCGTGAAAATCCATCGCAAATGTTCATTCCATTCTATAAATTGTAGGTACCTAAGCCATATAGTCTTCTGATACTCTATAATTTTTAACAAAAGTCATAAATATAGAACATTTCTTTGGGTAAGTGAAAACAAGGTTGTCAGCAGATCCACAAAGTTTATTTGAAAACCACTGATGATGATGCCCTGAGCATTGAAACTCAAATATGGTTTTTTAATAAACTTTGTGGATCTGACAACCTTTGTTTTCACTTACCCAAAGAAATGTTCTATATTTATGACTTTTGTTAAAAATTATATCAATTTTTCAACAATGAATGGAATTTGAATCCAAAGAGCAGAATTTTTCAACTATAGAAAACTTAGTGGAAATGGTGTAGGTACCTCCGGTATACTACTATGACAAAAAAAGCTAAATTAACTCGTCATAATCGGAAAAACAGAAAATGACCCAAATCGTACCCCACCTCCTGAGAGATGAGATAATGATAATATTAGTAGCCTATCAGTCAGCCTTAGTTGGATACCAAGATAATATATTGTCAAACACAAAACTAAATTGCCCGATAGAATTAAAACTGATTGCAAGTAGGAGATTTTTAGAAAAATAAATTCTGTAGTTTTATAAAGTTGGAAAAATGTTCTGGCAAACATAAATTTGAAGCTGATGAGGAACAATGAGACATAACATCTATCAATTCGAGAATTGATAGATGGTTGTGAATGAGAATATATATAAGGTGAAGTTGATTCTCTCTTTTAGATTTTTAAGAAATTCATAAAAAGTAGGTAGGCCTATCTGATATATAATTGAATATAACGTTATACTATTCGTCCTGTCGATCTCCTGTATTCGACACTGTTTTATCAGTCATCATTTTTCATTCACTCCTCCCATTATTTGAGACAACAGAAATTATTATTACAGTCTACAGCCGACAAGAATTCTTATTTACCCCAAAATTATTAAATTATGTAGAGTAAAGAGTACATTCTTCTCTACTGGAACTGCTGCGCACTCACAGCAATTTTCGTGACTTCATAGCATGAATAATAGAAAACCACAACACATACATTATTGAATATGCTCCTTATCGTTATTTGGCAAAAACAGTGCTGTGTAAATCGATAGATAGAATTTGATCTCTCAAGATTTACGTAAGAGAAATTAGAAACTTTGTTGGAAAGCTTGATAATTAATATTGAGTCCATTCGAAATTGTTTTCAAATCGTAATAAAGAGAATCATCCTTTGCTCAAGTAGTCTACTGAATGAAAAGTTTCAAAATGTTTGGATTCTTGTGGCGATTTCTCACATAAAAATCTCAGGAGTAGGCCTACAGGATACACTTTAAATTCGAGCATCTAATAATAATAATATCAAGTTCTTCCAGCATTGGAATCTATATTAATTTTACGATACGATCACCTGTTGTGATTTCGCACATGAAAATTTCAAGGATTTGACTATTTTCACATCAAGGTCTTCCGGCATTGGGAATTTGATAATCTATTATTGCAGCTTGGAATCTCCAAACTTTATAGATGCTTACAAAAGCAATAGATTACATTTCAAAAGTAAAGTTATTTGTTAGGCTACTGGAGAGACAAGCTTTTTCTGAACACCCTATAGAATCTTTTTCTTTTTAAGTAAGAACTCCCAAATAGATGAAATGGAGAAAACCGTTTTGTAGTATAGGAGTAGGTAACTCAAGTATGTATTATTTGAGTGAAAATACTCACTTATACAGAGTGTTTCAGGAGGAATGTGCAATACTTCTCAGGCTGATTCCTCACACCAAGTAGACAAAATCGCTACTAAACACAAATTCATCACTTGTGCTATGTTTTGCAAATTTTGCGATTTTTGATCGCCATTTCTGAGATTTGGGTAAGATTTACACAATCGCCGCCATTCAACTTTTTCTTTAGAATCCGACTCTCTTCAACTTCCATTAATAAAAAATACAAATTTATGATTTCTTATTTAGTTATAACCCTTTTTGTTGAAAAAAGGCGTTTTCTAGCATATTTTTTCCAATTATCTCAATAACCGTTAAAGTTACAAACTTGGAACTGGTTCCATTGAATTCCTCAGCTAATTTTACATAGGAATTGATTATTTTAGAACCTCACTAAAGCCTCTAAAAAATTAGAAAAATTAATATATTTTGAAAAATCTCAATTTTCCGCCATTGTTATCTCGGTAACAAAGCGTTTTTGGGGGATGGTCCCATGGAACTTTTTTGTCTACTTGGTGTAAGGAATCAGCCTGAGAAGTATTGCACATTCCTCCTGAAACATCCTGTATATGTTCATTCTCTTCAACCCATTTCCTCTCCTTTCATTGCAAGAGAAAATAGGGGTTTCGTCGTTTCGATGCTGAATTGGTCACACTAGATACCGTAGGCCTACTACAGAACACACACAAGTTCTTGTAGCTCACCGTATACCGTACGGTATAAGAATCTTGAGCTTGAATGAGTAGGATGCACAGCAGGAGAAGTTATACAAGTTTATGACATATATATATAGTCTGTCAGAGCAAAAGTATATAACTTACATTCTGGCAAGATGACTCCAGCTCAGTTAATATTGGTTTAAAAATAATAAATATGGTTGCAAATTGTAGATCAGAATGTTTTTTTAATAACTTTTTGAATCAATATGGACCGAGCTGGAGTCATTTTTTCATCACTGGTGGCTCGTGCCCACGAAACAGGTGAAGTGCTGTAATTTACAGTAAAAAATGTCTTCTTTCCTTGTACCGACTATATAATAACCAGGGCCGTCGCGTGGATTGTAGCGCCCCGAGGCAAGAAGAACCGTGGCGCCCCCCTAAATATCCCTACGTTTAAATGTCCACCACCACGCTGTCTGCTACAGTTCACATACCAGTACTATGTTCATGTTCGAATGTAAGCAGTGGCGGATCCAGGACATGATTTCGGGAGGGGGAGGGGTGGAGTTTGTTTAAAGAGGATTATGTGGGGAACCTTCCGGGGGGTCTGGGGAAAAATGTAACTTAACTGAAAACTCTTGTTTTTTCCACCTAGAGTTAAAACCTTATCATTTTTTGTAATTTAAACGTATAGTTTTTAATTGGATTTATTCATTGAATATATAGGATGTTTCAGGAGTAATGAGCAATACTTCTCAGGCAGATTTCTTACACCAATTAGAGAAAAAATTTATATGAGACTCACCCTTAAAAACGCTTTGTTATCGAAATAACAATGGCGAAAAATTGAATTTCTCAAAAAATATTTGGCTCAACAGCACATGAAGGGCCTAGGCCTACCAGCTAGTTGCCAGTTTCAAATTCACTCTACTATACAGCCCGTCCAAGCCAAGAAGACACCCCTGCACGATGGGAAACGACCCCAGCCCGGCCAATACCGGCCCAAAAGCCGTAAATTCTCAATCAGAACTCACAGTCCCCAAACCAACACTGGCCGCGCCGAAGCCGACCCCTCCACCCCGCCAGAATTCCCCCCCCCCCCGGCCGGACAGACCATACAGCAAGCAAATAATCATCAACCAGGATAGAGGTAACGTGTGGTTCGCACGTTGATCCTCTCAACCACAAGCCAGTCTCCGCAACCAATTGGCGGCGCAGAACACCTCTGAATAACATGCAGTTTATCAGTTAGAGTGTAATGCAACAATTACTATTCCTCCAGAGACGGGAAACGACTGACTGTCTTTACCATTCCCCTAGAGGAGTTCACAGGCAAGTCGTGCGCCTTTACGGCCCTTCCGCCTCCGTCTCTAGGGTTGCTGGTGCAGCAGGTTGCCTTATGGCTGCGTGGCTTGTACCCACGCGGCTTGTTGTGCTCCTCTGCATTGGCTCCGGCGGAAGTTTTGGTCCGGTGAGATGGTGGGTGGCTCCCCTGGTCGGTCCTGCGTCGAGAGTCGGAGCTGGTCGCGGGGCCGTCCGGGAGCCCCTCTCTTACCTAGTGAACGGGATTTCATCTTCTTTCCGAAACGCGTGCTCTGTTTCCTTCTGCCCTCTTTCCTTGGGGAGGGTGGACACTAGGAATGATGTCCCGCACCTGGCTGGAGTGCGGGTCAGAAGAGATAAGACGTTTTTTTCAAGCCTCTTGACAGCTGAGGGGGAACGTCCGGGCTTGCGAAGGGGGTGTCGCTGATTCGGACACGCATCTCTGGAATGGCCCACGTACCGCCGGAACTGGGCGCTGGAAACCTGGCCTAGCCAGGGTGACCCCGGCCCCATGCCAATCTCCCGTTGACGCTGGCCGGGCGAGGTGGCAGCGGTCAACCACAGGAGGAATCAAGGCAATGTCCTATGGTCCGCCTCCGTAACTAGGTTGGGAATCAAGGCGAGTTCAGGGCCTGCCTCCGTAACTGGCTTAGTTTCAGGGGGATCAAGGTGGGTCCTACACGTTCCGCCTCCGTCCCTAGGGGGAATCAAGGCGAGTCCCAATGGCACGCCTCCGTAACTGTGGCGCTAGCTCCGCCTGGAGCAATGCTCTGGTATGCTAACGCAGGTACAGAGGGCTCTGGGTGGGTCGGCCGGTAGAGGTTAGCCATGACTGTCTTTACCAACAACAGTCAATCTCCCAAAGGTCGGTTTCAAAAATATTAATTTTTCTAACTCTTTAGAGATTTTATTTGGGTTCTACAATAATAAAATCCCATGTAAAATCAGCTGCGGAGCTCAACGAAACCTGTTAGAAGTTTGTAACTTCAACGGTTATTGGTATAATTGGGAAAATATGCTAAAAAGGCACACTATTTTAACAATCAAGGGTATAACTGGATCATAAATTTGTAATTTTAATAGATGGAGGTGGTTTTTCAAACAAAAAACTTTTTATATAATTAATTACAGAACGAGACTTCAGAAATTTTACATAATAATTAAACACCTATAGGAGAGACAGGATGTTGATGTGACGATTGCTTACTCATCAATTAACTAACTAATAATTCACGGAAAAATAGCACCCGCAAAGAAAAATCTGAGCGCGGAGTGCGAGTAGTGCTTATTTACATTACCTAATGGAAAATACAATATCGCAAATAACATTGAAAAATAAAAAAAATTGAACAGAAGAAAAAATATCCAAAACAGAACCAGAAGTAACAATGGCATAACACAATAATGATTTTCTCTTAGCATAAATCTGTTAACAATATAGTATTTGCTTTCAACCAATCATCAAATTCTCTAGCGTGATATTTTTTGCAGCTCATCTCTACTATTCTCATTGGAACTAAAAGCATCATTTCATTCAGTCTGTACTTAAATTGTTTCCTGCATACATCTAAGTCTATCCTTTGCTGGTTTATGGTTATTCCCCTTAGGTTGTATGGTGTATCTCGCATTTGTAGTCTAAAATTACTTTTGTATGCATATTGAATAATATTTTTACTATATAATTCCCTCACAGTAAGAACTCCCATCCCGAAAAAGCTCACTACTTGGATATAGTCTAGGTTCACCCAAAGCTGCCCTTATTATGAGCTTCTGCATTACAAAAATTTTGTTCATATGACAGCTCGCGGCTCCCCCCCACGACAGAATCCCATACTGCAAAATAGACTGTACATACGCTATATAGATCAATTTAGTTATTCCTATTTCGTTTATCAAATTGATTTTATAGAATCTGAAAATAAGATATTTCAATTTTTTACATTTGTCATCAATATGATAATTCCATCTAAGATGAGAATCAATTATAACACCCAGGTACCTGGCATGATCCACCTTATCAATCATTGGGCACTGAAAATGATCCAGCGCAGCAGGCAAATTGCATGACGCATCATGAATCCGCAATCTCAAATTTGTTGGTTGTGATCCAGCAGTAGAGGAGAAAGCTATGAATGAACTTTTTTTATGATTCAATGTGAGCGTATGGATATCCAACTATGTCTTGACCATCTTCAACCCTTTCATTGCCCAATCTCTCACATCCTCCCATGTAGAACCCGTAAAAGTCACAATGGTGTCATCAGCAAAAGAAATAATTGTTCTATTTTCAGAACTGAGTTTGAGCACATCATTCAAGTACACTAGGAACAATATTGGAGATAACACAGTACCCTGGGGCACCCCGTATTCCGACAAATGCACCTGATCAGACTTGCTTCCTATTGATATGATTTGTGTTCTGTCTTTCAAATAATGTTTGAACAAATCTAATGCCTTGCCACGAATTCCTATATTTTCAAGTTTTTTTAACAAATTTTTGTGTGGAATTGTGTCGAAGGCCTTTGCCAGGTCCAGCAGCACTGTAAGAGTTTTTTTATTGTTATTAAAGTTATCTGTCACCAAGTCTACCAGGTGTAATATGGCTTCTTGTGTACTCTTGCCGGTTTGGAAGCCGTACTGATTTTTATGTATAATATTGAATTTATCCAGGTATTCTACAAATCTTGTTTTTATTATTTTCTCCATTACCTTAGACAGGCTACTGAGTAGGCTGATCGGTCGATAATTACTAGGATCATTTAAAATTCCACCCTTGTGAAGAGGGACTCTGGCAATTTTGAACTCCTCTGGGAAGTATCCCTGTTCAAAACACTTATTTATTATGAAGGACAATGGACTAGCAATTAAACTGGATATATTTTTCAAACAGAAGTTACTTATATTATCAATACCAGGTGAGGAGCTATTTTTTAGTGTACCTATTGTTTTTATTACCTCATATTCATTTGTTGGAAACCAGAAAAAAGACTTTGGTGAGTTGACAATTGTTTCAGGGAAATCAAGATCAATGTTGGAGTTTCTTATCTTTTCTGCATACGACTTGCCAACCTCTGAAAAATAATTATTCAAGACACTCGGTTCAATGTTTACATCAATAGTTTTCTTTGCTTTGTCTAACAGCTCATCTATACAATTTCAGAGTTTCTTGCTGTTTGTTTATTTATCTTACATTCACTATTACGAGTTGCTCAAATCTGAGAATGGGGGAAAAAATACAATGCAGAGGCGCCCCCCAGGCCGCGGCGCCCAAGGCGATCGCCTCGCCCACGCGACGGCCCTGATAATAACGTATCTATACAGGGGAACTCTAAATAACAATATCACCGGTAACTATTACGGTGGAAGATTACGTATCAATGAGCATAGACTACTTTTTTAGAATCAGTGAATGAAAATGTATCAGCCTAGAAAGGTATCAATAATGAAAATGTATCATTGGAATCAAAATACCAATTCATATTCCTTCTCCTCAACATTCAACTCTGGACTGGATTATGGGCATTATCCCCACTGGACATCCTATAGTAGTCGTGAATAATTGATTATAATGCTCTCAATAAAATCTAGAGATTTAAACTTTCCTGATAAATTGATTTACTGATTTTTTTATGTTCGTTCATTATAATGGTTGAAGCAGAATAATCAGTAATTGAAATTGTTGATAGCTTTTAAATGAATGTAACTGAATCTAGTATAGAATAAACTGATTTTAGAAAGAACTCACAGAAAAATTGTTCGATTGAAGCCTTCACTGTCCGCAGCTCCGCACAATATGAAAAAGTGATGAAAAACCTAAAAATGTGTTGATACCAGTACTTCGAAAGTTCTTTGAACTGAGATGAGATAATAATTGACCGAATGTAAGTGAGGTCTAGATTCAAGACGACGATTTTTTATGCTATGTATGTTTGTTCAGCGTTTACGACTGTAGACAGCATATTGTCTGGGTGCCAATGGAGGCTGATTTTCAAGAAAAATGAGAATTTGAGTATTTTTAGTTTTTGCTTGCTTAGATCTTCTGACGTATTCATTTGGATTGTGTGAATCAAAATCCCTCTGGGGATAATTTTGTCCTTTATAATTTGAGGCCAAGTATACCTTTCTTTCTTGTATAATTTTTAAACTAGGACAGTAAAAAGATATCCTTGTACTTCAAAAAACCCTATTTATGGGGAAAATGGTCTCCAAAAAAATTTATACGTGCTTGTATTGAAATTTTTTTGGTAATAATGTCTTCTAGATCATTTTCTATCAGATAAGCCACTTACCGACCTGAATTTTGGTTATGTTCAATAGTAAGGACCCTTCAAGGATCTCAATCTAAGGATACCTTCAACTATTGTTAAAATCATCGTATCTCAACAATTCATAGCTCATTCTTCTCAGCTCATCAAGGCGGTCTAAATTCATATATCATATGTTGAGTTCGGTCAAAATTGACAAAATTCATTGCTGAGGCAAAATTGACTTTTTCATTATATACCAAGAAAATGTCATTTTTTGCTTACAAATGATTATATCTACCAAGTCCTACAAGATAGAAAATTGAAATTATCATGAAAATGTTGAGAAATTCTTCCTCTTTAATCTCCTATAAATAACTTTTATGGCATCACGCATTCAAGATAGTTACATCGCTTGAAAAAATACTGATATTCCATATATTAGTGGGATTTTAAAACGTTGGTTTTTAAAAGTTTTTTCAATACATTTATTTCATCTTTATATTTATTTTTCTAGTCTCTAGCTCGTCGGGAAGTGGGTGTGAATTAGTTTGAAAAATTCCAATCTGACTCAAAGCAAAAGTTAAGTAAAACGTTGTAAAAATAGATACCTACGGGCGGAGTTTTATGTAAGGTCAGCATATTTCGCTTTTTTTCAAAGTATTGTATCCTATGGTATTTTAATTTGGGGTAATAGTGCACATATTGGGGAGTTATTGATACTCCAGAAGAAAGTTATTAGGATAATCTCGAATTCCGATAGACTAGCTCACTGTAAACCCTTATTTGTCGATTTGAAAATCCTTACGCTTATTAATCTTTACATTTTCACAGTTCTATTATATACAAAGAAGAATTTGTTAGAGCACCGCCACAGAAGGGATATACACTCTCACCATACAAGAGGAAATAGGCATATTGACATCCCCTTTAGCAGGCTATCCAAGGCAAAGAATAGTTATAAAATTGTTGGTGTTACTTTATTCAATAGATTACCACAGGTTTGGATGGAGGCTCCGTATAACTTTTACAGGCAAAAACTGTATTCTTGGTTAGTCAAAAATCCTTGTTATTCTATCAACGAGTTTCTCGAGCATCAAATTACTTAACTATAACCAGGATACATCGATTTAAATTAAGAGTAAGGTCTTTCACCAATAGCTTAAGTTTATGTATGATTACAATTATTTTATTGTATAAGTTGAATTATTAATATACTGATGAAAACAGTTATTGTTAGATTTTCAAATTTCATTTTTCTGTTGACAAAAATTCAATATTATTGTTTGACGTTGTCCATAACATGTTATTTGTTTCTTGGCAATAAAATTATATTTTATTTATTTATTTTATATAGTTGGAACAATGAGAATAAGGTGGAGTAAATTCTCTATTTTAGATTTAAGAAATTCCTAAAAAGTATGTAGGCCTACCTATAATATATATTAATAACGTCATATTATTCCTGTCTTCTGTATCATGACACTGTTTTATTAGTCCTTATTTCTCATTCACCCCTCCCATTATTTGTATAACAGTCAACAAAAATTCTTATTTACCCCAGAATTATTAAATTATGTAAAGAGTGAAGCGCACATTCTTCTCTACTGGAACTGCGCACTCATTGCAATTTTCGTGACTTCAGAGCATGAATAAGAAAACCACAACACATAATTGAATAGGCTACTAATGTACTTCCTTATTGTTATCTGGCGTAAACAGTATAAATCGATAAATATCAAACTGACTTCTCAAGATTTACGTAAGAAAAATGAGAAACTTTGTTGGAAAGCTTGATAATTAATATTTAGTCCATTTGCTGAAGTAGTTTACTGAATGGAAACTTTCAGTAAGTTTGGATTCTTGTGGCGATTTCTCACATAAAAATCTTAGGATGAGTAGGCCTACGGGATGAACACATTGAATTCATAATAATTATGACCTTATGACCATACGATCACCAGCAGTAATTTCGCACATGAAAATTTCAAGGACTTTACTATTTTCAAATCAAGGTCTTTGGGAATTTGATAATCTATTTGCAATGTGGAATCTCCAAACTATAGCTACTCACAAAAGTAAACTCCATTACTATAGAGATACCAGATTTTTCAAAAAACCTTCAAACCTTTTTCTTTTTACACAAGAACTCCCAATCCCAAATAGGTGGAATTAAGAAAACCTTTTTGTAGTAGGCTTTATAGAGCTCATCTTTTTTTCTATACAGTACCGTACAGTATTTGCACTAATTTTCTGATAATAATAATATTACAAATAACAGAACACCTACCAGGAAGTAGAGTTTATTGAAAAGTAATTAGAATGAGTGGAAAGAGTTTTCAAATTTGTAAATAAATAAGTACGGTAGTAAAATAAATAATTTGAACAATTTTCATGTTTACAAATAGAAATCTACCATTCATTCCAATTATTGTTGCTGAATTCCTTCATATACTTATTCAGTCAATTAGTTTCTTTCTTACTTTCTGATTGCCTAGTCTTCTACTATAGAGAAATAGGTAATAATCATTATTTTATCAACAATACTATGGGTACATTAATATACGCTATTTTCCTTTTATTAGAGGAAATTCATTTCCTCATTTACAATTTAGATTATAATAGTTTGATATATATATTTAGTTTGATAGAGAATCATAAATGCATAAGAATTGTTGTCAGAATGAAATAGACTCATTGAAAGTTGTTTCACTATTTTTTTTTGCAGATAATACTATGGATGACAAACAAGGAATCAAGGAGGAAAAATTTGAAAACATTGTTAGCGGACTGGAGCGAGCTGGCATCAGACTATACAAGTTTTCACTACTTGTATTTTACCCAAGTGGTTTCTGGAAGTACTACACAATTATCGGTTTTATTTTAGCCGAAATACTTGGAGCCTACTTTCTCATTGTTGGAGCTGTGGCAATTATCCAGCAAATGGATGACATTTTTATACTTTTTGAATCGGTTCATGCCTATTTGATCATGATTGCGATTTTGACCAATCTGAACGACTTCTATATTGTGCGACCTAGGGTAAGAAATTGCTGGTACAAATTGTTAGTTTTGTGTAAGGAAGATTTCTTTGAATACGAGTGTGAGTATGTGAAAAGAGAGGCGGCTAGATTAAGGATGTTATCAAAGATGTATATGAAGTGGTTCTTTAACATTGCTATTAATGGTATATTCGTGACTTTGATCATGGTGATGGTAGTGATACCATTGGTACGATTGTATTTGAATGAAGAACAAAAAACCGACAATACTTCCTATAATGTATACTTGCCGCTCTCGGTGTGGAGTCCTTTCAATTCACGAACAGTCGCTGGTTATGCATTCAACTATTCATTGTTGTTCATCACTGCTTGTCACCTTTTAATTATAATGTTGGTTTACATCTCTACTATCTTCTACTTCTTCATGGAATTGATAATACAGCTGAGGATTCTTTGCTTTGCATTGGAAAAGCATGATCAAAGATTGAAAATACTGAGAGAAAACGCCACTAAACAACAAACATTCAATTCTACGTCGAATAAAATGATCAGCAGGGCCGGTGACCAATTTGAGAATTACTGCATAACTAAGAGTTTGGAAGACCCAATACTCCATTACTTGAAAATTAGAGAGTGAGTTCATTATAACAATGTGTCACTATATACATTTAGTTGATGGTCTAAGCTTTAAATAATAATAATTTTACAATAAAAGTGAGGGATGAAATACATATTGTTCAAACTGATGGGCCTAAGTTTTATGTAATACAAGTCATATGACATAGGCCTACTACTTCAACTTTAATCTCGTATTGGAAGGATAAACTTGAATACAGCAGTGAGTTTGTCAATTGTTGGTTTTCAATTCACGAGTCAGAAAAATGATGGAAAGCTGTTTCCAATATTGAATTTAAAAAGATGAAGATTTTATATGTTGTTGAATTATTTAGTGTGTTTGAGATGGAGTATAACTATCAAACCTATAACAAACTGGCAGCTGAATATTGGAAAATTTGAATATTCATCAATAATATCAATTGATTGAACAGTATTAAATAGTGCAAGGTGTTTCATAAATCAGATTACCAAGTAGGCTTGAGTGAAGTTACATTGAAGACGAACAAGATGGAATGGAGACACGGAGCAACGCAAATAAAAAATCATATCACCAGTGTACGTTTGTCTATACTCTATACAATTCCATGTTTCTATTACATCTTATCATTGGTCACACTAATAATGATGTAAAATGAATGTCAAATCTGCTAAAAAAAGTGGAAAAGAATTCGCAAATTTGCATTCACTCCATAAACTGACTTTTGAAACACCTGGTACCATACCTGCCTAGTTTTGATTCATAAAAAAATGATGAAAAAATATCATTTATTTTTTTAAAACTAAACCTTTTAAATGAAACGCAATTAGTTCTTTATCATTGATGTGTAGGCTAATCCGAGTTGATATTCACCATTTCAGATTTTTCAATGTATTCCAAGAAGCCTGCTCGTTTTTCTTTGGTTTAATGCTCTCAGCGAATATGCTGGTCATAGTCGCTATGTCCCTACTTTTGACAAGAGTAAGTATAATCCTGCTATTTTCATCATTCAATGATTATTGCATTCATTATTTTTACATTATCATGAATTGAATAAAATTTAATTTTTTCATAACCGGTTACGGTTCGTATAATTGATAATATCGATTCAATCATTTTCATGAGAGTAGGTAGTCATAGTAAGTTATAGTCTGCCCAAGCAAAGAAGACCCTCTAGTAAGATGAAAAAATGACTCAAGTTCGGTCAATTTTGGTTTAAAAATTATCAATTTGATCTCAAATTGAAGGAAAAAATTTGATTTACTATTGAGACCACATTTATAATTTTTAAACAAATATTGACCAAGGTGGAGTCATTTCCTCATCTTGCCAGAGGGTATTCTTTGCTTGGATAGACTATGCATCTGAACATTAATATTTATTGATTTATATTATTTAATCATGTAGGCCTAATGAATGATTCAGATTAATTAACGTACAATTTATTTTCCAGATAGATTCGATTCTAACAGTGGATGGTTTAAAGTTCTGCATGATATTGAGCATTGAAATAGTGAACATTTTTATTTACACTTATAGCGGATCGATGCTAGTTGAAGAGGTAATGTTATATTCATATTCACTGGGATATTTCACCGACAATGCAGACAAGATAATCATATTTATAATACAAAAGTTACGTATTTAAGTTATACCTAGTCATATTACCATATTCTGAACTATAAACAATTCTATGCCTATTATTGATCCTTCAATACCAATTGTTTGGATAATGTTAGTACCGTGTATTAGTCTTAGTATTTTACTTATTATTCTTTTGAAATTGACATTATTTATAGTTATAGGCTAATATTGGAGTGGCATAAAACTACATATAAATAATACTGATTGTTGACTATTTTTATATACAGTATTCAAGCTGTATATGAAGTGTGGGAATATTATCAAATAAGTGTATATGTACATTATTTACATATGTACATTGTGTATTTATTTTCCAGAGCCACCAAGTCCAAAAATATCTTTACAGTATTGAATGGTATGGTTTCACTTCTAATCAGAAGAAAACTTTGAACATCTTCCAGAATCAGTCTGGGTCCAAATTTCTACTTATGGCTGCTGGGCTGTATAATATCGACCTTGATACGTTCATACAGGTTTAATTTCTATTTAAATAAATGGAAAAATGCACAGAGAAATAGAATTTTACACAAAACACTTGGAATAACAGAATATTTAGTATCTTATTAGTTTAATTTAATAAAAAATTACACTGGTGAAAGGTTATGAATTATGGTAGATAACATCTAATTATTGGAGTAGTGACGATAGTTTCTGATTATTATTGATGACCTAATAGTATTCATCATCTATATATATATATATTCATCATCTATATTTAACTTGCACCTGAAATATCCTAGGCTAACAGAAATGGGCCTATATGTTGATATGCAAAATGATAATGATTTGAAGCATCACATTCAGTCCTACTATGATATACCCTATATTAATTATTATGCTCCAAGAGACAATATTATTATCATAGAGGATTCACACCAAGATTTTTACTCGATGGGATACACGTGGAAGAACAAAGAACGCATACCTACCCTGGCGCTTTGATCGTTTATTTTGCAAATAAAAAAGGGAGATTATGTTGCACTCCATTAATCATAGACTTCAGAGTTCATTTCAAAAAGTTAATGATTAGCTGATATTGATGAGAAATTGGAATCATAGCATCTTATGTATAGTCTGTCGAAACCAAGAAGACATTCCCAAAAAAGGGAGATCATGTTGCACTCCATTAATCATAGACTTGTGAGTTCATTTCAAAACGTTCATGATTAGATATTGATGAGAAAGTGGAATCATAGCATCTCTACTACAGTCTGTCCAAGCCAATAAGACATTTTTGCAAGATGGGAAAATGACTCCAGTTCAGACAATTAGTATCAAATTGTAGATCAGAGTGTCTCCTATAATTTGAGACCGAATTTATAAGTTTCGAACCAATATTGACCGAGCTGGAGTCATTTTCCCGTCTTCCCAGAATTTCTTCTTTGCTTGGACAGACTATATACAGTAGAGATACTAGAGAGACTAGAGATACAGTAGATGCAATTTTGGGTGGAACCCACCAAGCCATCATAATTATGAAAAATGATATTGACTGCTTCAATGATCAAGGTTTCAAACGAGTTTCCATTGGGTCAACGTTTGAATAAATAAGAATGTTGAATTATATATTTTACAGGTTATGCAGACCGCCTATTCAGTGTTCAATGTTTTCAATAATATGAAGAGTTAAAGCGATATCATAGAAAACATTGCTGGAGTCAATAATCGATTGATTCAAGGTTCAAGGGGTTTGAAAGTAGTCGTCAGAATATGCTGACCATCAAATTCGAATCTACGTTGAATATGTAAGAGTTCATGAAAAAAGAAACCTTGCGACACTCAAATGAAAATGGATGACATGAAAGCTCATTGGGAACATCGACAAAACGTCATTGAATAGAAAGATACAAGTAGTTAAAACCACATACTTATTTAGAGTATTCAAGGGTTCAAAATACACTTACTAGAATATTCCCGTCTCTTGAAAATTGAAATAAATTCATCTAATAATATTATTTTAGTTAATAGCCTGAATGAGAACTGAAATATTTGTAATGATAGATTCAATTGAATCTATCATTACAAATATCATTCTCTTAGCAGAAAATTAGGATACAGCTCAAAACGATGATGTTTTACGAATTAAAAATTTGGTTCAATTAAGAATAAAGATACGTTTCTTGGAAAAAGTAATAGAATAATAAGGATTCAAGGTAAATATACGAGACTGTAAATTTTTCATCTTAAATCTATACGTTCTGCAAAGAAATAGAAATGTAGTTTAATTTAGAATAAAGATACAGCGTTACGGTAATTTTCTTGCAAGTGATAGAATAAGGATTTCAGGAGAATAAAAAACTATATTATTTCATGTAGAACCGATGTTTTTGCAAAGGAATAAAAGTAAGCTAGAATTTATTATTTGGATAAAAATGTGTTTCCTCTCTTCAACCCTTTTTCTCTCCTATACCTCAGATGTTTACATTTTCCATGAAGACGAAAATAGGGATTTCGATGCTGAATTGGTCACACTATACACTACAGAACAGACGCGAGTTCTAGCAGCTCACCGTACGGCAAAAATTATGAGTTGAATGAGTAGAGATGCATAACAGGAGCCTGTTATGAGCATGAACTTTGTAGTTATATTGCAGGGAATCAGGTATCTAGTCGAAATAAACCTGACAGACGAGTTTTGAAACACAGAATTCTGTAATAGTTATAAAATTATAGGAAATATAATGATTCTCTGATATATAATATACAATACAGATAATATCATAAAAATATCAACAAAAAAGCGACAGCAAATAGAAAGGAGTCTTTCATTTTTATTCAATCGTAAAAGTTGATTGCATTCCAACATCTTCTTCTTAGACTTTAGCTTTTTCTCCATTAAAAAGGGGTTCGACATTCCTTCCCCGAATTCCATTCCAAAATAGAATTAAAATTTTTATAATTATAATACAGAAATACATCAAGATGGTAAATGGTGTTTACGACTCGATTTATTTCGACTGTTCAGTACGACTGACTGAACGTATATTTTTTCCAGCCTGAAACCAACCTGAGGTTGGATAGAGAGGACTCTCCAGTCCTAACTTCGTCTAGTAAAGGGTATTCCCTTTGGATTCAAGAGTTTAAAACCTTGTAAAATTTTAAATGGATACATATTTTCTCAAGCTCACATTAGCCCAAAGTAAGCACAGTTGGAATGAGTAAATAGAGCTTTCAACAATATAGATTGCAATAAAATAGCTATAAAATAAATAAAAAATTGGCCCTAATACAGAATATTACCAGATATACCACAATAAATGAAGATATATAAAATATATTATAGATAATATAACCAACACATATAATAAAATGTTATATGCATACGACATAACTCCTAATACCAGTTGTCCAAAAATATAGAACCCAAGTACTGTGATGCTAAAAATACAAACTTGATGAAACTAGCGGGTTTACATTGAATATGAGTATATAATTGACTGGAAGAAATGGATAAAAATTAGTCTCTCATTCCAATGATGTCTTATTCCAGTGATGTATTGCACACGTAACAATCTCATAAATTTTCATGAGGTTGGTTCTTATAAAGTTAGCGTTAACTTTCAAAGTTTTCCCAAATACATTAAACTATTATCACAGTGAATTTGTATCTACTCTACAAAATATTTGACAGAGCTTTCATAAGCTAGATTATAGAGTTTACACAGAAAAGAAGGAAAAAGTATCTGATTTACTTTTCAAATATATGAATTGAAAACTCTCAAACAAACCTTTAATTCAATGAGTATGATAGAATAAATAGGTGTTTCATAAGCCAATTTATCAAGTAGGTAATCTCAATGTGTGTCCATTTCAGTCAGCTGCACTTGTGAATTTTCATGAAACCAAACCTAAACACACCTAAAATTACGCCAATAATTATAGACTCAAGGATAGTCGGCAATAATATTTTCACTATAACTAATCAGTTTTTCATAATAAGCCAGATTAGCTAGCTGCAATGATCATAAAACATGCTTATAGTGTAAGATTTCGTATCCTAGAGGATAAAAATCACAACCTTTTCGAGTAGTTTGGTTATCGTTGATATTGATACCGTTGCTGACCTTGTTGATATCTTTTCCTACTTGCATCAGAGGCAAACTGTATAGGCCTGAACTGTGGATGAGCGGGTGCTCCGCCGGTCTGATACGAGTTCCACATCATAGACAAAAGAATATAGAATCCACCAATAGTTTTCTTCACGAGATCAACTATACTCAGCAGCAAAGGCATCATTACATGCACAAGTTGAATCAGCCTATCCATTAGTTTCAATGTGAAATCACCTGAGTTGTAAACCAGTTTCGTTAGAAGAGTGAATAAGGTGGCGATTAATATGATTAGGAACTTCACTGTTTCTATGGCGTTCTCTTTGGTGATCAGTGCGAGGAATGAGGTCGATATCTCTTTCAATTGTACTTCGAAGCTTTCGTTCCTATCCGCTGCGTCACTTTGGTTGGGTTCTTGGCTGACATTCGGCGTCGTATCACAATCAGTACTGGTTGATAGGTTGTCGATTTCGCTGTTCAAGAAAAACAGAAAATTAATAAATTATTTATTTGGCAAATGGACAAACCTTTTTACAATAACAATGAATTGGAAGAAAAGATCATGTAACAATCAAATTCCAGTAAATGTATTGAAGGAATCTATCAATTGGACAAAAAATGAACAAACATTTCACAATAAATACTATTTGTATTTGGATAAAACTATTAAATAGAGAATAAGAAAAATCATTTAACAATCAAATTCCAGTAAATGGGTCAAAGGAACATCACAGGTTCTCACCTGAAAGGAAGTTTAAAAAATTCCAAAATCAATATTGAAGATTCAAATAGAATATCAGATGAATTCAGAATTGCAGATTCTATTTATTGATTTAGTTCAGATTAGTCCTAAATGCATCAAATGAATTCATATGTGTATCATTCAGATTTCTAGTAAATCACTTTACCTTGTACTTTTTATTTCCAGGCATATTTCGTTCTCGTAGAACCTGACTCTTTTCACTCGAAACTTGTGCCTGCCGATTGCAGTGTCCTGCAAATTCAGCCAAAGACAGTAGCCTCCGGCAGGAGCTCCTATCACAGTTGGAGCTGAAAATAAAAACAATAATTGAATATTGAGGATGACTCTTATATAATAATTGTCTATTCCCTAGATTATTGAGGAATATTGAGGATGACTCTTATATAATAATTGTCTATTTCCCTAGATTATTCATCATTTTCATTTATCTAATGGAGACATACATGTTGGAAGAAAGAACAGGCATAGTCCATTGTATTTCTAACACAATTTTCATTGAAAATATTAAACAATAATTGAATTTTCATGAAGATATATGACACAATCATTGAATACTGAGGATGCCTTTTGAATATGGGATGACAGGAATAATTAAATATACAATTCTTCAATTAATCTATTACCCTATAGATTACGTGTAATGTATGACATATGAACAACTTTTGACCAAGTAGGTATAAGAAAATCAATATAATAGAATCCATCTATACTCCATCCACGGAGATTTCAGACCTAAGCTCCTCCCCCGAGGTTCCGACCAGCTCACAAGCGGTCGCAATTGCCTGGAACGTAGAAATTCCTCATCGATATTGGTTTCAAGTGGTATTAAAAATATTGATATTTTAATGGTTATTATTTGTTAATCGGCAAAATTCACATCGTTCTAACAAATAAGAATGGTGAATGATTATAATCAAAACACTTGACAGAATTATAGTTGATTCAGCATCTTTCATAATCATATTTTTGTTATTATTATTTTGACTGCCCAGTTTTAGCCGGGAATTTTAAACTAATTCAACTACACACTATCGTACTGCAAATAATTCAAGTATGTAACCTAATCTATATGAAGTTTAAATTATATGCAATCCATTAATATGATTACTGTAGGTACTTTAAATTCAATAAAACCAATCTTTTTTGAAGGATTTTGCTGTTTTGTTGAAGATGGAACAAAGAACACAACATAACCGCCAGAAAATCTTCCATGAGAGGTTTGAATTATTTAAATCAGCTGAAAGAACACAAACACATAAATTTATATAGATTCCCTGAAAAGTGAAAGTCTTGCGTTTCAAGGGAGGTTCATGTGCGTTTCCCAGATTTTCACAGTATGACTGTGACCTAAAAAGTAACAGCTGCAGCACGACGATCTTACTTGCCATTGGCTACAGCCGCCTGCGACGTCAAAATGGGGGAGGAGCTTAGGTCCGAACACTCCGTGGATGGAGTATAGTTACCAAATAATCTAATCTATTACAAAAATAAAATTAAAAATTTACTAGCATGTGTATTTCATGGTAGAAGTACTGTACATTGATTTTTACTTATGAAAATGAACGAACCTATGAGCCATAGCCCATGATAAAGATACCATTCACTAACTCTGATTGATTGGAGTGACTAAATGATTTCACTTTACAATTTCAAACGATATTGAGATCGACTTCCAATGTATGAATAAACACAAGATCATATTCGATCTGTAAATTCAAATGGCTCTAGTATGTAATATCATATTATTTGATCTGTGAGAATTATCTGCATGATTCATCAGGAAGATAATTTTTGCTGTTGAAAGAATATAAATTGGTAGAAAAGTGATGAGTCACTTTTTGGTATCATGTATTCATATAATTAAACATCAAACTTCTTCAATTAGCCGAATATTTTAAACTGAGAAAAGTAATAACTTATGGGTGATTACATTTATTAAATGATTAGTGTGGAAAAGGCGTTTTACAAACGAATAATTATGTTCTCCAAACGAGCGGTATGCAAGTTTGGAAAATAATTATGAGTTTGTAAACTTTTCCACACGAATTATGTACATTTTTTTCTTCATACTAGACTGAGAAGGATTTATTAAAACCTCAAACAACTGAAAACATTAACTGAAGCCAACATAACCTCAACACAACACTAGCACAAACGCACACACTGAACTGTCATGGCGGCTTGTTTGACTCGTTTATTCATATGTCAGAGTTCGGAAAAAACAGCTGGGCTAGATTTTCAGTGCTGTAATTATCATCGTGATGATGACTAGTGCTGTAATAATCATCAAAATGATTATTCCCGCATTCAGAATAGCTGATCTTTGATTCTCCTGTAAACGGCAATTTTCCAAACGCAAATCTAGCTTTAGTCCAGTCAATAAAGCCTGTCCACACGGGTATAGAGTGCATGAAACATGCCCCAATTTTCGACGTCGGGGACTAGTTTAGACTAGTTGGGAGGTTAACATACTAAAAGTCCCCGGACCTAGGGGGTAAGCATAGGGCGGGAGGGGGGTTAGAAGGTACAATTTTTCAGTTTTTTGCATAAATCTCGAAAACGGTTAATCCTAGAGGAAAGTGCTCTGAATAGAAATTAAAGAGGACCAAAATCTGCGTCGATTAGAAAAAAGAAAACGGCCGAATAGAAAATTTTTTACACTTGATCAAAACTCTTATTTAAAAAAAAAAATCCCCAAAAATTGTTGTAACTGCTTTTAAATGTGATGTAACACATAAAGTAACAAAAAATCCACTACCCCCTCACCCTAAACGTTGTCGAGCATGAGAAGTAGAGTCCAAATAACATATCAATATTGATATTCGACCTATTTTTGTAAGTTTAACAATCACTTTTCCAAGAATGGAATTCCTATAAATTTAGCTACAGGTGGTTTTTGTCAATATTTTGATGCTAAAATATACATACGAAATGATAAATATATTAAAGGTAGTGTCTGGAAGTCTATATGGATCATTTCTCATCAGAATACTCATTTTACTGCTCAAAATCTGGACTATTTGCAGTCAAAACGACCCTTTAATGATAATAATCTAAGGACATCCCTAACTTTCGTAAAAGTGAACGGATCTCAACAAACTATAGCTCATTGTTTTCAGCTTCGAAAGACGGTTCTATTTCATATACTATATGTTCAATTCGGACAAAATTGAAGAATCTCATTAACCCAAGTACTTCGAGCTTATTCCTATATACCGGGAATACACCAATTTTTGTGTTAAAATTTTGTCCGAATTGAACATATTGTATATGGAATAGAACCGCCTTTACTGCTCAATCTGACTATTTGCAGTCAAACAGCGACATTTAATGAATAATCGGACATGCTAACTTTTATTGATGTAACCTTAATAGCTATCAGCTTCAAAGACGGTTCACTTTTGACTGCAAAATTGAAAAATTTCGATGAGTTTCTGAACCGGGAAAACAAATTTTGTCCTATATAAACATGAAACAGTCCTTTTACCAGTGTTAATTTTATTTGATCAAAACTGATTTTATAAAAATCAAAATATTGACTGACAAAAACTCATTGTTTTCAGCTTGAAAGGCGGTTCTATTCCATATACATTCAATTCGATTTCAAGTATTTTGTAAACTTAAAATCACTTCAAGAATGAGATTCTTCAATTTATTTGAACATATTTTTGTCAACTTTTGAAGCTAAAAATGAGGAGTTTGTTGAGATATATTGAAGTTAGTGTCTTAGATTATTGGATTTTTTGTTATTTTATGAGTTACATCACTTTTAAAAGCAGTTACGACATTTTTAGGATTTTTTTTTAAATGGGAGTTTTGATCAAATGTAAAAAATTCTATTTAGCCGATTTCGGTTTTATTTTTTTTAATCGACGCAGATTTTAGTCCTCTTTAATTTCTATTCAGAGCACTTTTCTCTAGGATTAACCGTTTTCGAGATTTATGCGAAAAACTGAAAAATTGTACCTTCTACCCCCCTCCCGCCCTATGCTCACCCCCCAGGTCCGGGGACTTTTAGTATGTTAACCTCCCAACTAGTCTAAACAAATCCCCGAGGTCGAAAATTGGGGAATATTTCATGCTCTCTATGCTTTGTTGACTGGACTACTTGGAAAGTTGTGTATTACATACGAGTATGGCTAAAATATACTTACGCGTCAAGCCAATCCATTTTGATCCTTTGTAGTATTCTTGTAATCTGGATCTGACTATCTCCAAGTCTCTCAGGAAAGATTCATTGCCGTCTTTGGTAATCACAACCAAATCTCTGAAAAATAATGTTCAGATTGACACGGATTTACTCACATTTTTTGCTTTGAACACTTTGTGTGATGAACACTTAAGTGTGAAAAATGAGAGATGGATTGACCTACACTACAGGTGGGTTCCAAGCAACCAAAAGGTGATTTTGATTTTCAAGAATGAATGAAATTCAACTGCAAGCTCATGGGAGAGACCGGTGCATGTTTCCTATGTAATCTGATGAAACTGGATAACTTACCGGCACGAACCATGTAAAGCAAGTTTATAACTTGAAATTAAACTTTATTTATTTATTCATTTAAGAAATATCAATACAATGATATTGGAGCTCAGGCAAATTAAAAAACTTCTCTTCTCCACAATTTTGATTTACAAACAAACAGGGCACACATGAAAAAAACTGCTAACAAATCTAAGATGAATTCATAGAAATTCCTTCTGATTATTCATCTTCTGCTGTTGATTATCCATACCATTTCCAGTAATAATACAAATTAAAAGTAAAGTAGGCCTATCTTCTTTAAAGTTAAAAATAAAACTAAAATTTTTAATGTGAAGGCTTATTTTGTGTTGGTGTTTCATATTTTCATGTCTGCCAAAACAAAAAAAAAAATCTAAAAAGAAGTTGTTAAGGTTATTCTCAAGTTTTAAGCCAACTGAATTTTTAAGGATTTTCCTCCATGAAAAGTCCCAAGACGGAACATAATAGTTTTATTTTTTAATGTTTTTGTAACAAGAGTTTTTGATTTAATAATTTAGTCTATCCATAACCGGCAGTTTCCTGGGAGATTTCGTCAAAGCTTGAAACAAAACATGGAATGGGGAGAATGAGCTGTTTCTGCTGTTATAGCTGTTTACAGCTAGTAATTTATGAAGCCATCTATCCAGTTCACTGGTCATTGATGCAGTAAAAGGAATTAGGAGCTAGATATGACAGCAGATAGCTGCAGTGGACCATTAAGGAAGGATGCCTAGGTACTTTTCCTACCTATATGCATTGACGGGTTGATTCCATCTCCTCTCCTGGTAGACAGCTTCGAAGGTTTGATGCACCAGCATTTGTTTAACAAATACCTTCAATTGCTTCTCCTTTGAAGCAAGAGGGAGTCAGTCAGCGGTGGGGAAGGTTTTGTCTGCAAAAGATAGATATTTTAGAAGTTGATGAGTCATTAAAACAAAAAACAAATTAGTGATATGTGGCCACATCAGTTAGAATATACTGTATACGGAGAAACACACATTAATAAGTGGGGACAATTTAGTTCCCCGTTCCCGTAAAAAAATACAATGCAAGTTTTGCCTTATTAACTACAGTGTATGATAGATTAGATTGTACTAACGAGGTACTCTATTTATGACTAAGACTTTAATTACTGTGTTCACCACGTAATATTCAAGGTGAAGCTATTGATTGTTAGTTAATAGGCTTCATTACATTGATGTTAGGTTATTTGTTCAATGGCTAGTAGAGCGTGTTTTTTTGTCTTCGCCACAGTCTGCTGACCGTGGAATCGTCATTGTCCCTTGAGCGGGGTTCATCCGGGCACTAGCTGCTACCTGAGGTTTGTGTAGGTATGCTCCTCAATATATTCGGCAACGGTGTAGGGCCGGTCCATTAAGTACCTACCTCTTCAAACATCTTGCGAGCGCGTCGATTTCTAGTAAGAGCAAGTAGTGTGACTATCTGGGAGCAAGTTATACAGGTACGCCGTACGCCCCTGCATAAGACGAAAAATTGCTGAACTTTTTTAATATATGCTGTGGGAGATGTATGTTTTGATTTCGTCTTGTTACATACTTACAAGAAAGATACATACTATTGGTAGAAAGAGCAAAGTATTATGACTACAGAGAAGAATTATAAGTGACGTATACTACATAAACATTGTAGACCATTATTCAAAGATTACAAGTGATAAAATTGACGGCTGTTTGTATCACGTAGTAAGCAACTTTAGTACAGTGAAATCCTGAGAATTTACTCAAGCAAGTAATAATTGTCGTAAAAATTTATCAAATCAGTATGCGTATGAAAAAATTATTAAATATAATTGTATAATTATTGTAGTTGTCAGATATGACTTACCATTGTTTACAATAGTTCTGACATAGACCGAAAGTCGTAACACTGAAGGGTAAACGAGAAAGATATCCAAGAATATCCAGCAGATATAATTACTGTTACAGCAGAAATCAAATAGAAAGTCTGTTAAGAATTGAATCTTTTGTAAAATATCATCAATCGGTAAATTAAAATTTACTGAAAGCTTGAACAGACAATGTCAATACTTAATAATACAATTATACATCAAAACTAACCTAGAAATATTGACACTTGATTTGATTGTCATCAAAATATAAAAATGTGGGCGATTTTCTAATGATAAGATAAAAATAAAAACATGAATAAATTTGAAGATAATAATTAATAGCATCATTAATAGTTCATTATTTATCTGAAATGAATTTGAAAAACATCACTTACATCCTCAAACAGCTGATCCATCTCTCTTGTCTCTTGTGTTGGCAGTCCGGAAGATGCCAGCTGGCAAGACTGGCAAGTCTGCAACTGTCATGCTTCCCAGTTCCCACAACAGTTCTCATGTACATAACCTAAATTTCGATAGAAAAAGGAAGAATAATTATAAATTAGCCATTTTATTAGATTACTGTATTAATTTTCACTTTTATTAAGGGCGAGGGCTATTAAAAAAGGGGGTTTTATTGAAAAAATCAATTTATAAAATTGCAGAGTTCACATTCAACCTCTAAATTCTTAGAGCTTTTCAAGTCAGTGGAAATAATAATGTCTAGCAATACTACTGATTTTAATAATGATCCTCAAATGCAAAAATTCATTGAAGAACAAGTACAAAAACAACGATTCCAGGTAACTCATTACATCATACAGTTGTCTGTCGAATTTTCATTAGACTACTGAAATAGGCCTACATATACCTAACTCTCCTGCCAAATGTTATTTTTGGTGGTTGAGGGCACTTTCCTTGCCGGCATGAGAATTGGGAGCTTCTTCGTCTGATCCCTGTTGATTATAGAAAATTGAAATAATTTATATATAATAGAATATAAATAGCCTAAAATGGGTTTGACTTTGAAACGTCCTCTCTTGTTTGAGTTTGAATTGCAGCTTTCTAAAAGTTTCAACTCTATTCAAGCTTAACTTAATGTGCAAATGACTATGATGTTTATTATGTTGAAGGCTTTTATTTTAACTATTTTTAGAATTGCATTTCATTGGTATTAGAATATAATTATCTTAGGGCTATGTTCTCACTGATCTGATTCTTCTCAGAACTAAGACATTTCATAGATACATTGAATTTCCAATTGTAAACCTTTGGAGACTTTAGATATAAGTAGGTTATAAGCAATGACAATGAAGAACTAACCATAACTAATGTAGATCTGTCTTGGATAATACCTGATGTACTGTATTGATCATCGAAGACATTAATATAAAGTCTTTTAAAATAAATAAGGTATGATTACTTATGGCTGTTGCTTATCAGAACCAACTTTCACCAACATTAATCCAGCTTCTGGTCAAATAATTTTGAACTGCAATTCATATCTTAATTGAATTGTGGTTGAGTTGTGAGTGAATAAGTTAACCTGAATAACATCTGGATTTTTTTTAAACCTCTGGTTTCTACTCTTGGAGTTATTTAGGCTAGGGTAGGTACCAATATATAAGAACATGACTGTGTATATTGATAAAATATTGAATTATCTCATTGTAACTGAAATTTCTTGTTCCAGAATCTTGTTTCTGAACTGACGAATAAATGCTGGGACACATGCATTGATAAGCCAACGCCGCGACTGGAGAGCCGTGCTGAAGCTTGTCTAGTGAATTGTGTTGAACGGTTCATGGACTCAACTCACTTTGTTCTGAACAGGTTTGAGCAGATGAGCAAAACAATGAACAGTGGTGATAGTGAAGGATTAGTGCTTTCTGATTAAATTCCACTACTCTAGGTAGTATAAGAACATTAATTATAAAATTTAAGTTAATTCATCTATTAAGAATCTTTACAAGGTTTAATACTTTATACCGTTGATATAGTTAGCCTATGTTAATAAGTTACTGATAGCTCAATCATCCAAGGTAGATTTTTATCCAAGTCAATTTGATTGGGATGCTACATTGGATCAAGTAGATAGTTGATATGCTGAAGGAATAGTCAAAATAGCACAAATTGAAAATCATTATGGATGTAATTAAATCTGAAATAGCTGTACAAAAAATGTACCATTCCTTCTTAAAATTGATAAAAAAATAGTATATCAATATTCAGGTTTAATAAATTAGTGTATTCTCCTGCTATTCTCATTTTGACTAAATAATAGACTTAACTTCAAAATCCACCTCTTGTGAATAAGTGTAAGAAATATAGCTCAATAGAAAAAAATCTAAGGATCAACTTCAGAGGGTCTGTATGCAAATTTCTTCAAGTGATTTGTTATTATTCTACTGCAAAGGACTTTTTCGTTTCATAGTAGGTTTTGATGACATTGTATTATAAAGGTTCCGGTAGTATTATTGTAAAAGTGAATAGAAGTTTATAGTTCAAATGTATTGAATTATATCAAATTGATCATGAACTTTTTATCTTGCAAAAATGAGACATAACTTAAATAAAATGTTATACTAGTAAAGTTGCAAATACAATTATTCTCTTCTTGTAAATATATCATTTTCTTGTAGGCTACATGGTGTATCACCTATTGTCCACCAAAGCTATAGAATCTATGCATTGAAAAAGTTTGAACTCTTGCTGTTAATGACATTGCATCAATGTCACTTAAGAAATGCACAAGTCAGTGTAGGTTCATTTTTTAATGATTTTTTAGTGCTCTCAATGTTTTTTACTCTCTAAAACAAACATGAGAATTTTATAAGTTTCTTGTCCATCCAAAAACTGACCTAGTTCTGTGCAAGTGGAGATTTTAAACCCATAATAGAATGAGAAGGCAGATGTTATCAATACCAATCATATATTTGAAATTATTTACAAAAGCTGCTACATCCTTAGTTGGACTAATGTTTGCTTATTCAATGATGAGGAAATTATTTCCTATTGTAGAGGAAAACTACAACATCTCTTCACATACAATAAATTTTAAACCCAGTTTAAGATAAATAAGAAGTGAATATTTTTCTGTAAGAAGCAGCTTTACCTAGAAATAATTCAAAGAGCATTATTTTTAATTTTTTTGGGAATATTCCCAGCTTATTGAAAAACATGAAGGGTAAAAGTATAAAAAAAATGATGGAGTGTCCAATCAGATACCTATATAAGCTGGATAAAGTAATGTTATAGAGCTCATGCTAATGGGAATGCAGTGAGAGTTTGTTATTAAGGACGTATATCAAATTAGTCCTTGAGGGAATTTCAAAATATTTTTTTTACAGCTTGGAAACCCTGTCTCCAAACCATAATCATATTGCAATTTTCCAAAAAAAAAACATTCTTGAAAATTATTATGGTTTCTAATTGATCTGATCATTAGAACAAGATACTTATATACTACTTTCATGGAAATAGTATGTTATAGACTTGTCAAGCAAAGAAGAAATTCCTTCAATAGGTCCAATTGAAGCAAGATTGTAACTGCACATGTGTGTATCTGAAAATTTTAGTGTGTAAAATCACTTCTACTAACATACCGCTGGTGAGATGTGATGAGAGACAAATGGTACAAGATTAGACTATTTTCATTTTGACTGCTGGCAGCATTAAATAGCAGTCATTTTGAAGGAATGTCTTATTATTTGCTCGACAAGACTATACCTGTATCAGTGATCTCTTTATAAGCTGTATAAAGTATACTTTATTGGATATTATTTATTTACCTTTGAATGATTATAATAATGTTGGATAGTATGGTAAAACTTATGGAGAATTTTATTGTCTGTCCAAGCAAAGGAGACTCCACCTCGCTCAAAAATTGTAAATTTGGCCAAAAATTGTAGAAAACATTCTGATCTACAATTCGAGACTAAATTTATAACCTATGAACTAATATTGTCTTCAGGGGCCTAAATTCAAGATTTTCATTGGGGGGGGCTGGGGGCAAGATTTGCTTCTGGGTAGTGGTTCACATTTACTGATCACTGATAATTCTGTTATGTATGTAAGACATAATCTACTTTAATACCGAAGTAAATCAAATACTGGGGGCTCTAATGGGCCTGGGGGTGTACCTCCTCAGCAAAGCGGGGGTGGGGGCCTTCCCCGGGAAATTTTGTGAAAGTATACTTTAAAACTGTGTTTTGGGAGGCCCTTAAAAATAGTTTTATAATGTTAAATAGTAAATTTTGCTTATGGTGGATATTCTATCCTGACTTATTATACTGTATTTCGAGTATAGTTTTTTATTCTTCCTAAGCATGAGAATCTTCAAATCATATTGTAGTCCAGTGTCCAGTCAAATTGGACTGTATATTGTCTGTGTTTTTGCCCTTATAAATTCATTGTAATATCTCAAATAAATTGAGCAAAAAAGTAAATGTTGGAGGACCCAGCAGGAAATTTGCAGATATGATCAGGAAATCACCAGGTCACTAACGAACAGGTCCTCAGAAGAATGAAGAAGAGCCGGGAAGTACTTACCACCATCAAAGTTCAAAAACTGCAGTACTTTGGTCACATTATGCGAAATGAGCCCAGATATGCCCTCCTCCAAGCAATTCTGCAGGGAAAAATAATTGGTAAACGAGGACCGGGGAGAAGAGGAACGTCCTGGCTGAAGAATCTAAGAACCTGGTTCAATAAAGAATCCCTGCAACTCTTTCGAATTGCGGTGGATAGAAGTAAGAATTGCCATGATGATCGCCAACATTCGTCACGAATAGGCACATCAAGAAGAAGAAGATCAGAAAATGGACAAGAAAATTTTATTGGTCCTTTTTTGTATACAATAAAATTTTGAGAAGAATAAGACTTATTGCAACTTTGTATCATTAATTGTTTCCGAGATACAATCATTTTTAAGATTGGTAATTTTTTCAGAGAATCAAGATTTTGAATTTTTTTCTACTTATGAAGTTTGTGAATATAAATTGAGCACCCGTACATTATCATATTCCAAATTTCTCTCGGCAAAATTCTTTTTTCTTTCATTTGAGACCAATTCCACACTTCCATGTTCAATATTTTATAAACTACAGCGATTCAAAAGAAACCTTACGCCCCCAAAAACCTCAAAAATTGCATATTATAACACTAAAATATATTTTAAATAAGTTATTTTCTTAAATTTCTGGAATTATGTTCCTGAGACCCTAGGCTGTAGTGAGCAATGTTATGAGACTAAAAGTATCATAGGATTATTGGGGGTGGGTCAACAGCATCCCCTATATTTTAAGTTATATATTTGAAAAATAAATGTTTAAGTTATATCATAGACTAACTATACAATAGTATAACTATATACTAGAATAGTATATCTACGGTTATATATATTTATAACTTTTGAACGGTAGTTCGGATTTTATCATGTGATAGCTCATGGTTCTCAGCTCAAGGCGGCGATATAAAATCATATATTATATATAAAATTATATTTAAAAAATCCGGAATTCAATTACTAAACATCTGAAAGAGGAAAATCTCCTCTACATTTCATTATAATCTTCAGATTTTTGTGCCAACAGGTTCCCGTTTGGGAGTCACTCTAATGTAAAAATGTTCTGTTTAC
This sequence comes from Sogatella furcifera, assembly GCA_017141385.1. Classification (NCBI taxonomy): domain Eukaryota; kingdom Metazoa; phylum Arthropoda; class Insecta; order Hemiptera; family Delphacidae; genus Sogatella; species Sogatella furcifera. Next base: position 27,368,407 of record CM029552.1, on the reverse strand, counting down.
AACAAGGCGGTATTATTACACACAGTACTATTACAATCTGAAAATTGGAATTTTCTATCAAATTTGACATATAATATATATGAATTTACATTATATATACATATAATATGAATTTATACTGGGACTCTTGGGGACAAAATGTTATTCAGCGCACTTTTCTGAGGAAGCTGGGTCCTCCAACTTTTAATTTTGTTGCTTAATTTGACTGGACTATTGGGGGGCAACGGGAATGTTTGGTGGGGCAACTGCCTCCCCGTGCCCCCGCTAAATTACGCTTATGATTGACTTTGCTTGGACAGACTATTGCCTACCTATAATAATAATAATAATATTCGTGTAACCTGGCTTGCTCAGGTCTGGTGTCAGAGTTTTCAGGTCGCTCCTGAACAATTTCAGGGCCTCTGACATGACTTATCGACTGTTTTTAGGCAGCCGGGACCGACGGCTTAACGTGTCCATCCAAAACACGGGGAAGTGGCTTGAGAAAAATTTCTGGTCTGACCTGGGTTTGAACCAGGGACCTTTGGGCCTACCTATTCGCTGTGTGGAAGTGGGTGGAAAGGATATTTTTGGCGATCGAGGCGCTTTTGGTAGATCATTTTGGCGAAAAATTGAGTGAATTAACATTGGAGGAGATAGGGCTAAACCTAAAATAATGGCCTGGAGAATTTGTTGTGTTCTGGATTGTAAAAATAAAACACGCAATGGAAATTTCAAGTTCTACACTTTTCCAGTTGCCATACATAAGTTTCATCAATAAAAAGAATGGTTCACTGCATTGAATAAATATTGATAGGTGAAGCTAACCTAATTGTTTTGTTTACGTGCAAAAGAATTTATCGATCAAGTAGGACCATGGAGTGCTCCATTCTAACCTGACATGAGGTAATGTACATGAATAGTTTTTATGTTAGTTAATCTAATAAGCTGTTACTATCAACACAATAACTCTATTAATTATGTTTTAATAAGGAATATTCATATCATTTTTTTTTTTCAAATAAATGTGAGCTTGCGCCAATTTTTCATTTTCATGTAAGATAACTTATCAGCTGTTATCTCAAAGTTTTTGTCGACTCTCAAATACATCTGTTTGCGGTTGTCTGCTCTCAAATACTTGAAAACTAGGATTTTTCTAATATAATGAGCTATAATACTATCAATAACTAACATTCCTATCCTAAATATCATGTTCTAATTACTGAGAAATGCATGAAGCAGCAAATAATACCATTCTAATATTATAAATGCATTTTTCCTATTTAGCGCTATGCTTTGTATGCTAAAACGCGTAGAAAAGTGCACACGATAATCCACCAGAGCGCAGCACGGTAGATGCTCATAGCGAGTAATTGAACAGCAATTTTTCGTTAATGCTGCTTTCTTTTAAAACAGTGAACATGAGAATATATAAGTTACACTGACTGTTCAGGAAAAACTTGTTTTTAGTGCATTTCATTCGAAAAATGCACTTTTGGTCTTGCCCTGACAATCGAAAATTTATGATGTGATAAATTTTTTCCACGTTTCCGAGCCCCTAGAACACAAATCTGATGTCCGTTCAAATTTATATATAATATATATATTGTTATGTTAACACGATAGCTCCCAAAGGGCTTGTTGGAGAGCGACCAAATTTTGCACAAAAATCATTAGTGTTAATATCTCGGTCAAGTTCGTTAACCAGCCAAATTGTCCAGTCCAAAGGTAGGGGGTGAAATTAGGGAATGAAAATTTTGAAAAATCACTACAAATCGACCAATTACTTGATCGGTTTGAAAATTGGTGTGTATAATACCCTCATTATGCCCTACAATTTGAGCCATCAACGAAAAAATCCAATAAAAAAGTACTAGGCTACTTCAATAACCATGACACCATCAGCTTAGAATCACGAACTGAATGTGAAGTGTTAGTTATTGAAAGCCTTTCAATAGAAAATCAGCTTCAAGTAGCCGATGGAAAAGAGTGGAGAGAATATCGCAGTCGGAAGAAATATCCACTATTGGGATGCGAATTGAAAGAGAGGGATAAACCTGATGGAAAGAAGAGAATCAGTGGGAGTCAAGTCGCAGTAAATGACTTGGAAAATGGGAGGCCGACGGCGTTAGGATCTACTTTAAATTCTGGAGGAATTCCACAGACAGTGCTGGCCGTCGCACAAGAAAGAAAAGCTGAGTAGAAAGAGAGGAAAAAGCACTACACACTGATCATCAGTACTGCGTTGCGTCAAGGCACAGAGAAGGTAAATCCTTCTCGGTGATCAAGGTGAAGATGCGATAGGATGAGCATGTGCATGATGTGTTGTGAGTTCTTAACATGTATGTACCAAGGCACCATGAAGAGATTACTGCTCCATAGTAGGCCTATAGTCTGTCGAAGAAGACATTTTGGCAAGATGAGAAAATGACTCCAGCCCTATTGGTTCAAATATCATAAATTCAGTCTCAAATTGTACATCAGAATATTTCTACAATTTGAGGCGAAATTTATAACTTTTTAACCAAGGTGGAGCTGCTGGTTTCCAAAATGCCTTCTTTGCTTGGACAGACTATATACCACCTACGGTGCATGATAAACTACACATAGTCCACGTAGGAGTATAAGGTATGTTTTTACATTTACCATGGTAATCCACCATATTTGAAATTTTCACACTTAAAATTGACTCATTAGCTTAAACAAAAAGTTTGCTTGAAATAACAAGTTGTTGAAATTTGGACTGAACTGATTAAGTCGAAGTCGTTCTAATAAATTGCATTAATCTCATTGTGTTCTTCTAACATTATTTCAAGAAGGCAGAAGTGGGCTTCGACATTTTGAAAGCTACTGGTATAGTGAATGAGTAAATGTATAACTGTGAATTATTGTACTATTTAAATCAAAATTATATCCTCGATCTTTCCTGTCTTGTTTTATCTGTTGTGGAAGCACCATGAAAAGCAATTAATTAATTATTGATGAGTTTCTTTTTTATTTCAAGAGAGAATATACTGGCTGATTATCTATTACCGTATATATGAATCTATCATTTCTTATCACCTTTTTCTCACACGAGCACAAGTCGAAAGTTCATGTGGAAATCATTTTCAATAAGAACTAGCATGCTACATGGAAAAGTAGAATGTTGTTTAACATGATCTATCAGACTAGATGGCATTGTTTGACTGAAAGACATGTCAACCAGTCAACGTCGTGCTTCGCTCTAATGCGTAGGCCGGGTAATAATGCTGATGTAAGCATAATGTGGAAATCGAATTGACAGCCTTGTCTGCTTTGCTTGTCACTTGCGCTACGTCCAACATGTGTCACGTGGTGGTGACATTGTATATTTCATTTTGACATACAATAGTAGCTGCCAGCATTTTACCACACTATGTATCACACCCACTTCACTATGCATTCATCACGAGTTTGAATTGGCAATAATGTTTTCATTCCGATTCATTTTGAGACTATGAATGAGATCAAAACGGTACGGATAACGAATGACTGCTGTTACTTTTAGCTCTGTTAGGAATGTCATTAAGCTGTCCAAAAATGAAAAAAAAATCGCAATAGCGACCTCCAATGAACTGATCTATTCTCTCGCAGATAGCTCTGAGACCATCGTAGCAGAGCTGAGCATACCTAAAAATAATTTTCCACCCGTAATATGAGAAAAAATTTCGTAAGAAACTGTAGGCCTAATTATTACAAATTCAGTAATAAAAGACAAATTTCAATAGTGTAATTTACAAACCACTTCAGCCTACTAGGGACTAGTCCTACATATAGAACACACACAAAGTTTGATAATTTGATAAGCTGCCCGGCTCTAAATTCGCTCTAGCTGCGCTGCTTTAGCTTTCACAACTCTATCCACATATAACTATATTACAGATTTCAACTCTGTTATTAGAGCTACTTATGTTAAATAAATCAATAAATAGTGAAACTCACTTCTTCAACCATTTTCAAGTAAATTTCACCATTTATTGATTTAGTACATACATTATTACAGAGTAAACACTCTAATAACAGAGTAAACATCTTCAATATAGTTATGTGAATAGAGTAGTGATGGCTAGAGTAATCAAATGTATGATTTTGAAGAGTTATGGAAGAGTGGAGATCGATCTTACAGGGTCACTGTTGAGAAGTCACTACAGGGGGTCTTAGACGAGATGTGTACAAGTCGCTTTTTACAAGTCATTTGTACAGTCGCTTTTTACTTACCAGCTACTACTTACCTTGGAGGCGCTTGTGGACGTTTAGACGGATTATTAAGAAGTCACTTTTAAATGTCAGCTTCTCGCAACAGCTGTTGCAGTAATCTATTTATTTTCAAGAGAAATCTCAAACAATTAGAGTACTTTGAGTAACATAGTCAATGGCTGTAGTGAATAGGTTTCAAAATTTGTCACTAGGACCTCCTACAAGCTGGTAAGTTCACAAGTCACTTTCTACATTCTGAACACGTTCAGAATGTAACTGTCCTGGGGCTGTTACTTACCTGAGGGTTTCTACTGTCCTATAACCTGGCTTGTTGGTGTTTAAACGAGACGTGTAGCTAGCCGCCAGTAAGAAGCGGCTTGCTAAACGTATCGTCTACGACCTCCTTAAGGCCAGTATTAACTACACGATAATAGTTCTATGATCATATCTGATCATATGGAAAGAGATGAAAATACGAAATCACAAGGTCTATAGAAGAAGGTCTTCTATAGACCTTGCGAAATCATATTGTCATCTCCTTCTATATGATCAACTATGATAGTAGAACTATTTATCGTGTAATACCCGACTTAATTAGACCGGTATCACACGGTAATATTTCTATTATCATATGAAAAGGTATGGAAATATGATTTCGTATTCTCATTTATTTTTATATGATTTCATATCATATTAGAAATATTACCGTGTAATACGGACCTAATAAGTGAAATTAGCACCTGAGGTTGCATGTGTGGAAGAGGTTTAGCTTTTGAAATTTATTATAAACATAAATTTTTGAAAAAGTAAACGAACGGGAAATCCGTACAATCGTACCTGCAAATAGGGTGGAGAGGTGAGGAACGCTGTAATAATCCATTTGAAGCTTGCAAGAAACTGAAATGAATTCGAAAACTTTCCCGTCGGTTGAATGAGTGGTGAGCATTGAAAAAATCCGGCGAATATTGGGCATTGATCTTGAGTTATCGGTTAAGTAAGCACACCGGAAAGGGAAAGGTGGTTTATCCAGGGGGGCCGATGCCAGCGGTGGCGAAATAAATTACCAACTAATAAAGGGTGGGATAATCCACTGAGAAATGGCGGCGTCGCCGTAACAAACTCAAACTACGGGCGCCGTGCGCAAAATTGCCACAAACGAGTAAGAGTCGATGAATTGGAAAATTGAAGCAAATCGCACGAGAATCTGCTTTACATTCTGTGCTGCTGGCACGACTGGTTGCGGCGGTGGCTGATTCCGAATTATGTGCGGGATGGAGACAGAGGAGAAGAACAAAGAAAAAGGAGGAGAAAGAGAGGGACGAGGATTAGAGGTGAGAAGGACATTATGAAAACTATGTAGAGAAGACAGCGGGATGGGGGCTGTGAGGTATAAAGGGATATAGATTTATGAATACGCCAACCTGCATTTTGTAAGGTTTTATTGCTTAATTCTTCTGTGATATATTGTGATAAAATAAACTTATTTGAATGGGTACTGTGATTTATCATACATTAGTAGCACTGATTACAAAGTAAACAGAATCTAGTATTCTATCTAGTGTTAGATTGAACAGCCCTCCTGGGATCTGCCATTGGTATAGAGGAGAATAACAAAGTAGTGATACAGCTTGGAATAACTTTTCATAAAGTTTTCAAAATAAGTAAGGTACCTAACATACTATTTTTTGTGAAATAAGAGATAATGAGGTTGTATCGTGGTGAAATTTGGACTGAGATGTCTAGTTTGTATCCTTTTACTTGAATAAGAGGACTGAGAAACAATTGAGAAGGAGAGTAAAAGGAAGAGATGAGGAGAGAAATACCCCTGTATGTAGAAAGTGGAAATGAAGAAGGAGAAATTCTGTAGATGAAATTGGTCCATATCAGCAGATGAACAAGAATGAAGGTCAACCAGGCCAACACAATTGAATAACATGATATTTGGTAACCATATTATTATGCTATAATTGAATAGAGATGATAATCCACCATCAACAATAAAAAAATTGCAGTCTTGGAAAAATAAAGAATTTTCTACCTCTTTTTAAAATTGAAGTTTATTGTATAGCTCAGAATGGGTTTTGCATTTTCATGCTAAATTCATTTCAAAAATGGATAAAATTTATAACTATTACTGGGTTGTGTTGGTGATGAGAAAGCGGTAAAATTGTACATATGCTTAAAAAATAGAATTAAATAGTGAGGCTCTCATGAGTTTTCGGAGATTATGAAGACATCACAATGAGAAAGTGATATGCAAAATCTAGGGTTGAAATTGTGTGCCTGCTCTTGCAGATAATCAAGAAAACCAAATAAGGAATAGATAACATTATGTAAAAGTTAAAATTATGTAATTTCATGCAAGATTAATCAACATTGTAATAGTAAGAGTATTTGTAATAACATTCAGCACTCATGAATTTCACTCGATGTTAGAATAATAATGATAAGCCATCTATTTGACTTGACCAGATTCTAAATCCTAGAAGATTCCCAGAATCCTCAATTGAAGCCTGTATAAATTTCCAATTCACACTTATTCCCAATTCCTTCCACAAGCTCTTCAGCAAGCTATAGTCTGTCCAAGCAAAGAGGACATTCTAGCAAGATGGGTAAATCACTTCAGCTTGGTCAATATTGGTTAAAAAATTATCCATTTGGTCTCAAATTGAAAGAAACATTCTAATCTACAATTGAAGACAAGATTCATTATTTTTGAAGCAATTATTAAAATAATTTTCCTATCTTGCCAGAATGTCTTATTATGTGTATTTGTAGTGGGGTGTTTTAGTGAGTGTTTGTAGTGGTGTGTTTGAGTTTTATCGAATTGTAGATAAGAGTGTTTCCTACAACTTGAGACCAAATTTATAATTTTTGAACCAATATTGATCAAGCTGGAGTCCTTTTCCTAGCTTGCCAGGATATCTTCTTTGCTTGGACAGACTATAGCAATATGTTTGTAACAGACAAAAGTTTCAAACAAGTGTGGCAAGTTGTTATCACTTTGGTAATGTTATGTTCATGAAGCAAACAGTGCGGCAATTGGACTTGATCATTACCATTTGAAGTTGATGCAGAATAGAACTTGATCGTGCAAAGTTGGAGGCAGTGATGCGATGCTCAAGATGTTGAATATATGCTGAACTCGTATGGTGGTTAGCCAGGGTGTGTGGTGAGCGTGAAAACAGTGTGTCTTCTGAGGGGCTCTTTCAGCACACATGTTTGTGAAGTAGTTCGCCGCTTCTCTTGGAAATGTTTGCAGCAAAGGAGGCGAGGTGAGCTCTGATCGCATTTGAACAGCTGTTGTGGGAAAGAAGAAGCAAAGCTGTGCCTGCGGCTCTTGAATTTTGGTGTGCATCCTAAATCCAATGTATGCGTGGGTGAGAGAGCAAGTGTAGCTGTAGCATCCAGCAACGTGTTATCGCATTAAATTAATGCTGCCTCACAAACCTTGACATCTACATGCTTTATCCGCCACTCCTTTTCCTCCTCTAATGTTGTATTGATAATCTTCAGAAACTTTTACAAAATGTTATCCATTTCAACTCTTATCAATTCTATGTTTGACTTGATAATCTGCAAAAGTAGACACACTATTTCAACCCTAAAGTTTGAAACTCTTTATTCTTATATCATTAGTGATGTCTTGAAACTCAATTTCAACCTCAAATTTCTCATACATTTTTCTTTCATCATCAGTGATGTCTTTACACACAATTTCAACCCTGAACCTTTCATTATTCTTTCTTTTATCATAAGTGATGTTTTGACACACAATTTCAACCCTAAATTACATAATTTTCTATTTTCTCATTATTTTGTGATGTCTTGATAATCTCTGGAAGCTCATATGTAATAGCATAATTATAGCAGACAGACAATTCCATTCCTAAATTTCTCATCCTTTTTTCTTTTATCATTTGTGATGTCTTGATAATCTCCGGAAGCTCGTAGATGAGCTTGGCATTTTGAATTTGGCTATGCAATATCAAAAATAAACATTGAACGGATGACTGCTACAATGATTAATCAATGATAGCCGTTGCAAACAAGACTCGGCTCATCCAACAATCCTATTGACTTTGTCTCTTGTTGGTGGCGGTAAATCTCGTTGAAGAGTTAGTGCGTAGGGGGAGGGGGGGGGGCTTGTAAGGCTCATTTCACAGTTGAAGAGTCTCACAGCACCCACGAGACTGCTAAGGCAGAAAGCTACTACATTGACAGTTTAGAGCGCGAATTTGGGTGGGACAGACGGAGAGAGAGACTTGCCTGCTCCCGGGACCGGCCAGCTATAGTCTGTCCAAGCCAAGAAGACATTTTAGAAAGATGATAAAACGACTTCAGCTCGGTGAATATTGGTTAAAAAATTATCAATTCAATCTCAAATTGTTGATCAAAGTGGTTCTTAAAATTTGAAACAAAAAAATAATTTTTGAACAAATATTGACTCGGCTGGAGTCATTTTTCCATCTTGCCAGAATATCTTCATGCTTGGACAGACTTCAGCTTCGCTTCAGCTGCAGACAAATGGACCAGCAGCCAGCTATAGCTATACGAAAAATCAAGGCGATTGGTAAGTGACTGTTATCAGTGCTCAACTCTATCAGGACAGTCTAAATCCATCTTTGAAAGCGAACTAGTACTGCTGGAACCGCTCTCGTTCCGGTGTACTCTCACAGACAGTTGGCCGACTGTCCTAAGAGAGCTGAGATTCGTTAAACGTCATTTTTCAACCGCCTTAATTTTTGGCACAAGTTTAAAGACTTTCCTTGGAAGAACGCAGCACAGCCCCCAGAGACGCACCTACAGCTTCAGTCACAATTAATTCAAATCAAGATGGATTCGCCTTTTTCTTGAAAAAACTTCTTGAGCTACAGATTCAATTCAGCTCAATATTGAGCCCTTAATAATTTTGTTCCTCTCATGAATTCTCTTCAAAAATCTAGTTTAGAATGCAACCTCTCTATGGTTATTATAGATTGAAATCAGATCCTTTAATAATTTATCCTGTATTTTTGTGGTGAGTTTTAGTATGACAAACTAATTAATGGAGTATGGAAATAAATTGATTGATAAATAAAAAAAGTATTCCTTCAAACAAAAAGTCATGAAACTTGAGAAAAATAAAATTAATTAATCAATTAGTGTCTCCATTGATTTAAAATGTTATAATACAATATAAAATTTTATAATCACAATTTATCTTTTTGTTTCTTGCCGTATTTCTTTGGTAAACTCCACTACGATAAATTTATCATTAAATATGAAAATCGAATGAAATTAGTATAGTTACATTACCAATTTTCTTGTAATAAAAAATTATGAAACCTTGAGAGAACTTCATTCACTCATAAATTTTGAAAATACTCTGATTGATAATATTGATTTCTAATGTTATAATTACAATTTATCTTTTGTTGATTGGACATGCACGAGTAATTTCTCCGAGAAGAGCCAGAAACGATTTCAATCGAATGCTGTGGAATAATAAATCTTTTTGAGGAAACGCACTCTCGTATGAGAAATGAGAATGTTGTGGCCTAATCTGAGAACAAACATGCAGAATACATTCGCAGCATACACGCGTTCACGAATTTATCGTTCATGTTAAACACACCGAATGCGATAATGTATGTGTATTTTTGGAAGGAAGGATTAGGCTTCTGAAAAAATATGAAGGAGAGAAACCTTATTAATGGCGTCTGGTTTGGGAGGCAGGCAGGCGTTGAAGGGCATGGAAAGGCTCACACATTGGAAAATGAAATATTATGGGGAGTATATCGAGCTCGCAGCAGACTTATACTGCTTACCACCGACCATTCCTATTGGCTACGAAAAAACGCAGACGCTTCTTTCTATAATACCGAATCACATTCATAGTAATCATTTTACTATTTGAAAATTGTGAAATAGGCAAAAGGAAATAGTTTAAACTTTATTACTAGTAGATGATGAAAATTTTTAGATTTTGGTATTATTATTTACGGCAAGAAACCGGATGTCCAAAAATCGTGATGAATTATTATTATTAGCGTATGGCTTATTTGAAGGGAGTTCCGAAGAAGTTCCACAGCCGTGCGGCACGGCTGTCAGCCAACATAACCACAATGTCCCATGATGGGAAATTATGATAGTTCTTGTTGTTAAAAACAGTTATTAGAATCTTGGTGAACTTCTTCAAATTTTATAGAGCCAAATTTTCATCGTGGTGTATGAATAAGTGGGGTGTATAAGAGAAATAATAAGGAAACTTGCATTTATGTTCAATACATACAAAGAGTATAAAGTCAATCAAAATCGATAATTCTAAACACATGAAAACTGTCCTACATGAACATGATCTGTTATCCCGCCAAGAAAACTACTCAATATTATCTATGAGCAAGTATGATTGTGAATGCTGCAGAGAAAAGGTTATCGATACACTTTTTGTTTGAGGAAGGGTGAAGAGGGGACGCTATAGATACACTTTTCGTGTATTGGAGTAGATGGGAGGTTATAGATATACTTTTCGTGTAGTGTTGGAGTTGTGGAGAGGTTATAGATACACTTTTCGCTTGTGCAAGTGGTGGTAGTAGCCTATAGAGGTCCCAGGTGCACATTATCTTGCCAAATAGCCTCAACGTCGCCCGGCACCTATATTCAACACAGGCTGACGACGTAATGTCCCTTATACGTCTACCAGGTGTCCGCGTTCACGTTATATGCAAATAAATCTTCCCCCGCCCCACCCCACCGCGTCCGATCCCACATAGAGGGGATCGAGCCACTTATCCACTATATTATATTTGTTTGTCGAGCGCCGACATTAATGGCTTTCTTTTATTACTCAATAAATGGTCTGTGGGCCCGAGCAGAGCGATTCGGACGGACGTGATCGAATGCGTTTAGTTGCCGAGCGTGGCCTGGGAATTCCGGCCGCAGCTGCACATTGTAGCCGACCGCGTTTTATTGCAGCCGGAAGCTGTATTACATTCAGATGTATTCATTCGTTCAGACCTAAACATTATAACATTCATACCTGAATGTAACTCTCATCTAGATAATATGCTTGTCTTGTTGAGTAGTAGTGAAAGTGGTAGTTATATATTATTTATTTATTGTTACAATTGCGATTTGATAGCAAGTATTCTAAGCAAAGGTCATAATGAGTGAGTGAATGATGTTGTTTAAACGTATCTTGTTACTGGTGCGATAATTGTTGATCATGAACGATGATCGTTCTTGCTATTCAATAACAAGAGTTGAGATTGGCCACAGCTGATCGACTTCAACGATCATCGCACCAGTAACAACATAGGCCTACCTTTAGTTACAAGGGGAATGGAAGGTTATGAAAGTTTACATTATAATTTGAACTTTGAAAAACACTTAAAAATATTGTGGTTATGAAGGTGGTTATATTGTTAGGTGGTGGTTGAATTGTGGAGGTTATCCATATTGAATGAAAAGGCAAAATATTGTCAAACCACAGAATTTTCTGAAAAACGAGATATCGGTTTCGGTTGATACATCATTATAAATCTCTGGTAAACTCACTTGTCTTTTCATTCAATAATATATCCTTATTGTAGTTGGTAACAATGAAACTGGCGGTTGGCTAATAATGTATCTTTCCTTGCAATAAACATAGTTGATAGATGCTACTCTAAAAAAATCGCTAATGTGAACCCACCCTGAAAGATTAGATTAATGTTATCCAAGAAAGAAGTATAAAGAACCTGAAAATGTTTGAAAAATTAACTGATCCATTAGCTAGTTTCGATTTCACCACAGTTTTGATGACGCATGCACACTTGCCGAGTTTTTACTGTCTGATCTTAGTAGTAAACATATCAAGTAGTTCTTGATATTCATTCATCGCTGCTTGACAATAATAATTGATTACTCGTCGAAGTCGTCGTATTTCTACGGTGAGAATTCATTTACCGCACGTAAAAAATCGCAGTGAACGCAACCAGCCTTATTATGTTGGCGATGGCGGAGCAGCGTAGATATGGAATTTGAAGAGAAAAGTTGTAATTGATTGAATTACAGACTCTCTTAGACTTTTCATTCAGTTAATTTGAAACAGAATAGGGAAGCTGTTCACTGATTGTTTGAAATCTTTTTAGTCTTTGCTGCTTCTTCAACCCTGTCATTATTAATCACTAGATAAGAAGTAGTTTTTTGGCTCATCATCTATCTATATCTATAAAAGCGAAATGGCACTGACTGACTGACTGACTCATTCATTCAAAATCAAAATCAAAATCTTTATTGTTGAAAACATCGAACAATGTTATAACAACGTCAGTACAGTATACAAATGCAAATAAGTTACAAATTATACAAATAATACAAGAAACATGTACAGATTATTTCATTTTCGTCATTAAATAATAATTATTGTAGATACTATAAGACTTGCACACATGTAAGTTAATAAAAACTAAATGACACTCTGACTCTATCTACTTATTGGAAAATCTGGATTTAAATAATCGTCAATAGAATAGAAACACTTTTCAATCAGTATTTTCTTTATAAAAGACTTGAAATGATTTTTATCCATCACTCTAACCTCAAGTGGCAATTTATTAAATAGCTTAATACTCATGTAATGCCAATTTTTCTGAGCAGTAGTCGAATGGTGAGAGTCAATCCTTATATTTAGCCTACTTCTTGTATTGTAATCGTGGATTTCGGAATTCAGAGTATATTTGAGCACATGCTTTCTCATGTATAACAAGCATGTAAATATATATAGAGAAGGAAAAGTCAACATTTTTAAGTTCAAGAAAAGGGGCTTACAAGTTGCCATTGGTGGCGCATGGCAGATTATTCTTATTGCTTTCTTCTGAAGCTTGAAGAGTGTCTGTGACATTGAACTATTTCCCCACAATTGAATACCGTATGCCAAATGACTATAAATATGAGCATAATAAACATTAATTATCACCTCATGCCTTACAATATTTCTTAACCTACGTAACATGAAAATTTCCTTTGCGAGCTTACTACATACATCAAGAACATGATCTTTCCAATTAAGATTGGTGTCAAGTGTTAATCCTAGAAATTTGAACATTCATTTATAAAATTCGGCAAGTCATTTATATAAATTATAAATAGAAGTGGCCCCAGTATAGATCCCTGTGGGACCCCAAAATTCATCACCTCACCACTTGAGAATCTACCATTTTCAATTACATATTGTAGTCTGTTGCTGAGATAGGATTCAATGAGATTTACTGCTTCCCTGTCAAGACCATAGTATGATAGCTTATCACATAATTTTCCATGCTCAACTGTCTCAAATGCTCGTGACAGATCAAAGGATCTTAGATTAACTTTTCTCTTTTGTTCCAAACTGCTTATAATATCTTTTACTAACTCCAACACATTGTCGCATGTACTCAAGTTTTTTCTGAATCCATACTGATATTTTGATAGTAATTTACAATTTTCAAAGTATTCAGCTAGTTGCTTGTGGAGGAGCTTTTCAAATATCTTGGAAAATATCTGAACAATACAAATGGGTCTGTAATTTTCTATTTTCGACTTGTCACCTTTCTTATGAGTGGGTATCATCTTAACTTTTTTCAGGCCGTCAGGGAATATGCCAAAGTCTATACATTTATTGAATAAGTGTGTTAGTACTTAAGAGACCTTAGCAGCAGCTTATTTCAAAATAAAAGAGTTTAAGCCATATACATCTAAGCAATTACTGTCACTTATTCCATTAATAGCAGCAAATACCTCTTCAACTTTAATATGATTAAAGCTGAACTTCGTAACTGGTTGTGGTATTTTCTTGACATAATAGCTGGAATCAAAGTTGCTCTTGGGAATGGTTTTTATTTGTTTGTCCACTCTATCTATAAAAAATCTATTTTTGTCATTGATTGGCATATTACACTCAATTTTGGAAGATTTACTATTTCTACAAACATGACTGTTAACTATTTCCCAAGCCGCTTTAGTTTTGTTTTTACTATCTGAAATAAATTTACTGTTATATTCAAGTTTGGCTTTTTTATTGCTATTTTATATTGCTTTCTAATCTTATTATACTCCTTTTTAATTGTGTCACTAAGGCAGTCTTTATACAAATACAATAATTCTTCACATTTTATTTTTAACATTTGCAGTTCAGGTGTATACCATTTATTATAATCTCTACTCTGATACATTTTACTTTTAACCAGTGGGTAAGCCATATTAACCATAAACAAGCCATAAACAAGCTCTGAAATTTTTCAACTTTATGACTAATATCATCAAGCTCATAGACTGGAATCCAGTTTAAGGATTCTAGATATGCCAGGAATAGGTTTGTCCCATCTACACTGATTTGTCTTAGGAGAATTGTTTTTTTCTGTTTATCGATACAAGACTTTTTTTCAATTTTAACTTTGAGATTCAAGGCAAAATGATCTGAAAAAATAGTATGTAATACTTTACTCTCCCATCGGCTCAAATGTGAATCAGTAACAATATTGTCTATACATGATCCTTGTGAATTAATATTACATTCATTCATTCATCACCAGAACTAACAATCCACTGAAGCGAATGCATTCAAATTTGGGAGGCATGTTTAGTTGGACGTTTAGACTTGCGCTAAGAACGGATTTCAAAAACTTTCCAAGGATACGCCAAATATTTTAGTTTTTCTAGAGTTTTTCGGCCTTTTCCTCATTTTTTCGAGAACCAATCGGTAGAAAATGTTGATATTTGGTGGGCAGGTTCAGATAAGGTCTAGAAATGTTGTGTTTAAATATTTTTGCAATCCGTTCAAGATTACGCCAGTAATCAGGTTTTCAAAATTGTAGATGTGTTGCGGGTTGCATATTTTCCGCCTTGATACGGACCAATCCTTACTGTAAATTCAATGGTTCAGCGAGATTATAGATGAACTAATTTGGAAGATATTGAATCAAGTTTCAAACTATGTCCGATATACTTCCCAAGGTTACGCTTAATATTAGCGTTTTACTATTTTTCTGTAATTTTCGGAGTTTTCTTAGATTTTTCTAGAACAAATTGGCATAAAAAGTTGGAATTAGGTAAACAGGTCCATATTAGGTGTAGAAATGCTTAATGAATTTCGAATCCCTTCTGAACGGAGTTTGCAGGCGAGCGAAGCGAGCCTGTTTGTCTGAGCTGATACTGACAGAGGTTTTGCAGGCGAGCGAAGCGAGCCTGTTTGATTCATCCTGCCTATACTGTCGGGGGTCCAGGCTGGCTAGGCAGAGAAGGCGAACGAAGCGAGCCTGCCGGTTAGTATTCAATATTCATTCGAATAGAATTGAATCGAATAACACTTCTTACGAACTCTAAATTGTATCTCTCTGCCAAGTTGATATGGAAGCATGAAACTTCTCTTTATTGCACGAATCGTATTGCATATCAATATCAGCATTCAATGATTTTCAAGCTGCATATGATGTAGCTACTAGTGATGTTCCACTCCTTTCTTGGATAGAAGTTCAATTTACCATTTTCCAATGTTCAATATCATTCTACTCCAATTCATTCTTATTGCACTGCTCCTTTTCTATATCATTATCTGATATTGATAGTGTATTTCTATTTTCTTCTTCTTTACAGAAGATAACAGTAATGAAGAAGTAGAAGAGTGCTGCTATAAAAAACTTTGTATTAAATTATCAAATTTGAGTGTAGATAACATTGGAAATATGTCCGCGTAATCGAGTTTTCCAATCATAAAGATATTTTTCTTCAAGATTCTCTAATGAATTGAGTTGTGATTATATCATCTTTTTAAAAATCGGGAGCTCAAATATTATTGAATTTCAGATATGAATTCACTTGTACATTGTAATGTGAATGAGTTTATTATGAAAGCTGATAATGTTAATGTGTTTTGTTCCACCAGTTGCTCATGTGATTGTTAAGTATTATGTAGTATGTGATTTGTATCATGTAATCATGTATATTGAACAAATCATGAGGATTATATGTTTCAAATTGATATAAAAACTATTAAGTCACTATGGTTGTTAGCTGCCTGATCGTTATGGAAAATAGTGGATATTTTAAAAATTCGAAAAAATATCATGTAGCTCATTGTGTGAGTGGTTGTATAAATATTTGCACTAGCAGTAAAGCATTAGCACTCGTAGTATCTAGCCGACCAAATGGTCAGGTTGTAAGAGATAACAAGTTAGAATCTATAGCTGGCTTTCCGTGTTACATGCTTGTCCAAGCAAAGAAGACATTCTGGTAAGATGGGGAAATTACTCCAGCTCAGTCAATATTGGCTCAAAATTATAAATTTTTAAATTGTAGATCTGAATGTTTCCTTCAATATTTGAGTCCAAATATATGATTTTTGAACCAATGTTGACCGAACTGGAGTCATTTTTCCATCTTGCCAGAATCTCTTTTTTGCTTGCACTACCTATTTCCCGATGGTGGAACACCTGAAATCGAACTCCTGCTTCATTGATGGTGCCCTTAAAGGGACTTACATTCTTATCAGAGGCCAACATACGATAACTAACTTATATTACAGGAAATGATGATCGGTTGATTCAGGTCGTAACTGCAGGCTTTATCGGTCACTGGTTATTACTTGAAAGCAATAACTATACTGTATACTCTATCTAAACATTTATACCTATATGCAATGGCCAGTTCGCTCAACTTGAATAGCTTTAGTTGTGAGTTTCTGAGCGCTGAGCTCGATTCTAGATTGAATGGTGCTTTTAGAATAGTTTCAGATTTCAGAATGATAGTTTCAACGAACATTGATGGCATTCTCTCTTGTTTAGATTGGAAGGCTTTGAAAATAATTATTCGCCAATGCTAACGTGTCTATCAAATACTAGGGATTTCAGCTTGATTAATGTTTCAGGTTTCTCTCTTGCAGATCATTTAAGTGAACTCTTCTGAAGAGCTTGCATCCAAATTTTCTCATCTTTTTATTTATCAATTACTTATTCATTCATTTGTTTAGAGTATATGACATTTCGAATTATTTACTATGATAATTTTAATTGAAGAAAGGATTTATTCGTAACTGATACGGAGCAGTATAAAATTGCAAAGCTTGAGTATTAATAGAGGTTATATGAAATTTAATTTTTTTGTGTAGTTGTGGTATTGTGTAGGTATTTCAAAATTATATGGTCGAGTGCAAACAGGCGATTGTGTAATATGTGTATTGAATCCATTAAAATCTGTAACTACCATTAAAATTAAACTTAATATCCATCCACTTGCGTTTAATCGTTGATTTGATATGGTTGTCCAATCATTCAAAATGGTTCAACAAACGAAATGACCACTGGCTTGATATTTATTAAAAATACTGCAACTGAAAACACTCCCGTTATTGAAATAACTTTTGACTGAATTTGAAAGAACACAGAAATGTCCTGGAGCGTGATACGGTCGAAATAATAATAATGTCGTAAACTGCGAGATTGTTGGACTGTTAAAAATACTTTTATCTGACGGTACATATAGTGGAAGACCGAATGGATGTTTTCGGGCGTTTTTTCTGTCTCAGAAGAGCGAGAAACGTTAGGTATGCTCCGATGAACTCAGGTGTGTTTTTCCGGGTGCAACCCATGTTACACGAATCAGCAGACCAGTCCCTCTTGTCGCATCGCTTGTTGCAGCGATCAGTCGCTTGTTGCAGCGATTTGTCGCTTGTTGCTGCGATTTGTTTCTTGTTGCGGCCATTTGTCACTTGTTGCAGCAATTTGTCACTTGTTACAACGGTTTGTTGCTTGTTACAGCAATTTGTTGCTTGTTACAGCGATTTGTCACTTGTTACAAGTGATCTTTCTCTTGTTGCATCAATTTGTGGCTTGTTGCAGTGATTTTTCGCTCGTTGTATCGATTTGTGACTAGTTGGAGCGATTTGTGACTTGTTGCAGCGATCTGTCGCTTATTGCGGCGATTAGTGGCTTTTTGCAGCGATCTGTCGCTTGCTGTGGCGATATGACGCATGTTCTAGCGATTTGTCGCTTGTTGCTGCGATTATTCGTTTGTTGCATTTTGTCGCTAGGTGTGGTCCACGATGTCGTCGAATAAATCTCTTCAACTGGGGTTATAAGCGAAGAAGAGAGGGCTACCCTGCGAATTTGTTTGCCGAGCGTCACATTTAAAACGCTTTTATTACTACATAACAGTAGCCTAGTTCCGACGATCTTTTTTTTCTGTTACTCCCTATTCTCTCATCCACCTCTATTCTCTAAAATCTTTCTTGGTCTCATTTTCTCCCAGCGCTGAATTCAACTCTTTCGTATTATTCGTACTTTCTCCTATTAAACTTAATCTGCTGGATCAAACATTGCATTATAAGAACAATATTCATAAAAAGAATACGATTTTTCTTTCCCTGCACTTTTTTCAGACAATCTTTCTCTTTTCTCTATCTTAACCCGTGTTTTTTTATCATTCCTCCGTTACGGTCTTTGTTCTGAATCTTATTGCTTTACGATAATCATTTTCGAATCCATCACTGGAGTTCCACTTCCAACATCTCGTCCCTTATACTCTGTTAGACCTCTCCTCTTTCAGTTTCTCTATTCCACTAGTATCTTCGTCTTTTACTCCCTCTTCTCTCTTACCTGGTTCGTATTACTTCCATCTTCTTCTTCTCATCACTCCACTCCTTCAACATCTTTCCCTCATTCTCTCATATGTTATATCCCCTTTTTCTAATTCTACTTCACTTGTTTTTCGTCACGAAATAACTATTTATTACTCAGTATTATTATCTTCTCTTCTGCCTCTTCTTATTGTTTTTTCTTCTTCGTATCACTGGCGGCTCGTTCTCACAAAAAAGGTGAAGTGCCCGTATTTTTTACTGTACAGCACTTCACCTGTTCCGTGGGCAAGAGCCGCCAGTGCTTCGTATCCCTCTACATACTTTTCCCCCTGCACATACTTTCCTCTTCCTTCTTTTGCTTCTCATCCGCCATCTGGTAATATTTTCTTCTCCATCATCATTTTCAATTTTCTTCATCTCCTACTTCTCCTCATATTCTAGTTTTCTCCATTGCAGATTTTTCTACCTCCTTCGATCTATTTCTATTCTCCTATTATTCCTCCTCCTTCTTTTCTCCCACTCTTGTGGTTTAAGTGGAAGAGAGGGCTTGCATGCCTCAACTTTGCTCACAAAACTTTTGTAAAGTATTTACAAAATGGAAATAAAGGCATTTAACTATCTATCTATCCATCTATCTATCTTCCTTTTAAGTCACCTCTATTCCTTCTACTTCCACACCTCTATACTCTTCAACTTTCCAAAAATCCTTCTTCACCTCCTTTACCTCATCTTCCTCCTTCTTTGCCACCTCTTCACCCTTCTTTCTATTCCTCATTCTTCTCCTTCGCCTCTTATCCATCCTCTTTTTATATCCTACTTCTCTTACTCGATTCCCACTCTTTCCTTTTTCTTCTTGGCCAGCAGTCATAAAGTGCGCGTCCGTCCACCGTAACGCCATTAAATCTACTACTCTCTTGCCGACCGACGTGGTCCCTGGCAATTTTCAATTAACTCAACGCAACGCAACGTTTTGCCCGTGGAAGCACCGACCGGAAACTGCGCAGCTCTCTCTCTTTCTCTCTCTTTTTTTGCTCTCCTCTTATGAAGAATCGTGTAAACTTCTACCGGAACCGGACCCTGAATTCCGTCTCTCCTTTTACCGGGCATAAAAAACATAAACATGGCCATTTGAAAAACGAAAAACACTGTGGACCCCATTAATAGGCCAGGTTTCGGTGTGGAACAAGCACAGTGGAATTGCTAACAGAAAGATTCGCCTAAACGTAACCCCAAATAAATCATTTCCAGCGCTTTACCAAAGGTAACATTCAATTTCCATATGATGATAAATATTACTCCAAGTTCGGAATGACGATTATTATATTGTTCTATTTCGGCTTTAAACTGCTCTAATTTCCCTTCATAATAGTCTTGCAACAGGTAACTTGATTGAAATCCACCCTTGATAATATCTCTCACTTTAATTGGTGTGGAACTTTAATTGTGAAGTATAATCTCTACAAATGATACAACATCATCTCAAATCATCTCATCATTCATCGAGAAAAAAAAATGAATGAGAAATAAATTGATTTTTATCCATAGTTTTGAGATTATAATGCATCTTCAGCTGTAGCCTACTGGTGAAAGTAGACTCTTGAAAATTGTAAAAATTGAATTGAAATTTATTTGCCAAAAAATACAATTTACAAATTCTAATACAATAAGAAGTTGTATAAGCAATTGAAAAAAAACATAATATCTAAATACAAATGATGCGAAAAATAAATAAAAATCAAACACCCTTTTTTTGAAAACTTTAAAATTATAAAAAAAAACACATACATGTTTCGGGAGCTAAGCCCATTCTCAATGTGGATAAAAATAGTTATGAAATAAATAAACAAAATTAAAATATAAGAAAAATAAATCATACGATTACAATTGAAAGCATATGTACACATCAATATCTAGGTTTTTAAAATTTTCTCAAAAATTGGGTTATTATTCAAATTCTCCTCATTTAATATTTTATTACCATTCAACTTTTTCCCTTTATAAATTTGGAATTCTTCTTTTACATTCAATTTAGTATTTTTGCTTCCAAAATTCAATATTACCAAATTTGTTTTTATATCTCTGTAGCAATGACTTGAATCTAAAAGATGTTCAGCAAAGGCTGATTTTTGTGTGGTATTTCTGGCTTTTAAAGCTTGAACATGTTCCCGAAATCTAGTATGAAAACTTCTTCCCGTTTGACCCACATAAAATTTATCGCAATCACTACATATCAACTTATACACTCCAGATTTTTTGAAACAATCATGCTGTGTTTTTATTTCTGACTTCTTTTTTATTAAATCAAATGAATTGTTTGTTGTCTTGAATGTTAAATTGAATTTATTTTTTGTAAAAGTTTTTCTAATGGCTCTATTGAGCGTTGTGCTATATGGAACACAAATATATTCATACTCAAATATATATATATATATTAGATATTGATGTGTACATATGCTTTCAATTGTAATCATATGATTTATTTTACTTATATTTTAATTTTGTTTATTTATTTCATAACTATTTTTATCCACATTGAGAATGGGCTTAGCTCCCGAAACATGTATGTGTTTTTTTTATAATTTTAAAGTTTTCAAAAAAAGGGTGTTTGATTTTTATTTATTTTTCAATTATTTTTAACAGCCCTAAGTTTTAAAGTTCTTTATTCAAATGATGCGAAATACGAAGTCGAAAACATAACTCATAACCATAAAATTGAATTAAAGTAACACAATTTTTATATAAACAGTTTGAGTGAAGTGTTTAATCGTTCTCATTGCTTCCTATTGAGCTTCAATCAAAGTTGAATATTCTTAAGGAATCTATCTCTCCAAACTGATGAAAATATGTTGACAACTTCATCAATCACTTGATGATACATTCATCAATCTAAATACAAGGTTCTATGATAATTGATTCATGACACATGATAATTATGAAGTGGGGGAGAAAAACTAGGCTGATCCTGATAGTCTTTCAGATTCCAATGAGAAATAAAGTTCATGAGGTTATGTAACCTTTATAGTATATTATTCTATGCACTCCACATTTCTGCTTCAGAAAAGTCATTCAATCTAGTGAAAATGAATTACAGTGAAACACAATATATCTTACTCAATTAGACTAATCATTTTGCTGACAATATCTATTGTTATTTTGTTGTATAATAACAATATCCGCCATTACTCCATCTCGAAAATGTCATTCAATCACAATTTCCTAGTATTACATTTGTTAATTTTCGTATAATTCCAATGCAAAGTATGATTGCTCCTATTCACTGTACAATTTTGTTCATGAGAGGTTTTTTTTAGGAAAACCTTCTTTAGTGGGGCTCGAAGGTAAAATGCTAAAAAGTGGAGGATGGAAAAAGACGGAAATTAAGAGCAGATAGGGAGCAGTGTAGGAAAGGAAGTGGTCACACTCGAACAGAACAGAACGTGTAAGTTCATTTCACAGTTGAAGAATCTTATCTGACCCACGAGACTCAACCTGGATCGCTGCAACTACCAGTCGGGGAGTCTTGCAGTCCGGTGCCTCAGACCCAGCACTGACACTTTATTGAGCCTGTTACACTGAAACGACTCGCGCTACAACACCAGAAGTGTCCAAAGTAAAAAGTCTGCTCGCTAAATGTCTGAAAGCGCCGTTCGCAGCCGTGTCTTGTTCTTGGTGATTTATTCCTGTTTAGAAAACACTAAACTAAAACCAGAGTAGAACTGAACTTTAACTATGGAATCTAGAACTAAGGGCGAACCAAACTGGAACTAAAGAGTAACTGAAGTGAAACTAAGCTGAAAGAGAACTGGAACTAAACTATTCTAAACGATAAATGAGAAGTTTTGATTGTCGCTCCACCTGGAAAGGTTATTCATTTGACAAGATAAAATACTCTTAATTGAATAAAAACACTGACCAAGTCAAAAATGTCTTTCTCAAAATTTCGTCAAATATGCTATTAATGAAGGTTATACTATGAATTGACTTTCGAATCTAGACAAAAACTTTCTGTTCGTGAGAAATGGAATATTCAATTTTGAGGTTATTTGAGCCAGAAAATCTTCAACGTATTTTGACCTATTTTGAGAAACGTTCGTTTGTGTTTAATATTATCCGTGTTTTGGTTCTTTACATTCATTTAAGAACCTTCCAAATTCTAAATTACGGTTTCATAGTTTTTCTACCTTCAGAAGTTGGAATTCGTGTATAATTTAAGTTTTAAGTGTGGACATAACCTCTATTTTGAATATTTTAACCAAAATTGGGAAGAATAGACGTTTTGGACTTTGTCTGTGTTTGAATCCTACTGTATTTCAATCTTGTTGATAGATAAATAAATAAGAGTCTAATGATATGAGCAGCATAGAACAAGATACAACGTTGATACTTATACAACGAGTCTTATGATATGAGCAGCATACAACGGGATACAACATTAATACTCATATAACGAATATAATTTTTTTGCCAATACTTGCATTAATGAATTTGATTAAAGAACAATGTGCAGTAAACTGTACATTATTGCTGCTTGTATGAATGGAATAATTAAATTCCTTCTCAATAGTATAGAAAATAATAATGAGCCATAGTTCAAGATTCTAGATTATTAAGGAATAAAGCAATATCATAAAGGAATAAAACTATCCATGTTCAAAAGACCTGCTTTCGAGATTCTTGAGACACTACTCTTCTACGCTCAAGTCAATGTGAGTTGTATGAACTTTGGACTCGTCAAGCAATATCAGTCTATTGATATTTGAACGATAATAATTATCCAACTGAAGTGACGAACAATGATGAACAAATAGAGAAACTCACAGGGGAAGTCGCGTGAATATGTGACACGACGGAAATTAAATGCACAGAAATGTCGAGTTCAAAGCGTCAGATGGGAAGTAATGCGTCATACTGTGTGCCAGATGAAATGAACTGAGCCTGCATCACACGGCAGCGGGCGAAAATTGGTGGAGTCAAGACCCAAGTTAATGACTTGGAAAATTGAAGCCGATCTTATTGGAATCTGCTTCGGGTTGCTTTGGTTACAACAAGGTGAGATGATGCAACTGATTGAGGAATGGGAAAGAGACTAACAAAGAGGAACAGATACAGGAAGCGAAGGAGGGAGAGAGAAAGAGGGAGGGCGGAGGAGGAAGAGTGTGCGATGGAGAAGGGAGAGAGGTTGCGAATATCGTATCTCACACAGAGATGAAGCACTCAAGTTTCAGCGGCTTGACTTCAGATACGAGATCTGAGCTGAATGCATGTCAGAGCTATGCAAATGTTACCACATTCACCAGATTAAACTCTCTCGAAAGTTAATCATTCATGAAAATTTTCAGTCCTTGCTGAAAGGTTGTTTTAGTTTCCCTTGCCTTCGTTACAGAAGGTTTTTTAGAGGTTGTGGAGGAATTTATGATTAAGAATAGGAAACAAAGCGAAACACTGAGGCTTTTATTCGATGCTTCGCAAACAGCGGATAATTAAGGCGGATTTTTATTTTTTATTATATTGTATTTTGAATTAAATCGATTGTATAATTATTGTATCATATCGGTAAACTGCCGTGATTGGAAAATTTATTGTCTTATTCATCTTACGCGAAAATTCCAGTTATTCTAGGAAATTCTTGTTCGAAAAATAATAGTGATAGCCTTTCCAGAAATCCTATTTATCACGATTTGTCAGCTACGGTACTTGAAATCTGCAGACAATAGTAGACTCTTATCTAGAGGGATTCTCAAGCAATAATTTAATGTTACTATCCATGAAATTAGAATGGTGTAGGGAAGGAGAGTGAAGTTCAACTCCTTGGAATTCTCTTTCAAATTAACATTAGTGCAGACATAATTTCTCGACTTTTACCTGGGAATGAGTTTTGCCTGAAGTAACGATGAAACTTTGTTAATTAGCGAAGCAATTCTTTGTTGGGGATGTAATGAGCCGTTGCAAAACTGACTCCAATTGTAATCGCGTGGATTTCGCTAAGAGTATGAAGGGTTTGGGCAATGTGGAGATCATTTAATAATGCTTTTTCATCCTGACTCTCAAATGCTCAACTATCTTAATAAAATATCTCACTACTCTCTCTTTAGAGAAATCCTTCCTGATGGATCTATAATTAGGTTATTTCATTAATAGATTAATTCAATTGAAATAAGTTTGAATGAAGTAATAGTTACGATTTCTGCTGCTTCTTGTGGGCATATTAGGTTTTTTCAATATTCTATATGCTAATCAATCTCACTACGTGAACTATATTTTCTACTAGCCGGCAGGCTCGCTTCGCTCGCCCTCTCCGCCTAGCCAGAGGGCTTCGCCCCCTGGACACCCGAAGGTATCAGAAGTGAGTCAAACAGGCTCGCTTCGCTCGCCTGCATAACCTCTGTCAGTGTAAGCTAAGACAAACAGGCTCGCTCCGCTCGCCTGCAAATTCGGTTCAGAAGGGATTAAAAATTCATTAAACACTGCATTTCTAGACCTAATCTGTACCTGTTTATCAAATTACAACATTTTATACCAATTTATTCTCGAAAAATCCAAGAAGAACTCAGAAAATTCCGAAAAATAGTAATAATAATAATAATAATAATCGTGTGACCTGGCTGGCTCAGGTCTGGTGACAGAGTTTTCAGGTCGCTCCTGATCAATTTCAGGGCCTCTGACATGACTTAACGACTGTTTTTAGGCAGCCGGGACCGACGGCTTAACGTGTCCATCCGAAACACGGGAGAGTGGCCTGAGAAAAATTCCTGGTCTGACCTGGGTTTGAACCCGGGACCTTTGGGTTGCAACGCCAGCGCTCTACCCACTCAGCTACGCCACCCCCAAAAAATAGTGAAACGCTAATATTGAGTGTAACCTTGGGAAGTGTATCGGACATAGTTTGAAACTTGATTCAATATCTTCCAAATTAGTTCATTTATAATCTCGCTCAACCATTAAATTTACAGTAAAAATTGGTCGTATGAAGTTGGAAGATATGCAACCCGCAATACATCTACAATTAAAAAAAAAACTGATAAGTAATCTTGAACGGAATTCAAAAATATTCTGACACAACATTTCTAGACCTTATCTGAACCTGCCAACCGAAATATCAACATTTTCTACCAATTGGTTCTCGAAAAAATTAAGAAACCGCAGAAACACTTAAATATTTTGCGTATCCTTGGAACGTTTCTAAAATCCGTTCTTAGTGCGCGTCTAAACGTCCAACTGAACATGCCTGCCACATTTGAACGCATTCGGTTCAGTGGATTTTCAGTTCTAGTGATGAATGAATCAGCCAGTGAGTCAGTGCCATTTCGCTTTTATAGATATAGATTGGAATCCATCAAGTGTGGCCAAAGGGGTTCTTCGTCTGCTGATATTAATAGATTCAGAAGAAAAACTGCAAGATAGTAATGGAAAATTTAGTGAAATTTAGAGCAATAGAAAACATTCGGAAATATTAAGATACAGAACCATATTACAATTTACACAGTCAAAATTTACGACTTCTCATGGCGTATCTCAAATTCAACTGCAGAACGAAAAAAATATTCACAAATAATATCAGACTAGAATATTCTCCTTGTAAGATCTTTCTTGTGCTGACAGTTCTGTATTTTATTACCGCTTCCATCATTTACACATCTCATCACCTTCCTTTTTTCTCTTGACGTTGAAAACAATTTGATTCAGTCCCGCATAAACAGACAAATTCAGCCAAAAATAAATTTCAATTCGTATTCTCATTATTGTTGCCTGTTTGTGTCCTACTGCATACAACTGCTGTTGTGTTTTTCAGACGCTGGGCTACAAAATAATTTTAGGTCGGAAGAGAATAAAGAGAGAAAGAGATAGTATAGTCTGATCAAGCAGAGAAGATACTCTGGCAAGATCGGAAAACGACCCCAGCTCGGTTAATATTGGTTTTCGAATGATAAATTTGGTCATAAATTGTAGATCACAATGTTACCTACAATTTGAGACCAAATTTAGAATTGGTGAACTGATATGGATTGAGCTGGAGTCATTTTTCCAGCTTGCCAGAATGTCTTCTTTGCTTGGACAGACTTTATGTGTGTGAGAGGGGAGAAGAAAAAGAGATGGAAGACAAGAGAAAGATATGAATAACGGGGAAAGCTCGCGGCGTGGTCCCTCTTCAGAGTTTAATAAAAGCCGGTGCTCCACGCTGAAACTTTCCAAGTTTCCGCCACTTAGTCAGACGAACCTGTCACTCCTGGTGAGTCTTCAAACTCCTCCACCGTCCCACTCAAGATTTGCAGCATTTTCTTCCCCCTCCACCCTATTCTCAGCAGGACTCCTCCTGAATAAATAAGACTCTGCCGCTTATATGTTTACATTACATCGAGCCGAAGATCGCTGCCGAGACTGAACAACTTCAAGAACTTTCAGTCGTTATTATATTGAATTTTCCAAAATGAGATAATTCATGAGCACTGAGTGCACTGGAGGATCAGTATTGACCTTCAGGAAAGTACCATCTGCAGGATATTTCGCTTATCTACTTTTTACGTCACAGATGCAGTCAGTGCTCTGCATGTAAAGTGTTATTGAGAAGTACAATATTACCTGTTATTCTCATTGCATAATGTTTATTGTTTATTGTTTTGAGTCGGAATGAAATGGGATACTTCTCACGTTTTAGCAACAAATATAAATGAGAATCCTAGATTGGTATACTTACCAATACGAAACAAGAGGGTTTTGGAATCTACTGAATTTTCAGATTAGGTTGATATGTCCAAATCGATTACAAAGTATCATCACTCTTACTAAAGTCTGAGATAGGAAATTGCATTGTTAGAAAGCTGCAAGATCTTGTCAGTAGACCAATAGGCTTATAATAAAATAATTTGCTAAAACCAGAGATTATCTATAGTTAAATTCTGAGAAAGATAGATTGAAATAAATATAAAACTGGGTTCTCTTCCACGAAAGGGAGAAGGCAGACGAACAGCAAATCAGTAATGTGAATTCAATAATGCTCTGTCAATACCAGTGTGGGTCCGCTTTTTTCTTGTAGGATATCCATTCAATTAAAAGGCTCTAGAGACAAGGCTGCTCAATCGTGATGAAATAAACAAGAATTGATATTCAGTTTATAACGATTGACAGTAATAGATTTCACATTTTGAATGAATCACATTGAATGGATTTTGATGAATCAACAAGAATGATGAATTTTTAAGAATGGATCTACATGGAAACTGGTGAAGATGTAGAGAATAGAAATCCAGACAATGAACTTCCTATATTTTCAAGAGTTTCAGTTTTACTCACATTTATTGACAGCAAATATTGTCAATTTCATTTTTTTTAATTTTTCAATATTATATACAGTATTGACCAACAAACTAGTGAGAGTCATTTATTTCTTATTGATAAGTCCAATACAACACAACTAGAAAAACTAGCAACAAGTTCAGAGTAAACGTGTCTCTAGGCCACCAAAGTTCAACTCCCAGCAATACCAAGCTATCTCCAGCTGCAAAGCTTCCATTATATTACGTACTTTTGTTCTCAACAGTGTACGGTGGTGATCCCGTGATTCAAGCCAGAGTTTTACGCCCGTGATAAAAGTGCAAGTAATTGATGCTGCTAGGACCCAGGCTGCTGGTTGAGGTGATTTTATAAAGTGAGCCAAGTTAGTGCAGTATAGTGGAGTCTGTTCGTGGAGATAAACTGGCTTTATTGCCGGCGCTGTGATCAGCGGCAGAAGTTTTCCCCTTCATGTAAAGTCTGTCCAGCAAAGAAGACATTCCGGCAAGATGGAAAAATGACTCCAACTCGGTCAATATTGGTTTAAAAATTATATACTAGGTATCAAATTGTAGAACAAAATGTTTCATACGATTTGAGACTAAATTCATGATTTTTGAAACAATTTTGACCAAGCTGGAGTCATTCTCCCATCTTGCTTCAATGTTTTCTATGTTTGGACAGCCTTTGGTCTCCTTAGATAAATTTCCAGTGACCCTTACACAACGTCGTTGAAATTCCCACAACTTGGCGCTCTTGGTGACACCAAGTTTTATATTCGTCAACACTTGGCGAAAACAAAATTCCAACAACCGAAGAAACGCTTGTCACGAAGTTCGAGCGCGCTTGAGCGTTCATTGTTGAACTTCCACGAATATCGGTGAATTGAGCTCCAGTGAGAATTGCACGTTTCTTTCAATGTGCAAAACTCATCCCTGGTCTCCATTCTCCTGGTTTTTATTCATATTTTCTTGTTGGTCCGACTTTATGGCAACTCTTTTAAAGTCCCTCACCCATTGTTGATCTACCCAACTTCTAGGTAATAATAGTATTACACAGGCTACTCTGACCTTCATACATGATATTATAACCAAATATCGACGGTGCTTCATGTAAATTGATCACGTGTCAACATGCTCTGGTGTTGAGACCGAAGAGACTGTTCACTTTTGACACTGTTTATAATTTATATTAGCTCCTGCTTTTATTTTTCATTCTATTTCATTTTTCATATTATCATTATTATTATTTTTGCTCCTATTTTTTATTTTAATCGATTTAATGAATTTCAATATTGCATTATTCTAAAACAAGTCTGGTAAGATATCACAGTGATACTAGAACATGTGTCACAATAGTGACAGATCCCTACCAATGAAAATAATTTAATTATAAATTTTTATTAAAATAAGTTTTATAAAATTTATTCACATAATATAATATATAATAACAAATTCATTTCCAAAATAAAACTGCAAAGCAAGAGAGGAAAACGTTCTATTCAATTAAAAATCCTAGCAAGGCTTTCACGCCATTGGCTAAGAACTGAGTACAAACTCAGCATTTGCGCGAACAAAATTTTTATTCCCACCAAAGCTGATCACTTCTCGTTCAGCTGCGGTATCGACCACGAGTCCCGGTTTACCCAGGAGAGTCATTTCCATTTCTGTAAGTCCTTTTTATTATTAATTTATTTTCAAAATTCATCCTTACTCTTTTAATCAGTCACATCTTTCATAATAATAATAATAATAGAACGTTTTCCTCACATTTTTTTCAATTTTTTTTTATTTGGATTGTTAATTATAAACCGCGGTTTCGAAAGAAAGGGTATAACTCTCCAAATAAAACTCTGTCCAACTTCTTTATTTTAAATCTATTCTATTTTAAATAATTAATTATAAACCACGGTTTCGAAAGAAAGGGTATAATTATTTAAATTAGATTTATTTTTGTTTAAACTTTAACAAACTGTTTTCTTACTATTTTATATTTCATTTTCAAAAGTTTCTGTACTGTTAAATATTCTCAATATTTGTCAAAAATCAATAAGAATTAATTATTCTATTCAGTGTCAATAAAAACCAAATTTCATTTTCAATTCTAACTTTATCATTTTCATCCTGTTTCTAGAAATTCAAACACCTTGTGTAGAACAAAAATTATACAATCAAAATTTTCAAGTTTTTGTGTTTTTTTTCTTTATAAAAAAAAAAAACACTGGTGGAGGCGTTCCTGTGAGGTAATTAAATGAATTGATCAAAACCCAAAAATTTGGAGGAATCCGAGGATTAATTCATTCAATTATCCACAATATTCAAGATCAAATAATTTATGGTAGTGCCCTCACCAAACATCGAGTAGAGGCACTAACCAATAAAAATTGAAACACAAAACTCATACGATCCATTCTATTAGATTGGAAACATCATTACCTCCATTCATTTCATTTTGGTGGAGCAATTGAAATATATTATCCAATTTCGTTACATTTTGGTGGAGGTGCCGGGTATTCATTACCTCCCATTCGTTACACATGAAATACTGTATTGATAAATATTTTTGTTTGGAGGAATGCGAGAGTGTAGACAAATCCTCAGTCCATCGTTAGAAAGGATTTTTATTAATTTCTTATCTATTTATTTTTACAATTACGACTTGGTAGCAAGTATTTTAAGAAAAGATGATGATGAGTAAGTGGATGATGATGCTTATATGGTAAATGAATGATGATGAAAGTTTTACAACTTTTAATTACAATTTTCACTTGAAAAATTTTTAATTTTGATAGAAGTTCACTCTTAACAATGTGGATTTTATCAAAACCACCATATAAAAATGTTCAAAAACTGGACATAGGTTCAGGAAAGGAAGCTATGATGGAGAACAATTTATAATAGTAGTTGATACTATTCATACAAAAGGTCTATTAAATGAGAAATGAACACAACCGTGATTGGAATAATTACGTCGAAGAAACATGAATATTCCACATTTTTCTGAAAAATCCATCTCCTAGAACCGTGGTGAGCGCAGAAGATTTGAATCAGAAACATCAATTTCGTGGCGGAAGGTGGCATTATAAAGTTGAGACAGACATTTATTTGGTGTGCTTTGGAATGCTTACAGCCGGGGGGACTGAAAAATAGCCGGCTCAGTTGCCGAATGAGCAGGTGTTGAATATATTTTTTGTGCAGTCATACTTCAGGGTTTGTCATCGGAACGCCCCGGCAACGGTTGGGTTCTGGAGCGGTTCAAAGTTCGAGTCATAAACCACGAGTGACGACGTTCCCCCGCAAATAAACTCCCTTTTCACGAGCTACACGTTCTCCCTGAGCTACCCCATCTTTTTACGTCCATTCACCACCACAACCACCGTGCTACAACAATTCTTGGCTACAATTTTAAATGAAAACTCCCCGAGTAAAATGTAAAGTAAGATATTACAACTGATATTCTGGCTGCCAACGCTATGAAATATGACGTTTTTCGTGGCTGGTCTACCTCTTCTCCACTTCTTGAACTCTCTGTTGATGAAAACATACCAATTGCGAGAGCCTCAACATTTTTCTTCTCTCTTTTCAACATGATTTTCTCTTAGTTCCCCCACAACACCATTCTTGCTCCAATTTACCAAAATCCCTCATATTCTCCACTCCAAGAATACTTTTATTTTCGCCCTTTTTATAATTCTCCCTTTCCTTCTGACCTCTTGGTCTCTCTTTTCTCTTTTTACATCTCCATGCTCCTTTTCTGAACCCTTGTTGATTCCCTCTTGACCTCTCAACCTTCCCATAACTTATATTCTCTTAATAGAATTCTCTGTTCTTTGTCTCGGCTATTCTTTCTCTTCATATCCTAAAACATCTATTTTATTGTTCTTGTAATTTGTCTTTTTTCAATTCCCCGCTTACCCTCCTTTGTTTCTTTTTTGTACACAACACTTCGCCAATCTCCCATAATTCCTTCATCTTTTTTCTCATTATATTGCTTCCGCTACAATATTTTATTCAACATCATGAAATTGCTGTCCCCATGGAAAAGTCTCTCCTGGAGCAATACCGTACATTTATTCTCATTTGTTATATTTGGCGCTCTAGTGAATGTTACATCACCAATTACTTACAAGATTCTACAGACTTTGTAACATTCTGTACATATTACATAATAGATGGATAATAACATACTGCAATATGTCAGCATATAATATTATACATGTCATAAATTATTTCAAGCTCAGATGGCGAGAGAGGAATAACATGGCGAATTACAACAAAGGATGGAATTACATGTAGCCTAACTCGAAATAGATTCTATTCAAATTTGTTATGCGAAATGTTTGAAATTGAATTGCAGATGCCTACTTCTGGACATTGAACATTTAGGTTTAATATCATTTTGACTTTTGGAATATTCATATCAATTACTTAGCCTATGTGACGAAATCACATAGATTACTGATAGTGACATAAGTCACTCGGCCGGCAACCGAGGGGTACCGGATTCGATTCCCGGTCCGGGCACAGTTTTTTATCAGTTTTATTCAATGGATCTCGCTTTCTATTTGGTACATTGGTCAATATTTGCAGTTACAGAAGTACTTTGTCTATCTATGTAGCAATAAATTGAGATTCTAATTAATTATTTTTAAAATCACATAGAGTTGAACTAGTGATTATTAACAATTGGCGATGGAATATTGGCGGAAACATTTAGAGATCTGATGAATCAAAATAAAATAAAAAAACTTATCAAATATAGGTTTGTCTTTCGATTGGTGATCGTACTTTCCAGCAATTATAGTTTCATTGACAGGATACTCAGATATTCTCAGGATACTTTATCGAATAGGGAATTATAACATATTTCTATATTGTTACAACGTTTTCTAAATATTGTTATATTCAAGTAAACTAAAGATACCTAATCACCATATTCCCCATAGAGCCACGGTTACACCAGAGCGAACGAGCAGTAATGGATGTGAAGTTTGCATTCAATTCCAAATGCAAAATAAATATTTGTTACTGATCGTCGATTCATATTCGCTGTGGTGTCCATGGCTTAGGCTAATTCAAATTACCAGTTTGCTGGAAATACAGATACTTCCGATCTGCATTACTGACTGAACAATAGTTTTCTCTAAACTGTATGATCTTATATTTCCGAATCTACTTCTATTCCATCGATTTGCCTTACTACCTAAGCGGCATTCCAAATAGTCGGGACCCTTCTTGTTCTTGGCTTGACCCTTCAGTGATAAATTTTGTGCGCGCTCAACACACAAACATTCCAAAAAACTTCAGTTGTGCGCGTTTGTCACTGTGTGCGTTCTTTATGGAAACATGGACATTCAACCGCACAAAATATGAAACGCTTTTCAAAGTTCACTTGATCATTCTCTATTTCGTTCATTGAGCTCATACGCTTTGAAGGTAAGCCAAAAGTTGAATCAGATAAATTCTACAGTTTGGAAAGCTCAACTAAACGAACAAAAAGGCACCTACTAAATTTGAAAGCCGCGCTCATTGGGTAATACGCAGCCTGGGATTGGCTGTTACTGTGCGATAAAACATTCATTCCACTAATCGTTACAAGCTCCATCATTTGGATGAATCTCTTTCAATAGGGATGTGGAATGTGGATATTTCTCATTAATATGTGCCACAAAATATACCTGACGCTCAATTTTGTAAAGGCTTTCGAGTTATCCACGTTAAAAGTAAGAAGCTTTGTGAGCTCTATTGGGAATGATTCACTTTGATCATTGAATTCGGTAAATATTGATTTATTTTTCTGAATCTACTATATTCCTAGCATTGAACAATCCATATTTTGGTATATGTAGAATTTATCAATCTTTTTTTATGACTTCCTTGATTTTATGACGCTTCTCCATCAGAAGCAAATAAGTAATAATACAATTAGAATTTCATTGGTCATTTGTGATATTTCTCTCATGAACCACATCATTTGCCTTGATTTATTTATCCACTCAATGAAAATTAATAATTGAATGAAATTAATCAACAACCATCTTGATTCCATCTTTTATTTTTTCCATTGAAGCTTTTCATTCTTATTCAATATAAACAATAATTTACAAGTTACATGTTTACTTTACTCATAATGAGATTAAATTTTAGTATTGGAAGACCAACGGGCAAAATCTTTTCAAATTCAATAAATAAACCTCAGTACCTCCTACTGGTACTTCTTTTCTGAATAGTGAATGAATATTAATCATAATAATATGGCGATGATCAGTCATTGATAATGTGCTTGCTATGCATGGACAAACAATTGGAATCGGACATTAACAATTTGGTTCAAATAATAGTAGATATTTGAAAAAATAAAAAGAAACGAGAGAATGTCACGAAAAAAGGATAAAGGCTACAAATGTTCACTGTCAGGTGTGAGGAACGGTAATTATCGTGGCCGGCAATCGAGAACGACATTTCAAGAATTGAAATTGCGTTTTTTTTCGGCGAACGTAAATCAGCTGATTGTTTTATTGTTCTTCCACAGACAAGTTTTCGGCGTTAACCCGTTATTTTCGGAAGACATTATTATGCAAGGGCGCAGATAAGAGCGGCGGCGGCAGAATTTATGCTTTCGCAGCCTTAATTTATGCTCTGAGAGGTGGCAGGCGTGAGAGAGATAGAAATAAGAGATTTTTTCCAATTAAACTTGGCGCGCTTTTGTCGTAGAGAGTCGACCTGCTACCTGTCTTGGGGAGATAAGTCAAAAGGAGAGATCTGCTTTTTTTCCTAGCCGGTCGAGCGAAAGAGGAAAGCGTACGTACGTCGAACGGACATGCGCAGAATCGTAGTTAAATGAAACAGAAACAGACGCTGAACAGGTGGGAAGGGGGTGAGAGGGGGCTTAGCGACTGAGGGTTGCAACGTCGAGGGGGGAGTCTGATTTAGGGGATGGTATCACCGTCAACCCCCAACTACACGTAGAAGCCAGCGCTTACAAAAACCGAACGCACCAGCTATTTCAGTAGCGTCTGAGGCATTGACAGGGTAGGAACAACTCGCTACTGAAACTTATTCTAACCACACTTTACGCGTTGTGTTAGTATCTTCACTCAACCGGTGAATATCGTCTCAAACTAGTTGGAAACTTCAACTTTGGACCGAGCTGACAAACATTTCAAAGTTTATTGGACGGAGAGTAATTATTGTGTGTTTGGTGAGCTATCACAAAGAATTCTCCAATACCTTTGTCACATTGTTGTAGGTCATGGATTCTTGGCAATAAACATGGAAGTGATGATTTCGCCTGTTGCAGTCTGCTGTATAATATCAGCTGCTTTCATGGCAGGTAAGTGTTTTCAAATCAATTTTCCATTACTCGCAATCTTATTGCGATGATAACAATTGAATAAATGAGGGAATTTCATTACCATTCGTGATTTGAATTCAAGATGACCACCTATCAAATTGACAACTGATCATATCCTTGATTATGATCCAATATAGTTCTGATTGATTATTGTGAAAATTTGATGTATTGTTTTCTGCTCCTATTGTCTGTTTTCCATTCTCCAGACTTGGATGACTCCATATTTTGAGCTGATAGCAAGAATTTTGAAACTCTATTGTAGCTTGTATTCTAGGCTTGAACTGAAACTAAGTTCTTATAATATTGGATCTATTGATAAGACTATTGGTGAACTATATACCTTCTTAAGGTTTGGTGATTGTGAATTTCAGGTGATTTAATTGTTGTTTCACTGATTGGATAGCTATATAAGTGTTATTTTATTTATATTTATTGGAAATTCTGTTTCAATAGTGATCTTCAATATAATATTCGCGAGTTCACAGAGTAACTTTTGGATTGTGTTTCTGTGGAAGTATTGAATAAAGAGATTGAACATCCAAAACTATGGGAGAAAATACAAAAGGCTGAAGCTAATTGACTCATATCGAATATACAAATACGCCGTATATTCAAATGTATGATGAATAATTTTGGATTTGGAAATTGATATCATAATTCTATCCATTATGATTCTGATGCTATTCATTTTCTAATCATATTCCAAATGTGTGATTATTCAGTTTTAGAAAAAATTATCTATCATAGTTAAAAAAATATTGATTTTCGCCACGTTCCGTTTGGAACGTATATGCTACTCCAAATCGATGTGTGGAGTTTCTCTTTCATTTAACACATCAACAGACCAATTATGGAGTGATATTCAAGTGAATTCGGTTTCAGTGTGAGCTGCCCAATAAATAATCCTCTCCGTTAATTAAATTCGCAAGAACGAAACCACATACATCCAGACAAATTATATTTATTCACAGAATATTGACAATATTGCGTTTGATCGTTCTGAGAACGCAGGAGAAACACTGCAAGAAGTATACTGAAAAATGAAGTAAAATGAGAGGGATTGATAATCGAGACAGACAAGACATAGCTATTCATTATCCATAGGCCTAATTATGAAGAATGATAGTGAAAATTGATGAAAGCAGGAGAAGGATCAGGTAAAAAAATGTTTCATTCAAATAGAGACAATTGAATAGTTCGGAACAATCATAGTATACTATTTTAATAACTAGATACTATATATCAACTTTTATTGCAATAATATATTATTGCAATATTCGGTTTCGATGAAATAATTCTAACTACAGAAAAATGGAAATAGAAAATGTATTAAGATGAAATGGATTGACTCCAGTTGGATGAGTTGAAAATAAATAAACTGAGAGCATCATCAAAGGACCATGAATAATGTTACCTATTATTTAGAAAATTATGTATAATTTTGACCAGTAGTTTAAGACCATTTGAGTGAGAAGTTGTTAAAGGTTGATGTGTATCTTTGCAAACATAACCTCAAGGCTATTTAAAAAAATGCGTCTCAAAATTAGAAAAAGAGACTTTTAGACTTGATTGTCTGTGTTTTTATCTAATTAGTATATTGTGTTCTTTTAAATAAATTAATGATAACACAATTCGCTCAAGTTGCTCGGGGCTGATTTGACATAGGTAGCCTATCATGTATTTATCCTCATGTTTTGAAATTTATCTTCATAGTAACATTATATTCAATATCCAAGATCATAATCAACAAATATTATTATGGAGACAAAATCAAAAATATGAGGCTCAATACATAATACAATACACCTATGTGAAACCAGCCTAAAAGTAACAAAATTATTATACAACTTGAGAACTCCCCCGCTTTAATTTTCAAAGATAGAATGTTTGAATGGGAAAGTTTCAACCATCGTTAATACAATCTACGACAGTGGAAGTCACGTTCATCATCAAATCTTCACAGAAGTTGTATGAGACGAATCCAACAGTGGAATTATTACATAGCTGGAAGTTTGCCGGAGACAGAATCATCACCTTAATTAATGCCGATTATTCCAGCTGTTGCGTAAGACCGACTTCAAAGAACGTCAAACGGCGTCTTGGATGTCGACGTCGTTTTTGCTCTGTGATTATGACGTGATGACGGAAGTTGTGCATGTTTGTGGGTGTGTTTGTAAGGTCTGTCCAAGCAAAGAATACATTTTGGCAAGATGGGAAAATGACTACAGCTCAGTCAATATTTGGTTAAAAATTGAAAATTTTATTTTAAACTGTAGGAAACATTCTGACCTACAATTTGAGACAAAATGTATAGTTTTTGAGCTGATATTAACCAAGCTGTAGCTATTTTCCCATCTTGCCAGAATGTCTTCTTTGCTTGGACAGACAATAGTAAGTTGGAAGTGTATTTGTAGTGGGGTGTTTTAGTGTGAGTAGTGTCAGTGAGTAGGGTGTTTGAGGGGATGAGTGTTTGAGTTGTGGGGGGGGAGGAGGAGGGGAAGGAATTAGTCGGGGACCGCGACGTTGGAATTATGTTTATGGTGAGAGGAGGGGGGTCGCAGAAGACGAGCGAGAAGAAGGGAATGTTGTTTGAAACATAAATTGGCTGCCTCGGTGTAAATGAGGGATGTTATTCGCTCGATTCGATAAGGGGAGGCTGTTCTGAGAGCTAACGATAGAGAAAGAGAGTATGAGTGAGGTAGAGAGAGAAAGTTAGAGTGAGGGAGAGTTATAATGCTGAAAGCAGAACTGCAACTGATGGAAAGGAAATTCAATGCAGCAGCGATTGAAGGAGCAGGTATGCAACCAGCTGAGCAAGCTCTGTAATAATCCGAACCTGGGAATTGAAAGACGGCTTCTTCGTTGGGAGGAAGGCATACCAATTATTGCAGTTTTCAGTTTACCCATGGTTGTTTGGAGTTTGCTGTGGCAAGCGACCAGTGTGTTTTACTCTTGCTTTTTCAACCACACCCCTCTCTACTTCTCCATCCTTCTTTACTTTTCCTCTTCCTTCTTCCTTCCTCCTCCTCTTTCTCCACCACCTCTCTCATCCCTCTACTTATTCTTCTTCCTTCTTCTTTTCCCATTCTTCCTTCCTTTCCAATCACTCCTCCTTCTCCACCCTCTCCTACTTCTCCACCTTCAATAATCCTTTTCCTCCTCATCACCATCTTCATCTCTTCCTTCTTTTTATTATTCTTCATTCTTCTTCTTCCCTCTTCCCCCTACTCTTCCTCTTCCATCTTCCTCATTCTCCTCCTCCTTCACCTCATCCTCCTCCTCTTCTTCCTCCTCCTACTCCTCCTTCTCCTCCTACTACTCCCTCTCCTCCTCATCCTAATCATTTGTTCAACTTCTCATTTGTTCCTCCCTAATTCATTGTTATTGTTTATTTTTACTTCTTTATTCTCTTCCTTCTTTTCTTTTTCTTCTTCTTTTTCCTCTTCATATCCTCGTCCTTTTCCTTCATCTCCTTCTCCTCCTTTTCATTCATCTTCTTCTTGTTCTTCTTGTTCTTGTTCTCGGGAGTCGGGATGTAATACATCTGACTGTTTCTCCTGCTCTCTTCTGTATCCTACTTCCTCACTCATTCTTCTTCTTCCTCGTCTACTTCTTCTTTTTTCTATTCTTCTTCTCCTTCTTCTTCTTCTTCTTCTTCTTCTTCTTCTTCTTTTTTCTTGTTCTTCTTCTTCTTATTTCCTTTTCTATTCATCTTGTTCTTCTTTTTTTATTTTCCTTTATCTTCATCTTGTTCTTCTTTTCTCCCTGTTCTCCTTCTTCTTCTTCTTCTTCTTCTTCTTCTTCTTCTTCTCCTCCTCCTTCTTCGTCTTCTTCTTCTTCTTCTTCTCCTTCTTCTCCTTCTCCACCTTCTCCTTCTTCTTCTTTCTTCGCCATCGAACTGTTTCCTCTAGCGTATCCGTTGTGCCCTGCCGCGATTGAAAAGCACCACTTTGCCAGGCTCAGCAAGTAGCAAGTGATTTGCCGCCGGAGGAGTTATTTTGTGCCAGCTCTATATAAATGTCGTAAGCCCTACCTCCGACCACAGTCCTTGAGAACCTCTCTCGTGACCAGAGCCTCGATAGATGCAGCAGGGCTTTTCCTCTTAGGAGTTCGAATCGGCTCCCTTCCGATCACTTGCTTTCACTCTATTCGCATCATCTATTTCTCTCCTCTCCCTTCATCCTTCAGTCTCTCTCTTCCTTCCAGTTCCCGTAAATTGTATGTATATTTCCATTGTGAAAGCCAGCATGAAATTCACTCTAAATACAGTTTATCGTGTATAATGAGAAGTTTTCTTCGTGGTTGTCATCAGGTTTGGTAAAGTAATATAAGTTGTAATAGATAAATATCAAATATCAATTTTGATGAAGTTTATATCTTATTTATATCATAACCTCATTTTGGAGAATATTGACTTCTGGGAGGTCAATTTTTGGGAGAGGAATAGCACAGGCTATGCTTACTTTTTCCTCCCAATTCAAGTAGTTCGATGTTTGATAAAGAATAAAGAATAACTGGAAGATAAGTTCAAGACTGCTTGATTTGAGACAGTCATCTTCTAAGAATAACTCTTCCTCTCTAATAAACGAAAGGATTAAGTGGTTCACCATATCCTCAAGAGGCAATAAGGCCGGAAGAAACTCCCAATGTTTTAATTAAAAACAATAACCAAAGTCGTGGATATTTCTCGCTCATCCCAAACTTAAAAATGTCTTGTCCAAAACTGAGTTGTGAAAAAATGAGAAGTTGACATCAGATACTATCAATGACACTTGCTCCAGAAGAACCAGGCAACTTTTTCATCTTTCCTCTTCCGCCTATTTATCAATTCCAAAACAAGATGGTTTTGATGAATAAATAATTGAACATTATTGATATAGTTTCATTAGGTATTCAATTAAAATAGAATGTAATTGATGACAATTATGATGGAACACTATTTCATGACAACTAAAAATTAACATGTTGAATGAATTATTTTGAAATGTCATTCCAAATAAAGTACGTATGTATTATTTGATAGCACTAGTACATCTCAATAAATTTATCTCTAAAATAGAATCTTCCTTTTCTGATGGAATCTCCCGCTGAGCAATACGTGATTAACATGAATTGCATATAATACTTAAAATGAAATTCCATATAATACTCTTAATTGAAAAGTGGAAGTGATCATACCTTTTTTATTCATCTCACTCACACTATCTCTTTCCTCTGCTTAATACTGGTTCACTATGTCGTCCTCTCACTCTGTCTCAATCTATCCCCCCTCTCCGTTCTTTCACTCACACCAACCTATTTCCTTCATCTCACCATGTCCCTGTGTCACGTTCTAAGAGCTAGTTATGACTTATTTAGAGCGTTCGTGGCCAACTCAGGCCTATTCCTTGTACGTGGTCTAGTCGACCTACCGGAAAGTATCATCGCTTCTAATTGGACACTCCCGGGACACTTTCTACGCTGCGGAATTCTTGAACCTTCCCGGCTGAAACTAGGGCTACGTAGGACAAAAACAATTTCCTTTATGGTGGCTATTATCGTGACATTCGTTTTCAGCAAAGTGGTTTGCGCTGCAAATTGCAATTCTCAACAATCAACTCACGCATTGCTGCAATGATCACACATGTATAAATTGTTCGATATCTTTGCTGAGTATGCCACTTGTTCCTACTCTTGTTCTCATTTCATCCGACCTCTTCATATCAATTACAATAACAATAGTAATAATAGTTTGTTGGCCTACCTTCTTTGTTTCAAGGAACTCATCATTGATGAAAGAACGATTAAATATTACCCAGATAGCACATAAGCTTATTTCAAGCTTGAAATTTCGTGGATTTTGAATTGAAAGTTACAGTTTGATCAAATCAGCTTGATTTAAACTTGTAACAGGCTGTGAGTGATCAAGTTGTAAGTTTCAAACTTGTAAAAAAGCTGTAATTTTCAATCTTAAAATCAACCTTTAATGATCCAGCTGCAGTCCAGCTTGTTTCAAGCTGTCTTGCAAAATCCTTTGCAATATCACGTGACTAACATAGTTCATTTAACTACCACGAGTAGCGCTGTGTCAACTTTCAACTTTAAAGCATATGTTTATCTAATTCATTTTTGCATCATTTATTTTGATTAACCAACTTATGGATTTTCTATTATGAAAACTTTACATTATTTATAAACACGCAAAGGTAAGTGGAATACGTTCATTTGATTTCATTGTACATGGGATATAATTTTAGTATTATCCAAAAGTAAATGAATTCCAAATTGGAATTTACATCTCAAATAACTTATTAAATTATACAAGTTAGATGTTAACCCTAAATTTTCTTCAGCCTATGCCTATCAATCCATCAGCTATAATGGCTACTATAATAGGCCTTTATAGTAAGTTTATTTTAATTTTGCTTCAAAAATTTAAAATATTGATAGATGACAAAGTTGAATACTGAATTATTTCTTCTTGTTCGGTTGTGGTTAGCCTATTTATATTTTGATTTCTATTTCCTTTGCTCGCTATATTCCTCTCCTCTTTCTTATCCAAAATTACTGTGATATTTGAAATGTATAATCATGTACTTTATTATGATTTGTTATTTTTCTTTCAGGGCCGTTCGATTAGTGTAACAAGTAATCATTGTTGACGTGGGGGATGCGGTGGTGCTTTATGATCGATTCAAAGAAAAGAA
The DNA here is from genome assembly GCA_017141385.1 of Sogatella furcifera. Classification (NCBI taxonomy): domain Eukaryota; kingdom Metazoa; phylum Arthropoda; class Insecta; order Hemiptera; family Delphacidae; genus Sogatella; species Sogatella furcifera. The sequence goes on along the minus strand of CM029552.1, from coordinate 27,326,332 downwards.
ATTAAATTTTGTCATCAAAAAACACATACAGGAATACATCATGCAGCTTTCAAATAACTGTTATGTTTAACAATGTGAAATAGGCGGACTGACAGAACAATTCATTTTTGTTTGTCAGATTTGTGAGTGGATTTGTATTTTTCTTCCAATATATATTAACATTTTGTTCACTGTATTCTCTTTTATATTCTTTTCCTTTTCCATAATTGGTCAATATTTTGTGTTTAATATAATAACAGCTTTTTTCCAACTGGATATATCAAGCTTGGATGATTAGACTTGATTCCAGCTTTAACTTTCAAGCTTTGAAAACAGCTTGAAACGTGGTAACTTCTTAACTTGAATTCAGCTGTATTACAGCTTAAAGACTGTACGTTCCAAGCTTAAATCCAGATCTTGTTGATTCAACTTGATTCCAGCTTGAACTATCAAGCTTGGATCATTTAACTTAATTCCAGCTTGAGTTCTCAAGCTTGGGTCATTCAACTTGATTCCAGCTTGAACTTCCAAGCTTTGTAAACAGCTTGAAACGTGGTAACTTCTAAACTTGAATTCAGCTGTATTACAGCTTAATGGCTGTAAATTTCAAGCTTGCAGCCAGTTTGTTAAATTGAAAATTCCAGCAGGAAACCAGCTTGATTCCAGCTTTTTGTGCTATCTGGGTACAGTTTCATCTACCGATTATTATTAATTTAACCTCACTATTTGTAATTTTCAACCTCCTCTACATTCGATAAAGAACAATTCAATCAACATTGCATCTGGTTACATGTGGATTATTGATTGTGGAGCACAATTATCACTAATGCATCTCAATCTATTCTGGAGTTGTTTACAGAAATTTGTTGGTATTCCTGGTTCTTACATTATTCTTCAATGTTATATTGCATATTGAGTCCTCGACTTGGAAAGAATTGAATCCAGATTGAATTCCGGTACTTTAAACAGATGAAGTGAAAGTAATGACCTTCAGTTTCAGATTCAGTTTCAGTTTCAGTTTCAAGTGGATAAGTGGATACATCACTAGAAGGCACATACACTATACACATACAGTATTCACACATACATGTCATACAAGTATTCGAAAGACCATGTAACGTGTAGTGTTGAATACTCTTGAAGTTGGGAAGCTTCCAGTTCTCTGAGAAGATTTTATTTCAAATTGAGTGGGAAAGTTCAAAGGAAATTACTATTCTACAAATAGTGCATATGACTCAAAGCTAAATTGAGCAAGGTTATTTTCCATGCTATCATTTTTTTTTTGTCAATGGCTCAACAGCCAACGTAGGGCCCAGGCCTACCAGCTGGTTATCATTTACAGATTCACTCCACTATACGTCTGTCCAAGCTAAGAAGACACCCCGGCAAGACGGGAAAACGACTCCAGCCCGGCCAATACTGGTCCAAAAGTCATAAATTCTCAAACAGGACCTACAGTTCCCGAACCAATACTGACCGAGCCGAAACAATCCCCCACCCCTTCAGAATGCCCTTATGCTATCAAATAAGTTATTTGGTGGTAATCTATAATATTGTTACAATTATTGAACAATCAGTAATCATCACTTCAACGTCACTATTAATATGAAATAATATATTTCCCAAAGTTATTAGATTTCTGTTTATTAATAAGACTGATATAAAGACTATATAAGACTATAATTGAATAAATGAATAGACTAATAATTCATTCATAAAAGGGCAGACTTGATAAAGGTAAGATCTGAAGCAACAAAACAAAGGCGATTCAATCGTTACACTCAAACTTTCCAAAAACAGAAAATTCGGAATTATTAGTCCAACCTGGGCTGTTTTACTCGGTGTGACAGACTTCGGAAAAATAGTGGAAGTAACATGTATTGAGTGTAATGGATGGCGGAAAGGATGTGTGAACGGTATTGTGCATGCCTGCTCATATAATCCCTAATGGAATCTGTCACTCTACATAATAGTGAATGAGTTACGAGCCCCTCTAGTCTATCCTTCAACCTAACCTTTTCCTTAATGAACGTCCCTCTCACTCACATACTTACTCACTACTCTCATCCTCATATTACTCCTGTTTCTTACAAAATAAGAAGTACTTCTGGATTTCAAAGTGCTTCATTGAATAGAAGATTTTGTCTCATTGATTCAGATACATACTCGTAGATACCCACATTTTCATCACCTTGTTCCGAAAATATGAGGAATATTATACAGTTTTGAATTCTTTATATAGTTCATGAACCATCAGTATTCATTAATTCAACGTCACTATTAATATGAAATAATGTTTATTTCCCAAAGTAATGGAAGATCTTCCAATTTTTTTCCAATCTCATTATAAACTTTATTAAAGTTCATTTGCTTCATATAGTTGTTTGATACAGTTTCATTTGTAAATTGAAATTCTCAGGACTCCTAGCCAACAGGATGTTAAAGCATAGCACGCACACTATATAATGGTTCTCTTCAACAGATAACTGTGGAAGTTTTCTCATGGATTATACATTTGAATAAAATTGATCTATTGATGAATCTTCGATTTTTCTTTGTCAACGTCACTTGCTGAATTTGTATTAATATATATTGAATATTCAACTATAAAGATTTTGATCTTCGGAATTTTTTCAGTAATCAACCCGTATTATTTACAAATGTTCCATTATTACTTTTCTTGCGACTACTACACAGGTATGAATTTTTGCGTTTCTAGGTGCAAAAGCTTCTATCAATTTACCACTTACAGAAGCTGACTTATAATTATCTTATTATGTACATTTCTTAAATTAATTTAAGTATTCCAGGTAAATTATTACGGTGATTAATTTGATCAATTTGACATTGAATAACGAGTATTGTTGAAGCAGCTGCACTCACTTGAAGAGAGATTCATTGTTTGTTTCCTGAGGTTGAAGCCCATATGAGCTCATAGGCTTGTGCGAAGGCAAAGGCATTCGTAGGCATTTGCTTTTCAGTTTCTAGATACCAGTAATGGTCCAAAAGAGAGGTAGCTGTTCAGGAGCATCTTCCAAATTCCAATTACTCTTACCTCCCAGAAGATTCCATTCTCGTTAAATTGGGAGTGCTCTCCTAATGAAATCGTCCCACTGTTCCATATTGAACGCATGATAGCGACAGTAATCTTACAATGGGATTACAGAAGTGAATCAGCTAATCGATGAGATATTATAATCAACACAAACTATGGAATGGGTTTCGTATTGAATCGAGCAAATCCCAAGAGGCGCTTTGGCGTTGCATTGCTGGGTCCGGCTTCAAAATTAATTTCAAACCAGGCAATCATCTCTCAATTGAACTCTCCTCGTTTATTCATTTGATAGGCTAATATATCCCATCAAAGTTTGACTACGGCTCGATGGAGCCTCCACTGGTCTGGAACAATTCAATACAAATGTGGCTTATCAAGAGTCAATTTTCTCGGACCAAGAATCAGATTCGGATCGAGGCTCAAAGTTGTCATTCCTAAGTTCAAATCCTAGTTTCAAGTGGAACAGAATTCATGCGTCATGAAATTATTCAATAATAGAATTATGGAAGAATTGATGGATTTTCCAAATTTACATCAACAAAATGTGCTCCGAAGATAACGTTTATTGTGATCGAAAAACAGAATCATCAAATTGATAGAAAGTTTTGTATTCCGGCTTAGGTAATAGCTCAATCAAGATTTTTAAAGCATTATATAGGTTTAAATTTAGTTCAAATGGAAAATCAGCTCGAGTTGTCTATTAAATCCCAGGATCTGTAATATAATTAATCAGGCCTTGTGAAATGATTGAGTGACATATTTATGTTCGCTACTGATATTACAATTTGTGAAGATTTTCCATGTACCCAATTATTGCCTATTTCTCTCCACTGATGAAAACTTTATTAGAAAGTTTCAACAGTTCTTATTAATTAGGATGGATTTATTCAGTGTTGGATATTTATAACAGTTAATAATAGGATATTCGAGACACGGTACAGAAAACATTTAGGATGGAGTTTTTTCAAGATCGTATCCCAAACAATCCTTCATTCTATAGAATTATTTTTATTCCATTGTATCTTCCTGAATCAGCCCTCCAAACACATTCATTTCGGTTTGGATACCTCATCGCTCAGATTTTCAAGACAAATGAAATTTTTCTAAGAGTCACATTTCATTGTATTCATTATTCCACTCATCATTTTCGATTTTCAATTACAACTCCATATTCCAAGATGGATTTCAACAAGAAAAGTGTTGACGCCTAGAAGTTGAATAAAAATAGTCACTTCAACACATCACCCAACTTTAAACGTATTGAATTTGTGCTAACTCGAGATAACAGACTTTATAGGATGGATGCTGCTAGTAACTAACTGCAAACTCTACCAACTCCATGCATTCAACTACTGACTAACACTACTTTAGGGCTAACTAGAAAACCATGGATGCTCTGAAGAGGGTTCTAGCCGTGTATAGACTGTCCAAGCAAAAATGACATTCTGGCAAGATGGGAAAATGACTCCAGCTCGATCAATATTGATTCAAATATTGTCAGCTTGGTCTTAAATTGTAAGAAACATTCTAATCTACAAATTAAGGCCAAATTCATAATTTTTGAACCAATATTGATCGAGTTAGAGATATTTTCCCATCTTTCCAGAATGTCTTCCATGCTTGGACAGACTATACATGTAGGCAGTAAATTACAATCAAGTAGCCGGAAACTTCAAGAGTTCTCTGTAACTCACTACACGTTATCCCACCAGAGCCGAACCAAATCCTGTTGGTGGGAGTTTTTATATCAATTCAACGCGACGCGTACACCCGGTACTAAAATCCTCAAACAATGCGAATCATTATTAGTCTTAGCAGTGTGTTGGCGAATGTGTGCGTGCGTGCGCGCTCGCCTTAAGCACGCCGTTTCACGAGTAATAAAGCAATTAAGTACGGTTAAGTTAGGACTTAGGAGCGAGGTACAGCTCCAGCCCGTCTAGCTTTATTGCCTGTACCCAAAGCCTAATTAGTGCGGTAATGTCGGCATGTTATCATCTATTCTGCGGTGGTATAATTAGCTCTTCACGGCAAGCACCATTCAGAGAATGAGAAACCGGATTGTTTGAATGCCGCTTACACTTCACCATTACACATGATTCCTATCATCTTGCTCATCAATCATAAATCATGCATAGCACTCCATACACATAATATTATGATACATGGAAGATGAAGCTATGGTGTATGTCTCCTTATGTGTAAAATATACACTATTCACGAGCTGCACATATCAAAGTAATTCTAATACTGTATACAGATATGAAAGAGCAATAAGTGGCAAGAAAATACAGAATAACAGCAATAAACTACAAATAACTACGATAGTGAATTACCGTCATTGTCTTATCAATTTGACAAAACGCTTGATATTTTGCACATTGAAAAAATCTACCTCTTGAAATATTCTCTGCCAAATTTGTTTAACAATTCCGCTTATTCAATTTTTTATGCTTGAAAATATAGTTCTCTCAGAGTGATCAAGAAGTACACGTGGTTTAAACAAGAGAGATTGATTCAAATGAACTCTTTACTCTTTGAGACTGGATTTAAATTTTTGGTATTATTATTATAGTGAACTGTGATTCTTCTTTTCTTCGATTTTTCTTTAGCTTTAAAGAGATTGAAATATAAGAGGATTGGATCACCTCAAAGTTATTTACTAGTGACTTTACATTTTTTAAAGACGAATTGACACTGCAAAGTACTAACTAAGTAAGTCCTTATTGAATAAACTACTGTAGCTCCCCTCCACCCATGCTTCCACTACCTCTTAAGCCCTCCTATCTGTGTTTCTATTGGCTAACTTTGGAACACGCCCATTTGCATTCCCATTGGCTACTAAAAATCCTACCAGCTTTCTCAAAATGGCTGCTGAGCTGCTTATGGGAAAATTCTTAATTTACAATTCCAATTCACGGGAGAGAATTATTATTTCGATCATGACCATCATTGAGACGGTATAATTATTCATTTCATCCATGAAAATCGATCTTCAAGTATAATATCAAGGAGGCTACATGATATTTATGATAAAAATAATAATTTGGTAGCCTATATGAGACAAATCAGAATAAAATATCATTTGTAAACAGCTTCTTTACTGCATGAACTATTTTTGTATTAATTTTATAAACAAAGATCTCATAAAAATCCACCATTAGGTGTTTTTTCATATTTTTTAAGTGTATTTAAATATAAAAACAGTGTCTGTTCTTATTATAATATTGAATAGAGTTGTCTTACTGCTGAAAACGTGAAAGAGGATATTAGCCTACTTCCATCACGAATGGTAATGTCTCAGTCTCACCTAACAATCTTAGATAATAATTTTCAAGATTATCTATTAAAATGTGAATGCGATATTGAAGGTTATCATTTTAATCGCATCATTCTCGAATTGAAGAACATCTATAAATCATATTAAAACAGTACATGATTCCACCCTTGACCGATAATATTACCGGTTCGAAGGAAAAGTGATACTTTTAAGAAACTAGAAGGAATAATACTCTTCTGGTATTGAAGGAGAAGTGAATTCAGTTGTCAAATTCAAACCAAATGTCAGGACTGGTTTCAACGAAGCCTGCTGAGTACCTGCTGCAACTTGGTCCTCAAAAAATTCAAGGCTGCTGAGAAATTTTACAGAAGCCGTGTATTTAGAACACAGCTAATGGATGCTGTCACAACTTTTGAAATGCATTGAGTGAGGGTCTCTATTCTGCGAGCGCGTATTCTACGCTGTCTATTGGCATTAAATGAATGGCTGAGCGTCTGCGACGTGCAAAAAGGTCGCAAAGGGGGGACGAAAAGGATAAGAAGGAGAGGAAGAGGAGAAGAAAGGAAGGAGGAGAAGAATGGGTGATGGAGAAGAGCGGAAGGAAGGATATTGCGCCTGGAGGAAGCAGGAAGCAGGAATGAAAGGAAAGGTGGAAAAGGGCTTCCGTGAGTACCTCTTCTGTTGTGAGTATAGCATGTCCAAGCAAAGAAGACATTCTGGCAAGATGGAAAAATGACTCCAGCTCGGACAATATTGGTTACAGGATGATAAATTTTCTCTCAAATTGAAGATCAGATTGTTTCCTACAATTTTATTTAAAATTTATAGTATTTGAACATATTGGCTGAACTGGAGCCATTTTCCCATCTTGCCAGAATGTCTTCTTTGCTTGGACAGACTATAGCATTACCCCAACTTCCAAGCTTCTACCTTTACTTGATCTCCTGCTCAATAAGTGAAAACACTTAATGTAATACTTCGAAAGGCAGAGGTGAGGAAGAGATGATGACGAAGGAGGTGGAAGAGAAAGACGTATGCAGAAGAATAGGAGGAAGTGGAAAGGGACAAGGGTTGTTGAGAAAGGTTCCAAAGTAGGTTTGTAGTTTGCAGTTTAGGAATTAGCCTCTGGAACGGAGAAGAGAAGGGTATAAATCCAAGGAGAATAAAGTGAGAAAGATTGGGAGGAAGGAAAAATGAGAGTGAGAGAAAGTAATACTAATAGTAAGAGAGTGGAAAAAAGTAGGAGAAAGTAAGAGGAGAAAGGGAAACTAAGAGGTAGAGGAAGTGAGAATAGGAGAGTAGGAGAAGTGAGAGAGAAGAAAATAAGAGTAAGAGAAAGTAGGAGTACAAGAGTGGAAAAATTGGGAGAAAGAAAAATGAGAGTAGAAGAAAGTAGGAGGAAGAGAGTGGAAAATTGGGAGAAAGGAAAATGAGAGTAGGAGAAAGTAGGAGGAAGAGGGTGGACAAGAGTGGGAGAAAAAATGGGAAAGAAAGTAAGTGTGGGAGAGTGGAAAAAGTGGGAGAAAAGAAAAATGAGAGTAAGAGAAAGTAAGAGAGTAAGGTGATTGAGAGTTGAATTATTAGAGTGAATGAAAGAAAGATAAGAAAAGAATCAAAGGAAGAAAATGAAATAGAGAAAGAGTAAGAGAATGTAACTAAGAGAGGAGAAAAGATAGAGAGGAAGCTTCTGTTTGATGAAGAAGGAAAAATGAAGGTTCCAAAAAAGGGTTCATGGTTTGTAAGCAAGGAATTAGTTTCTGAAAACGTGGCATATGAAAAGGGCAACGGATAAAGAATGACACCCTGCAGCTGCTGCATTTCTAAGACGACTCTTCATTAAGCAGGCATTAAAAAATCATAAAGGCCTGAATGATTGATGAGTACTGTAATAATTAATTTCGCTCTCTCAGCAACAATAGTCAACTTACCTTACAGACATTGAACACTTTACTAGGTAAGAAGGGTTGAGTACATTTAGAGAGAGCTGAACTCAAAGACTACCTGCAGTGAAAGTAACTGCTTAATCAATGTCATGCTTGAGTAATTTCCACTAGATATCATAGACAATAGTTTAGAAAAATGGTAATCAATCTATAAACTACTATCATTATTTCCACGAATGAACTGCACTGTTTTAGAATTGTCTTTGTAGAAGAGATGTGGGAGATATATCTACTTATTATTTAGCTCCGTAAAATGTTACTTATGGAGCTTACTATTAGGTTACTCAATACTCATGAGGCTCACTTATAGGTGATAATATTAAGTATGTAGCAAGTCAAGGTATCTTCCTGGTGAAGGTGAAAAAAGATAATAGCAACAACATTTATGATAGAGACCAAGAGAGTAAGTGTACTGACAACAATGATATCATTGGTTATTTTTAAAAAGTCGGTCATCAGACAAAGCAATCATACTCTCAGAAGATCAAGCTCAGTAACAAGATTATTTTAGAGTTATTTTGGGGTTTTTGTCAAATAATTATTGTTATTAAACTTATCAGGAACAAAACACATCTTGAATTGGTTCATGTCTCATTATGGATAATAATCAGAGATAAATTGGCTATTTAACACTGAATTGACGAGGAAATACTGGATACCGGATGAAACGAAGAATATAATAAGAAACCACCAAAAGAAAAATATAATTCACCAAAAGAAAAATGTAATTGAAAAAGTTTTGGTTCATTATTATCGTGAAAAATATTCAACAAGTAGACCAAAGCATAATTTCACCATCTCGAATTTGTCTTGGCTTTAGCATAGTAGTCGTGAATCAATCTTGGAGTCCATTTCCAAGCCCAATTGTGCAGGGGATAATGGAGCCCTGAGCGGGGGTTGAGTAGGTTCCGGGGCAATCTTAATCGTTACATGGGGGCAGAATCTGGGGGCTTGATTTTTTACTTGCGGCTGGAGGCGGCTAATTCCCTGCGGTAAGAAATTCTAGGGGGTGGAGGGGGGAAGCGTGAATCCTTAGGGAGATTTTGGATGTGGGTAAGGGGAGAATAAGATGATGTTGGGGTTGGGGAAGGAGGAATCATTGAAGGAAATGAGGGTGCAGGTTCAGCATGCCGTAAGAAGAAGGAGTCGACCTCTGGGACAAGGCGTGTAGGTTGTGGTGAGGAGGGGAGGGGATGATCCTGTTAATTTGTGGGTCTTCTTGGTGCTGAGCTCGTCCTGGTCGTACTGGTGATGTTGCATTGTAAGGCTCAGCCGTCGCGGCGCACAGAGCTCTCTCCTGATGGTTAATCACCCCTGATTGCGACCCGTCTTTAAGCTCGCTTCGTCCCAAAGACCTCTTACCCCCTCCACTCAACATTTCCACCGACGAAAGCATCCTTTCCACTAATCCCTTGCAATTTAATTTCTTATGAACGTCTTTTACAGGGTAGACAAGCCAGCTCAGCGCATCTAACCGCAAAGCACCCAGTGCGCACACAGGCACAAATTTCCTCTCCGCCTGTTTGAGAATCTCGTTTGACCCACAGACTAATCGCATTACCTTATCGAATGCAATATCATGAGCTGGGCACCTCACAGCTGGGTAAAACTACAAACTGAATTAATTCGCTGAGCATGTATAAAATGAGAATTATCCAGAAATGAAGTAGCATAATCCTTGAACAAACGTTATTCAAATTGAACTATTAATTCTTCTCGTCAATGAATCGATAATTACTGAAACTGCTTTTAGTAGTAATTGCTTTGAGATTAGAATAGATTTCCATTCTGAGAAGAAAATATGTCTTGGCATTGTATTACCTACTCTAATTGATCAATCCTTCACGACAATGTGCATGTCTATTACAGATTATACCAGTGGTGATTGATTTGAGATTGGTATAGATTTCCTATCTGGAAGTATTTCGTTGGCAGCATTTCTTGTCCGATTAGGGATGAATAAAATCAGTTATCGAGTTAACACTTATAAAAATTAACGTCCTTATTCCTAAATTTCAGTTTTTAAAGAGATTCACCAAAATCATATAGAACTAGCGTTACAGTATCTTCAGTTATCAGCCGGTTACGAAATTCAACGATCATCTGTGGATTAGGAATGAAATGGAATTCACCACGCCAAAAAATGCGAGTTTATGAAATCTCCGGATATCTCAGATCTCGAGCGCATCGAAATGGCAGTGAACATGTGTTTCTCTGAATTTTATTTATTTTAACCAATAAATGACATGTTTGTTGATGTTGAAGTGAGTCTTCCGCTGGAAGAGATTTGAATAATTTTGTTTTTATTTGACATTTTATTCAGAAGTGGAAGCCTATTTGAAATGAAGATTTGAGAAGAAACTGTGTTCATTGTATTTGAGACTATTCTAAACTATTTTCTATGTTGAAGTGAAGTGGAAAACGTATATTGATACATTTGACCATGAATACTGTATTCGGAAACACCTTTATTTGAGCGTTTTGTTTCTCTTCCTAATCATGATTATTGTTATTTCTTTTGCATTTATGAATAAATCATTAGATGGATTTTCAATGAATTAGCGTTATTTGTAGAATAGTAATTAATTATTTCATACACATAGATGCATTTCTTGAGGTACCGTTCTACACATATTATAGGTGACCATATAATCAATAATGAATGATAGAGCTTTTCGTTTCTTCTACGCAATTGAACTCTTATAGAAAATCTGATCACTTTCTTGGTACATTACAATCCCAATGGACAAAAGATAAATTAAAAATTTTACAGATTCACAGTAGATGACATTTATTATGAACAAGATGAATGTATGAAATCTATTTTATACCTAGTATCTGTATTACACTGTTTTACAAATGAATCTTCTGATGTAAAATAACGGACTAATTACTATATTTATTAATTTTTTACGCACGTTTTTTCTCCTTTGGAGTTAAAAATTACATAGGATTGCTTGAACCATGACATAGAAAGTTGAGTGGTAGAATGGACTTCCCAGTCCTAACTCCGCCTATAGATACTATTCTCATTTCATTTCAATAGAATGTTGAATAATTGTAATCTTGAGGTACAATTTCTGAAAGGAAAATTGCACCGGAATTGAAATTGCAATTCTACTGTCGTAGAATCATGTAATCTGATAGACGTGAAATCAATCAATAACAGAATAATATCATTATAAAGCGATCAGATTTCTGAATTGAATTTTTGTAAAGGAACAGTGGCATTATAGGAATTACTACAATATGTCACATCACTTTTATTCTGTAATTTTTGTAGAAGAGGAATGTTTATCAAATGAGGGATGTATGAAAAGTTTATCAAATAAGGGATGTATGAAAATACAATTGTAATGTCCATCAGACTATAATATTTGTCAATTTCACCAATGGTGTACCTTATTTGTTCCTATGAGCTTCAAAACTCATAGATCAAGATAAAAATTTAAATCCCGTATTTATGTTCTGAAAATAATGTTCAACGGTAGGAATACTTCAATTTTTCCGAAAATTCTCAGTTGTGTTACAACTTTATTCCATAAAGACTTTAATTATCAAATATTAATTCACTTTACAAATCTACAAAACTATAATCAACATGAATATCTGACAAGATTATTTTGAGAAAATTATGATAACGTTATCTGAAATTCATAAATTTTCTTCAAAATTTGAATAAAAAATGTTAAATATTATTCACGTTTTGTGATTGAACGAATAATTTTACCTCAAATTATATAATAATCATGTAATAACATCACAATATTTTAAAGCCTGCCGGATTTAATGTATTTTTTATGCTAGGCGCTATATATGCAATCCCGCTTTACATTAAAAACTCTCGTTACGATCACTAACCCACCAAAATCGGGCAGTTATTTTGAATCTTCAGTTATGAGAAAACTGTTCGTTACCGGCTGTGGTGAATTCCACTTTTGAAAATTTTTTTCTCGGTTAGAGCCAGTCGACTCTAAAACTAATAATAAACTAAGTTCTCGTTTTTGGTGAATTCAGCCCTAAAAATATTGAACTATCTTTTTAAAATCGATATAATATAGCATATTTCTGCGATATGAAATGTAATAAACCTAGAATGTTGTTGTATGTAATAAACGAATTCACTAACCAATAGCAAGATGAGATTTAGTTATTTCCACTGAGAATGCTACTTCGTATAGGCCTCAATGACGTTTTAATTCATCAAATTTTTGATTCACCTACGATTACCTATTAATAACATTTCTATTTCTTTTTTTAAAAAGATTTCAACGTCTGAAAACTCTTCAACCTCTAAAATGTTTGAAACTGATTGTGTTTCATGCAGTTTTGAATTTCATTGGAAAGGCTGATTCATAGAACAGTACAATCAAATCATACTTTCTCCTCTAAAAACAGTTTTGTAGTAGAATAGAACTTTTTTCGCCGTTTGTACAAATACTTTTTCCAATGATTCAACAAAGCTCACTAATGAAACAGATAGAATGTCAACCATTCAGAATGGTTTTAAGCCATAAAAGCTAATTTAAAGTTGCAACTTTCCATTTGCTGAGCCGGGCTCCGTAGATTTTCTCAACAAGTAGTGGTAGAAGTTTTATTTGCAGCAGAGGGTGGCGCAAAACATTTCGAAACGGTTGTTTTCTCATTAAATGGGAAAGTTGGTACCCTGAAAAATACTGTTAAACTTTGACCTGTTTGAAATGCGTTCTATTTTGAATGGTAGAAATCCTTTGAAAAAATACGGTGGATAAGGGGTATCCGGAAAACCTATCTCGTTCTAACCCTCCTTCCTCACGACCTCCGCTAGTTTTTATTTCATTCCAGATTGAAAAATACGAGACAAAACAAAGTTGTACGAGGATTAACCCTCAAAAAGCTCTCTGTGACTGTTGATGCTCTTCGTTTGCTAGTGGAATGATTCAATTTTGTCCTGGACAAAAATTCGTATAATCGTGCAAAAAGTATTCGCTCTCGGATGATCGTGGCTGTGTAACTTTCCTCAGAATTCATGTGATGAGGGGGGGGGGGAAGAAGACAATTATAAACGACGAATTGTATTGCTCATAAATAGCTAACTCTGAGTTTTTCAGGGATGGAATATTCATTACGATTTTAACAATACCGTACTCTCTCCTTTGTTTTTTCTCCAGTGCTAATTAGAATTTCATTTATCACTAATTTTCTCATACACTCTCCAGCAATTGGAGTACAAAATTGAAGAAGTGATCTCCTTAAACGACTATGAGATCAAACTCAAGTTCCTTGTTTGCCGTGCGCACTTGAGAATATTGATTCCCAATTCAATATACAACACTGTATTTTCTCCATTTCAATTATTCATTGTCATAATTACAGTAATTATAATAGCCTATTATTATGAAATAGAATACAAAAACTAGGCTTAGTAATAATTATGTAGGTGGTAATATTACCTGGTAACTCTGTAGAGTCCTGTCTTAATATGCCATCTTAGTTAAAAGAATTGAATTTTTCCCTGATAAGGAGAGAGCAGAAAGAGTCAAGAGGGTGATTTTCAAGTATATTCCTATATATGTCACTGGAACACTACTAATATATATTCTTCTCAATACACGAGACATGACTTTACTGCCGGATTTTTCCAAATACACTCAAACTTGAGGAACCCTTAATAGTACTAACGAATCTTTAAAAGAACAGCTGACATCTTTCATGCTAAGTATGCTAAGTATAGAACAATAGAGCAGCTGACATTTTCTATACCAAGTATATCAAGTATAGGATAAATGTCAGCTGTTCTATTAACGATAGAAGATGTCAGCTGTTCCATTGTTTTATACTTAGCACTAGCCGGCAGGCTCGCTTCGCTCGCCTTCTCCGCCTAGCCAGGGGGCTACGCCCCCTGGACCCCCGACAGTATGGGCAGTGTAAGTGAGTTGCGCATCCTTGAAAAGTTTTTAAAATACGTTCTTAGCGCGTGTCTAAACATCCAACTGAACATGCCTTCCAGATTTGAAAGCATTCGCTTTAGTGGATTTTTAGTTCTGGTGATGAATGAATCAGTAAGTGAGTGAGTGAGTGAGTCAGTCAGTCAGTCAGTCAATGCCATTTCGCTTATATAGATATAAATGGAAGATGTCATCTGGTCTATTGACAATTTGAAAGGAATTTGAGGTTCCTCAAGTTTGAATGTGCTTGAATAAAAACCCGGAATATATATGTATTATCAATAATATGTTATTCATTAAAATGAATAAAAAATTCCATAATATGAATTTCATAAAAAAGATCTGAGCTATCTGTTGACACAATGTCCATGTATTTATTGAGTAAAATAATTATGTCAAAAATGTTCATGATTCTTCTAGCTATTTATTAAGCCCTGAAACTGCCGAGTGTTTCATTTTCTGGACTTCCATCCAATGCACAAAAGATTCCAATCTATATAATCTCTGTTGTACCTTGTTAATTTACGCATCAACAAATCAGACAACGTAATATGCTCGTGGTAAGATTGCAGGCAACTATGAATTTGATGTCAGGGACGAGTAGCTAAAGAATTTAATAGGGGAAAAAGAGAATTTACGAGAGGAAGGATCACGCACAATACAAGTGAAACAGAGAGTGAATATGTGAGACTCGACTACGTTGTCGTCTATGGTTTGTTCAAGCAAAGAATACATTCCGGCAAGATGTGGAAAATGACTCTAGCTCGGTCAATTTTGGTTTAAAAATTGAAAATTTGGTTTCAAATTGTAGAACACATACTGATCTACAATTTGAGAAAAAATTGAAGTATTCTTGGAACAATATTTACTAAGCTGGAGTTATTTTCTCATCTTGCCAGAATGTCTTCTTAGCTTGAACACACAAGGCTACTGTCAAAAAGGAAGCGTCGTCAGTCCCTTCCTGGTCTGGTTGCCTTTTTGGGCCCTTTCAGAGAGCCATGGCGTCTAATTTCAACCCTTCTCATCATCGTAAGCTGTCTTTGGCTCTTTATATAGACAAGTTATATAGATATTTGACGCTCTTGACTTTTTTCACGCACGAAAATCACCCCTCCCTGCATTTTCACCCTTTTTTGCCAGCTTGGAGCCTGGTATCCACTCACAACCCGTATTATTTAAGATACCGAAATCCCTCACAAAGCGAGCCAACTACATCAACATCGTTTAACAATTCTCTTTGCTGAAGAAAGACTGCTTCAGTAAATTAGGATGCGCACGCATTACTACAGCTACAGCTAGCGGCCACCAGGCAAACCAGATTTTGATTCGCAGACAAGAACAAGCATTAACCGTCCTTTCCTCTTTATGAGTACCATTCTCACTCACACTTACTTCCCCTCATACCATATCACTCATTCACACCCTCTTCCTCTAATAGGCAGCTATTTTATTCTCTCTCTCACTCTCTCTCTCTTTCTCCTATTGTATTTTCTCTTCCTTCCTCTTTTATTTGTACAGGGTATAGTACTGAACTGAGTGTGGCTTGTAGCTTGTTTCACAAGACTGGAGCTACAAAGCGGGCAAAATGCTGAATTATGTTATCACAATTACTAAGCAAACAACATTACTCGAGATGTCTCTTAAACTTATCACAAAGACGCATGCATGTATGTACCAAGAGTCTCGCTTGTCACCCTCGAGGGCTTTGTTGTCACAGTATAAACATTTTGAATCGTAATTTTATTCTTACTCTATTGTTTAGAGTACAAGCACTTTTGGTAAGATAAAAAGAAATCTTCATTTATTATGGCTAATTGTAGTAGTTCTAGATGAAATACATCAATATAAAAGAAAACTTCTCTGGATTTTACATTTATCTCAGTTATACGTGAATTCATTTTGAAATTTCAGAAATTAGAGATTCACTATTGTTTAGAAGGCCAGTAAAGTTAATCACATTACTTATGAAGAAATATTATGAGATTTTATTCAGAAGTTACATTCAAAGTTGGAATTTGGATGAGATGAGAAAATTAATTTACAAGAATTAAAGAATCATTTCATAATCCATTGGTCAAATTATATTTAAATAAATTGTGAATGAATTTGAAAATCTTACTGAAGATAACTGAAGATAGAGATGCTTTTGCTATAATGGCACTGTAAAATTCAACAAAATGATTATAGCAAATTGATTTTCATTATGTTATCTATGAGATTTTGTGAGCCTAAATGGAAGAAAATGATTATCAAAATAGAGGAGTTATGCAGTTTAACTTATCAAGTAGGCTACATTGATTCATATTCAACCATTATCTATGCTTTATCTCGGTTTATATGATAAATCCTCATGCATGCCAAAACCTGAAACAATTGCAGTATTTGTGGAAGGGAAAATGTGATGATAATATGAAGAAAGTCTCGATTTGTAAGCGCGCTTGTAGTGAGATTAGGATAAATTCGAGTGGAGAATGCTGCTGCTGCTGCAGAGAGGCAGGGCGAATGAATTTAATTCGCGGAGGATGGCAAAGGTAACAACAATGGAGCCGGGGAACGTTGCTTGCCTTGGTTAAAACCTGTCCAAGCAAAGAAGACATACTGGCAAGATGGTGAAATTACTCCAAATTGGTTAATATTGATTCAAAAATTATAAATTTGGTCTCAAATTCTAGGAGACATTCTAATATACTATTTTATATCGAATTTATAATTTCTGAACAAATATTTACCGAGTGGGAGTAATTTTCCCATCTTGCCAGAATGTCTTCTTTGCTTGGACAGACTATACGTGCAGTTTTGGTCGTCGTTGTTTTCCTAGTAATTTGGTGTAAAAGCCAAAGGACGACGAATAGCTACAACACAGCACCGGAATTCAGCCGTGGAAACAAGGGAGAAAGATTGCGACAAAGAGAGAGTGAGATAGTGTGTGAGAGACAGAGAGAATTCAAGAGGGTTGTTGGAGACAAAACGAAAATAAAAGCGTGCACAAAGCGTAGAAGAACGGACATGGTGCGCCCGCACTTGAGTACTGACAAGAGAGAGAGGAAAAAAGAAAAAGAAATGAAAACAAAATGTTGTACGACGAGTTACTTTTTTCGATTGAGAAAAGACAAGGGCTGCGGATATTTGCGAACTGTCCACAATCTGAACTCCAGTGGGCGGGACGTGGGGGAGGGAGGACAGGAACGTGACTGAATGCCAACTACGTTTCGGTGAATTGTTTCTTACTTCGCCACTTTTTTCTTCTTCTTTTTCCATCAATTTTCTTTCTACGTTTCCACCCACTTCTATTTTTCCGTCCTCGATTTTTCTCGTTACCCTCGAACCTGTTTTTGCATTTCTTTATTTGTTATTTATTTCCCTTTTTTCTCCTGTCACTGAATTTTCTCACTGATCCTTGTTCCTGAATGGTTGTCGAATCATGGAGAAACGATTGTGAGTGAGCTTAGAGAACTTGGAAAACTTGAGAATGGATTGCGGGTGATATTACGCTAACCTCTCTTCATGGTTGATTGCAGTACTCTTATTATTTCCCTACAATATCCTACCTCACAAAAAAGCCAGATTTATTTTGCAATTTCTTGTATTTTTATTGGCGGAACGGATGATAACGAATGGGATGATTGACGTCAAATCTGTCTTACATTTTATAGTCACTATCTTATACCAATTTAGAGGATTACATTAAAATCAAAATATGGGAGGCAGGAGGTGAATTCTACAACATTATTCAATGTGCAACAAGAAGTTCTTGGCGATTGATATTTTTGTGCTGTAATGTAAGGTATCACTAGAATATTATGGATAACTAAGACCCACTTGCTATCCACAGTTTTTTGGCGCTCTTTGCGAGATTTTGGTATGCGCCCCCCCCATTACCAGAAGAATGCCATCCAACATATTATGATATGTTCAAAGCCAAACATAATTCTATCTGCCTTGCATGTTCATATTTTTCTCATAAGCAATCCCAATGTTGCATGTGATGTGGCAAAAAGGGTTATAGGGCACTGGCGGCTCGTACCCACGAAACAGGTGAAGTGCCCGTATCTTTTACTGTATAGCACTTCACTTGTTTCGTGAACACGAGCCGCCAGTGTTATAGGGACTTCTTTATTTTAATGTAGCCTATACCAACGTATTGTTTCGTGTTCTCATTTATTGGATACGTGATAAGCTAAAGCCTTGAGGAATTATTACAAAATAACTAGAGGCTAACATTGAGCAAAACTGTCAAATTGTACCGTATCTTATAATTAAAATATTAATTTTTTTTAAATAATTGATTTATTTATTTTATTAGTTTGCATGAAAGCACATAAGGAAGGGAATAATGAATTTATCACAGAAAATATTGGGAATCATCATAAATATTCCATTCTATTGGAAATAAAGATGTTTTAACAAAAAATCGGAAGCTCGATAACAAGCAAATTGAAGATCTCAGCCATTTTCACTGCTCTACCCAATTTTCTTGAATAACATTTGAAATAGTTCCCAATTCAGCCAGAAGATGGCAGTAGCCACTTCAATTGGACACGCCTCCAAGCTCCACCTACGATCAAATTGACCTGTAATATGGTGAAAATTGAGTTGTGATATTATTGAAGTTTTATTTTGTGTGTGCATGTAATAAATTATTTTCCAGGTTATTGAACTTAATACAGTTAAACAGAATTCCAACATGAACTTTGGTTGTGATAAATTTAATTGTAATAAATTCAGAATTAGTAACGTTTTTGAGAAAATTGCTAACTTGCTGAAGCTTAGTTGTCAAAATTATTGTTGTTGGTGCATTCCCAAGTACTGGTTTCAATTTTGTAACCAAAAATGCTACCTTATTTGGAAGTGTACCAAGAGGAGAATGACCCTTGGAATTTTCGCTGGGAATTAGTCCTGACTTCACGCATAGAGTGGTTGGAGGGGGAGTGATTTCCAGAGCTAATTGAGGAGTTCGATTTGAAACACGGAGCTGTAAACATCAAAAAATGTAGTTGTGAACAGGCCTCGGCTCTCTGGATGGGGTTTTCCATCCAGAGGGGAAAATCGTAGATATTTCCGTATTAGTTTCAGTTCAAGAGTAGGCCTATGTTAAGATTCAGTTGAGTAGAGTATGAAAGTGTTTGTGTATTTTGTGTTGAAAAATTATTCATGGTGAGTGCAAACTTTTGTTGTTTTTCTAGCTCAAATTTTAATTAAATTAGTAGAACTTTGACCGAGGCCTTAACACTAAATAAGTAGCAGGTTAGCAATGTTTTTCAAAAGCAAATTTGTTCTAAGGTCTAAATTTGTTTTAAAGAAATACTTTTCAAATTGATTTGTTTTTATTTCTCAAGATTTTTAGTTTACATGATATTCGACAATTTCTTATTCATTTTGTTAAATTCGATTTTTCATTCAAAATAGAGTTCAATAAACAATTCAATTGACCATTCTAATAATTCTTATTTAAGTTCCTTGCTCGTAGTACTAGTTGCTAAAATAGTTCTCAGGATAATACATTAGAATAATCAAGACATTTGAATGAACGGATCCACAATCAAGCTCCCAAACGATCAGGATTTCGTTACATTCAGTTACAGGAAAATTTAGTTAATTCAAAAATAGTATATCTCGGCCCAGCCGTTACAGACCGAAAACATCGATTAGAAAAGTTCCCAAATTCAAGCAGTAGATGGCAGCAGTTGACGAGTGATGTTTCAGATTTGACTTGGACACGCCTTCATGCCCCGCCTGCTCTTTTCTCATTGGTTGTCAGTGTTCCGTGAGCTCTGACTTAGAAAATGGCTACCAGCGAGAAAATGAAGGATGGTGTAATACACAAAAAATAAAACTGATTTATTATTGACAATCGTGAGCTAATATAATATTTATTTATGTACCTCTTGTAAAATCCTATCAAGTTAGTATTTGAAGAATTTATTTTTAGAATTTGGTCTCAGTTTTACTTTTATTGTGTA
Source organism: Sogatella furcifera (assembly GCA_017141385.1). Lineage (NCBI taxonomy): Eukaryota > Metazoa > Arthropoda > Insecta > Hemiptera > Delphacidae > Sogatella > Sogatella furcifera. The sequence continues at coordinate 27,306,191 of CM029552.1, read as the reverse complement.
ACTCAGGCCAGTACTAGACTCAAATAGTTTTATGCTGTACTAGCCGGCAGGCTAGCTTCGCTCGCCTTCTCCGCCTAGCCAGGAGGCTCCGCCCCCTGGACCCCCGACAGTATCAGCAGTGTCAGTGAGTCAAAAAGCTTACACTGACACCTCTGTCAGTGTAAGCTCAGACAAACAGGCTCGCTTCGCTCGCCTGCAAATTCCGTTCAGAAGGGATTCAAAACTTATTGAACACAGCATATCTAGACCTAATCTGGACCTGTTCACCAAATTTCGACATTTTCTACCAATTTATTCTCGAAAAATCCAAGAAAAACTCCGAAAAATAGTAAAACGCTGATATTGAGCGTAACCTTGGGAACTATATCGGACATAGTTTGAAACTTGATTCAATATCTTCCAAATTAGTTCATCTATAATCTCGCTGAACCATTGAATTAACAGTAAGGATTGGTCGTATCAAGGCGGAAGATATGCAACCCGCAAAACATCTTCAATTTTGAAAAACCTGATTACTGGCGTAATCTTGAACGGAGTTCGAAAATATCTTAACACAACATTTCTAGACCTTATCTGAACCTACCTACCAAATATCAACATTTTCTATTAATTGGTTCTCGAAAAAATTGAGAAAACGCCGAAAAACTATAGAAAAACTTAAATATTTGGCGTATCCTTGAAAAGATCCTGAAATCCGTTCTTAGCGCGCGTCTAAACGTTCAACTGAACATGCCTGCCAAATTTGAACGCATTCGGTTCAGTAGATTTTTAGTTCTGGTGATGAATCAGTCAGTCAGTCAGTCAGTCAGTGCCATTCCGCTTTTATAGATATAGATGAAATGATATGATAATATGATTACGCACTCCAATCTTATAATCATTAATTATATTTTTTATGCGATGAATAGAATGAAATAATAGAACTCAAACTATTCATGATCTAGTACCGACCTCTTGCCAGAAAAAAGTTTGAAAAACAACAACAATTCGATAAAAACATTGGGGAGAAGTTATTATTTGAAACTGGCATGTGATTGGTCGACAGAGTGTAAGGTGGTTATCAGCAACCAATAGAATAAAATTTAAGAGGGGCGTTTCTTAGCTTGCTACATACATTGATCGTGGTTTTTCAGTTGATCAATTCATTATGATGAGTTTATGCAGAGGAAATAATTTCTTGTGGATTCAAGTTGTTAGTAAAAAAATGTTATCAAATGGTGAGAAAATAATTCTAATAGCCCAATTGAAATTATTAAAATTCCCGTTTTGCATCAGCTGCCGCGGCGCCCTCTTGGCCGTGGCGCCCTGTGCGGTCGCACACCCTCCGCACACCCCACGCAAGGGCTTTGGCTATCCACACTTTACATTTGTTCTTATATTGAGAATGTTGTACGGGGTATTGGTCTCTCGGTGAGGGTGATCTATTGGTGAACCTGATGATAAGTCACGAACAATGTGGACTGCTCTTAGATGGGTGACCGGTATTTGGCCTAGTACACATTGGCGAGGTGGAACTACCCGTAAGGGTCTTCCCACCATAAAATGCCATAGGGATATTTTATTTTGTATTGAGAAAGACTAAAGGAAAAAAAATGCGGAACTGGAATAAATTAAATAATGAGTCCATTCCAAAGGTAATCTTCAGAATAATAATAATACGAATAGTATTCAGAAATAGCATACGATTGAATAGATAATACTGTACGGTCCTTCAAGGGCAAAATATCTGATAGGTTTGAAAAGATGTTTGTCTTCTAACGTGAGTACAAGCTTTTCGCCAAGCATTAGTTGACAGCATAAAACAGCATTGACTGTTGGGTGAGTTTCCACACTTCCTCTTTCACAACAGTGCTTTTTTTCTGCCATATTTGATTCTGTTGTAGACGTGTCACTCGAATCAACGAAAAAACACTTCCCGGAAGAGGAAATCCTAAACTCGGTTTACATAGCTGTTGATTTTTGGCATGTTTTGATGGGTCAAATAGTAATCGATTCATTTAGCCTGAACTCCAGGAACACAAAAGTTTTAATTCATTGGAATGAATAAAATTCTGATAAAAGAGTAAATGTATTGGAGAAGAATACAATAAATATTATTACTGAAAAGTTGCAATATTACTAAAAAAAGTAAGTATAGTGAATATTTATTTAATAAGATGGAGGAATTCATTCAACTTGATGAGCAAAATCTTAGAAAAGTCGACCCAACAGTCGACTCAATATTCAATTAGCCTATATAATTCCAATAAGTAAAAATCTATTTTGATGTTCAAGAGCTGAATGCAATACTCGAATTGATAAATAGTATATTACACCACTAGTTTTGGAAACGTCGTTTTGCGACGTCAAGAATGCGGAGCTTTACAGCCGAAACGATCAGCTGAGGCTGGAAAGTTGAGTATTCGCGACGTCGCGAACGTTTTCGAAACGTGTTGTGTATTTCTGTTTTTGGTACACTCTATAGAAAGGCTTATTTGAATAATATGAAAACGTTCTTATAAATACGACATACGAATTCAACTTGCTGAATTCCATATTGGTATTTTCCGTTTTATTTATTTTGAAATAAATTCAGGATTCTAATTTCAACAAAGGTTATCAGTCGCTAAAATCAATTTCGAATCAAAACGAAAGGTTAGGTGTGAAATTATACGGAACAAAGATTTTTGTTTGAAGAAAATCATATGCTAAATCGTCTAGTGCAATCAGTTAGAAAATATTCGAAATAGTCGACTTACCTGTTCAGTCGACCAATTTGCTTGGGATGCGCTGTTAAATCAACAGAGAATTTTGTTGAAAGCTAATTTTTCCTATCTTGTACGGCTATAGACCAGCTGCGGCAAGGTGGCCAGCGCGACCGGTGTACAATAAATGCACTTAACGTCTATAGCCTAAGTGTGGTTAAATTCAAATGCATCTAGCTACATTCGCTTGTTTTTGAATACCTGCGAATAGAAAAACTACTTACTTTTGAAGAAAAGATGTCGAAGTGCAAGAGGAAATTTTGTGTGATAGATTTCAATAACAATTGTTCCAATTCTGAAGGTAAAGGTTTCTTATTTATTCTTCTCCTGGAAACTCGCGACTCGTGATCGGGAGAGAGGAGCTAATTCAAGATGGCGGAAACGGACAAACCTAACTTACCTAACCTGTAAGCAAGGGATATCAGATTATCTGATGAAAATGCTTTCAAATTGACTGATACATCTCTTAAACTATTCTAAACTGATAAATACTAGCTTTACGATATTATTGATAAATCAATGATAAAATTGAATAATAACCCAGAAAATTCTAGTCAATTGACATACGAGCGTGTCACCAAAGGAATGTGCCTCTGTACTGCGCATGCGCTAGTTATAAACACTAAGTACAAATTTCGACCATCAGAGACCGGGTAGGTTGAATCACAAGCCAACTTCTGGAGGTCTATAAGGCCCAAATATCAGCCGTTTATTCCGCACTAGTGCGGAAAATGAAGGCTTTCAAAGCCTGTCAAGTAGATCGAAACTGGCTACTTCCTATCAAGTGTACCAAAAAGTTGGATTTGCGTGTCGATGATAAAATGGTTGGTTAAATCATAAAAGTAGAATCATTATTGATTCTGTTCTCTCAATAACTATGTAGAATACGTATTTTCTTAGGTTCAACGAATGAGTTCAAGACTGTATGAACGAAAGAATAAACATTGTAGAACATGGAATGTATTTAACAAGGTAATAAAACGCTGAAACGCTTTGGTTGTGATGAAAGAATTGAATATTTGGAGAGATATCTCTGAAAACCTACACTGAGGAACAAATTTACTTCAAGAGCATCAAATCCTTTCTTAGCATTGTTCTTGTGGAAACGCACCGCATTATATATGAGTGGGAAGAATGTAAAGAACGCCAAGAATCTGTGAGGCGTGCAGTAAATAATACTTCCTTGGTGTTACTCGCATATAAGAGTCAAGATCCTGTAAGAAATGTGTATAATGGTGGGCTTGAGATTGAACTGGCAAATGTATTGTACGTGTCAGTGTGTGAGAAAGAAAATTGAAAAGAGAAGGAGTAATGAGAAGAAGGGAAGAAGAGTAAGGAGGAGAAGAGGAAAGAGAACAATGAAGAATGATGCTTTTAGGTTTTGTCAGTTGATGACAACACTCTCATTCAGGGGATTTTCTTTTTTCATCAGGTTTTCTTGTCATTGTTACACCAGTTTTTTCTACTATTATATTATGTGTTTTGTAACTTACACTCTTGAAACAATGAGCCATTTTTCCTGCAAATGAATTCAAATGGAATCTTCTGACTGCTATGAGATATTTTATTTGAAAAACATACCGATATTGTCTTATAACAATAGTTAACCAACCACTAATAACCAGCAATAACAACTAACAATAATATTGTATTATATTCTATTGGCTTTTGAATAATATTTGGCTCCACCAGAACGAATGGCAATATGCTCCAATAATATAAATGTTATATTATCAATAATATTGATAAATTGAATTGAAAAGCTACTGTTCCCTGAATGCAGCAATATTCGGCAAAGTTCATATCTATAGATCCCTATAAATTGATAATAATCAAAATTCAAAACACAACACTTCCATAGTATATTAGTATTTCTCTTGCACTTGAGCCCATTAGTATTTACTTCACTTAGGCCCATTCTACACGGGCGTAGGAGACGCGGCGTTAACGTCGCGTCGGCAACGCGTGCTCGACAGAACACATTGTGTTAAATGGGCTTGTCTACACGAGCGAAATAATCACGCGTTTTCACAGCGTCAGCGGGCGTCAACGCTTTGCCGACGTCCAGGTCGGCGTTAGCTGGGCGTTGAGAACGCGTGATTATTTCGCTCGTAGACAAGACCATTCAACACAATGTGTTCTGTTTAGCGCGTTGATCAGCTGGGTTTTGTATCACTTTTCTAGGTTAGGTTCATCAGCCATTTTGATTTTCTCGTCACGCGTTTGTTACGCCTCGTGTAGTTTGCAAAAAATTTTGACGCGTTAACGCCGCGTTTCCTACGCCCGTGTAGAATGGACCTTATACTCCATTTAAATATCGTTCTCCAAGTCTTCCTCTCACACAGCTTTTCTCACTTACCACTTATGCTTGTCCTCCCACTCTTGATTACATTATCCTGTTCAACCAACCAACCACTCCAATCAACCACTTCACCACTTTCTAAAATCATTTTCTATCTTACACTTTTGTCATTTTCTTGAGTTTTTCATAGATTCTATTCTCATTATCGTTCTCAAAAATAAAATATTTCACAAATATTTATTAAACTTACCTTCTCTCTCAACTTTATATCTATCCTACCATCACAGAACCTTTTCTCACTTCCTTACAATGTGTCTTGTGCCTTCACAATCGTACTAAAACTTTCTTTCACAACAAATTCCAAACTTTCCTCCCCTTCAACTTTTATCTAGAACACTTCTCACCGTTGATCTCTAACTCTCTGTCTCTCTCCTACTCTATCTCACACAACCCTTCTCTCAATTCCTAATATTGTTCACTTACTCATCAAGACTGTATGAACGAAAGAATAAACATTGTAGAACATGGAATGTATTTAACAAGGTAATAAAACGCTGAAACGCTTTGGTTGTGATGAAAGAATTGAATATTTGGAGAGATATCTCTGAAAACCTACACTGAGGAACAAATTTACTTCAAGAGCATCAAATCCTTTCTTAGCATTGTTCTTGTGGAAACGCACCGCATTATATATGAGTGGGAAGAATGTGAAGAACGCCAAGAATCTGTGAGGCGCGTGCAGTAAATAATACTTCCTTGGTGTTACTCGCATATAAGAGTCAAGATCCTGTAAGAAATGTGTATAATGGTGGGCTTGAGATTGAACTGGCACATGTATTGAACGTGTCAGTGTGTGAGAAAGAAAATTGAAAAAAGAAGGAGTAATGAGAAGAAGGGAAGAAGAGTAAGGAGGAGAAGAGGAAAGAGAACAATGAAGAATGATGCTTTTAGGTTTTGTCAGTTGATGACAACACTCTCATTCAGGGGATTTTCTTTTTTCATCAGGTTTTCTTGTCATTGTTACACCAGTTTTTTCTACTATTATATTATGTGTTTTGTAACTCACACTCTTGAAACAATGAGCCATTTTTCCTGCAAATGAATTCAAATCTTCTGACTGCTATGAGATATTTTATTTGAAAAACATACCGATATTGTATTGTAACAATAGTTAACCAACCACTAATAACCAGCAATAACAACTAACAATAATATTGTATTATAATATTCTATTGGCTTTTGAATAATATTTGGCTCCACCAGAACGAATGGCAATATGTTCCAATAATATAAATGTTATATTATCAATAATATTGATAAATTGAATTGAAAAGCTACTGTTCCCTGAATGCAGCAATATTCGGCAAATTTCATATCTATAGATCCCTATAAATTGATAATAATCAAAATTCAAAACACAACACTTCCATAGTATATTAGTATTTCTCTTGCACTTGAGCCCATTAGTATTTACTTCACTTAGGCCCATTCTACACGGGCGTAGGAGACGCGGCGTTAACGTCGCGTCGGCAACGCGTGCTCGACAGAACACATTGTGTTAAATGGGCTTGTCTACACGAGCGAAATAATCACGCGTTTTCACAGCGTCAGCGGGCGTCAACGCTTTGCCGACGTCCAGGTCGGCGTTAGCTGGGCGTTGAGAACGCGTGATTATTTCGCTCGTGTAGACAAGACCATTCAACACAATGTGTTCTGTTTAGCGCGCGTTGATCAGCTGGGTTTTGTATCACTTTTCTAGGTTAGGTTCATCAGCCATTTTGATTTTCTCGTCACGCGTTTGCTACGCCTCGTGTAGTTTGCAAAAAATTTTGACGCGTTAACGCCGCGTTTCCTACGCCCGTGTAGAATGGACCTTATACTCCATTTAAATATCGTTCTCCAAGTCTTCCTCTCACACAGCTTTTCTCACTTACCACTTATGCTTGTCCTCCCACTCTTGATTACATTATCCTGTTCAACCAACCAACCACTCCAATCAACCACTTCACCACTTTCTAAAATCATTTTCTATCTTACACTTTTGTCATTTTCTTGAGTTTTTCATAGATTCTATTCTCATTATCGTTCTCAAAAATAAAATATTTCACAAATATTTATTAAACTTACCTTCTCTCTCAACTTTATATCTATCCTACCATCACAGAACCTTTTCTCACTTCCTTACAATGTGTCTTGTGCCTTCACAATCGTACTAAAACTTTCTTTCACAACAAATTCCAAACTTTCCTCCCCTTCAACTTTTATCTAGAACACTTCTCACCGTTGATCTCTAACTCTCTGTCTCTCTCCTACTCTATCTCACACAACCCTTCTCTCAATTCCTAATATTGTTCACTTACTCATCATGAAGCTCTTTCTCACCTTACTCTCTTTGTACTTTTACCCCATCACAGTCGTTTCTCAACTATTTTTCTCTCTTTTATAGCTCTTGAACTTGAACTTTTTTTCTCTCTACCTTTCACTCTATATTTCTTTTTTCTCCCTTTCTCTCCTTCACTTTCCGTCTATCTTTCACTCTCCTCATCTCTCTTTCTTCCATCCTTCCTCTCTCTTCCTCCTCCTCCTTCCTCTTTCTCTGCTTCTTCCTCATGGCCTCACCTATCTGTTTTTTCTCTTTCTTCCTTTTTTCTCCCTCTCTTTCTCAAAACTCCCAACCCATTTCTCACAGTTTTGCACCTTCACTTTCCCACGTTCCTCTTTCTTTATCAAACCCCTCCCCCCATACACTGTATTATTCCCTGTCTCTGTTACCACACATCATAGCTACTGCGACAACACCTTAGTCTGTTCAAGCAAAGATGACTCGGTCAATATTGGTTTAAAAATTATGAATTTGGTTCCAATTTGCAGAAAACATTCTCACCTACAATCTAAGACTAAATTCATAATTTTCAAAACAATGTTGACTAAGCTGGTGTCATTTTTATATCTTGTCAGAATGTCTTCTTTGCTTGGACAAACTATAGTCATGCAACAGACGAGGCGCGGGGATCTCGCTGAGTCAGCTGGTTTATTTCCGGTGATCGTTTACTGTCGCCGTCGACAATCACACAACTTTTCGTTTTCTTTTCGTGTGCAGCTTTTTTATTATGCCATCAAAGCGAAATTCCATCAAGATGCCGCTTTGATTAGCCATCCATGGTTGCAATGCTTTCACGCCACTGCGACTCCCAAATAGCATAGCAAGCGACTCGTGTCATTCGTTTCCACCGACATGCTTTTGTCAGTTTTCAGTGCGACAACAAGGTCTTTTCCATTTAACATTTCATTTTTCCTTAGAAAAGTGTATAGTATTTAAATTAGGGATACGTGGGGAATTGGATAGAAATACTTTTTGTTTATTGTATATAGCTAGCTCATCCTTTTATCGCAGATACATAGGGACGTTTCGATACTTCTGATACTACTTGGTATCGATACTTTTCTTTCGATACCGAGTACTTTGGTATCGATACCTGGCTTTCGATACCGATACCGAGTACTTTTTTCGATACCGAGTACTTATTCGATACCGAGTACTTTTTTCGATACCAAGTACTTTTTCCGATACCGAGTACTTTTTTCGATACCGAGTACTTATTCGATACCGAGTACTTTTTTCGATACCAAGTACTTTTTCCGATACCGAGTACTTTTTTCGATACCGAGTACTTATACGATACAGAGTACTTTTTTCGATGCCAAGTACTTTTTCCGATACCAAGTACTTTTTACGATACTGAGTACTTTTTTTGATACGAGCACTTTTTCCAATACCGAGTACTTTTTTGATACCAAGTACTTTTTACAATACCGAGTACTTTTTTGATACTAAGTACTTTTTTCGATACCAAGTACTTTTTTCAATACCAGGTACTTTTTTGATACCAAGTACTTTTTTGATTCTGAGTACTTTCTAATAGCAAATTGATACCAATGCAAGTACTTTATCCAATACTGTATCAATTCCAAAGTAATCAAATGGAATCAGTACTTTTTCTGGAATAGCAGACAACAACAAAAGTGGTGGTTAGTTGATATATCTGATATTAATGCTCAGCTTTGTGAGGACAGTGTGGAAGCGGTCTACAAGAACAAAATGATTTAACTGAGGCCATTCACTGGTCATTGACAATTTGATAAGCTCCATCAGACAACTTTCTGACTATCCTGACAGAGCTAAGAATTAATAATAGTTATTGGTCAACAGCCAGTTTTGTTAGCATCTGCTATACTCTTCAACTGTTATTTTTCTAATAGAAGATTGATATTGAAGTACAGTAGTAGAATATTTTTCTCATTTTCTACACAATTCCATGACTCATTGGAATATCAAAAGATACCATAGTGATCTATATTTTCAATAATTGTCACCAGTGTCAGATCCAGGATTTACTTCCGTTTGGGGGGGGCAAACCCGGGTGTGTGAACTTATTATAAGGATATTATTGTACATGTTTGCACCTTCCTCCAATAAGCAATTTTAGTTTTGCACACAGAGAAGAAATTTTTCATTTTTTTTGTCCTTCTCTGTGTTTGGCACCAGCACACCATAGATCAGATCAAACCCCCTTCCCTATGAATAGTTCAAGCAGTAAGTTTGATATTGAATTGAAGGGGGGGGGGGGGTTGGAACCACAATACACCTGGTGCTGTCTGCTGAGCCAATATGGTAATAGGGACCCAATACATGGTATTGATACCATGAGTATCGATACTTTTTTCTGAGTATCGAAACGGTATCGATACCTCTGTTCCGATACCGTATCGATACCAAGTATCGATTCTAAAGGAGTATCGAATCATCCCTAGATATACAAGATTTGATAGATAAGTATAGTTCTGTTATAGTCTGTACAAGGAAAAAATACATTCTGGCAAGATGGGGAAATGGACCATCTTGGTCGATATTGGTTCAAAAATTAAAATTTCGTTCTCAAACTGTAGATCACAATTTCATCTATAATTTGAGACAGCATTTATAATTTCTGAACCAATATTGACCGAAATTGGATCAGAATTTTTTACACAAATGGAGACTACATTTACATTTCTTGAACAAATATTGACCGAGCTGAAGTCATTCTCCGATCTTGCCAGAATATCTTCTTTACTTGGACAGACTGAATAGATAGAGAATAGTTTTATTTCAACTTCAATACCTAATTTCATCGAATAATAAACACTGTACATTTTATTCAATGTAGTAACATGCAGTTTGTATTATTCTACAATTGACAAACATTCATTATTCATCTAGGCCTATAACATCGTCATCTTATTCCAAGTATTAGCCAAGTTGCCTGCTCCGACTTGAACTGCTTCTCTATATCTATCTCTTCAAGGTCATCCGCCTACATTTTTCTTCCGATTGGCCGATAAACAAGTGCTGCCCTGAAAATTCGCGTGTTTCTCATCCATGCAACACGGTTTTGCCAGTTCTGTTTGTTGACTTTGATCTTCTGCCATACGTAGAATATGTTGAGTTCCTGTCTAATTCCGAATATACCGAATCCTATCCTTATTTGGTTTTTTCCACTTGGTAGCAGATTTGACGTCTAGTGGGATCTATCCTCTCTTGTACATAACACCCCTTTACTGCTCCAGAGGGATACAGTATATGTTGTATGAATACATCATTGTTTCGGAGATTACGAACTATCTCATAAATTATAAAGACCTGATATGCTATTCATGATTGGAATGGAGCATTTATGGATCGTGAATCAGTACATTATTAAAAATGGTTAACATTATAATGTAACAAAAAATATTTGTAACGATATTGTAGTCACTGTTCTTGAAAGAAGTAACTGTACAACATTGAAAGAGAAATTGAATAGTTGAGGTGGAATAATTGCATTTATTTTCATTCTCAAATTGTGATTCAAACGTTCGAGATACTCCAGGAGTTTGGAATCCGCGCTGTGAAGGATTATTTTGATTGCTTATTGTTTCGCATTCCATTTCCCGGACGTTGAAAAGTAATTTGAATTCCATTACGAATTTGAATCTGCGTCAATAGAATTGAGATTATATTACTTTATTGGACGGAAACAAGTGGGATCTCACTTTGACAGCTCACTCAGAATAGCTGCGTATTTTGTTCATCTTGATAATCCAAAATGCCTGTGTCTACATTGCGTAAATTCCTGTGTTTCCATTGAGTGGAAGAGAAGGAGGATAAAATCACTACAAATTCCACATTCACTTCCCAAATTACATCTGATATGTATTGAATTGTTTTGTTTTGTTGATTATTATATGCTGTCATCGGAAAATGTATTTACTTTCATAGTGTAAGATTAGTTATTTATTATTTCATAATGCTCTATTTGATTCGTCATCATGCCATACGCTAGATGACATGTTACATCTGATGAATCTTCCTGAAATCTTTGACAATTCAAACAAATTATTAGATCTTTTCCATACATGGCCTACTTTTTCTGTTCATGGTTTATACTATATAGTGATCTCTTCTTCTGCGTTAGAGCACTTACTGTGCATCCCTACATGAGCTTGGCTTGGCGTAGGAATTCAAAAACTTATAATTATGAGAGATAATTTGACCGTGGTTTCAACCACCAAAAGTTGTGGTATTTTATCCAATCTTCATGATATTATTCGAAAATATTTTGGTATGAGTAAAATCCATCTACTTTAGAGATCTAAGCTTGATCTTTTGAGGGGTCTGTTTTTCTGGATTTTCCATCAACTTTTAACATCTTATCCAATGATCAGGTTCATGTTACGTATTTAAAAGATGTATAAAACTATCTTATTGAATATTACTATCCCCAAATCAATTCGTCTTACAGTAAAGGATTTAAGATATATCTAAAATGGAAATTGTTTTCAAAACATTTCTTCCAACTTTCCATAGAAACAAGTGAGATTATCTACAATAGTTATTCTGTAGTTCGAAAGTAATGAACGTAGATTTATTGGTTCACAGGGGAAAATGAGAGTGAGAAAGAAATAAACTCCTAGAAGATGGGATTATGAACATTATTTTGGAGAATAAGGAGAATGGTGAGGGATGGATTAGGAATAAAATGAAATAATGAGGAAGGAAGGGAAACAAGGAAGTGCTTTAGTAGGGAAAGTATGGCATGGGGAAATAAATTAGATCATGAAATTCATTAGGTAGATAAATTTTTGAGAAAAAAGGTAGAGGAAAGAGGTGAAAATAAGAGGATGAGAAGATAGGCGGAGAATAGTTTTTATGAGTGAGAAATCGAGAACAAGAAGAAGTGAAATACATAAGAATAGTTGGAAGAGAAGGAGGAAGTAAGAAATGATGAGGTGGAATGCGGCTGATGATAGAATACCCAGTTTCAGTAAGTTCCTCCAACAGTTTTGTTTTCAATTTTCTGATAAACATCTTAAAGATTCATTGGGTGCACTGAAGCGATGCTCTGAAGACTGCTGTGACCATGACAACGACTCTGGAACTTTGAAGAGCTACAAAATAAGTCGGTATTGAACGTTAATACTTCATGTAATTAATTATGCAAATCATATTAAATTAGATGAGAATACGATATGTTGAAATATTTAAATCTCTTTTAAAATGTCTAGTATAGAACTATTAACGTGTGATACTGGCTTTAGCCAGAGATTATTCGGGAATATGAATGAAAGGAGCATCAAAATATACTGATGCATTGAGAAATAAAATGAGTGTAAAATAAAAAAAATAAAATATAATGTATTATTATTTTATCCACATTGATAATAATAATTATCCACATTGATAATGGGCTGAAAGTCCCGAAACATGTATGTGCATTAATAATTTTAAATTTTTCAAAGGGTATTTGATTCTCATTTCATTTTTCAATAATTTTAAATAGCCCTAAGTTTTTAAGTTTAATTATACTAATGCAGTACAGAATAAAGTCTCCTCCAACACATCAATGTGGCGCAGCGGTTTGTGGCTAAAGTCAGATCTGTCCAAACTGGAATTGAACCCAATAACCATCGCTTATCAAATTGACGCTTTTTTGAATCAATAATTACCGAGCTTGAGTCATTTTTTCATCTTGCCATAATGTCTTCTTTGCTTGGACAGACGATATATTACTACTCCGAATCAACGCAATAATTAGCCTACACTACAACATCCACATCAACGAAAAATATAATTGGAGAACATACATTGGGTGCAATACCATTGCAATACTTGTTGAGTAGTTGTGTCTTTCTTCGTCTTCCTTGTCTTTCATTATTAATACCATTACAATACATGATAGCTCACCAAGTGCTATCTGTTCCCATTTATTCTATCTTGGAAGAAAACAAAATATTGTAAGCCGATGAAAAGAAGTGGGAAAAATGGTAGAAGAGATCACGGTTTCCGTGAAAAGGGAGAATTATGGCATCCGGAACTTAGAAAAGAGTATATTGGTCTGGACATGTGGATGGATTAGATGTCAAAAACGGTTACAAATGAGAGCTCCAAATCAGGGTGAGGGTGGTAGGCCGTTCACTCAAAGTATAAGGTTACAGCGTAGGCCCAATTATAATTGTAACGACGATAGGCACGTGTTCATTATTTTGTCTAAAACTTTCACAAGAGCTCTGCCATGTACTGAGTTAGTTTCTGCTCATCTTCATCTGTAGTTCGTGAATTAGAGATGAGAAGAGAGTTAGAGAGAGGAGGGGAATGAGTGAGAGGAAGAGAATGAGAAAGAGGACGAGAGGGAGGAAGAGAATGAGATAAGAAGTAGAGAATCAGATTAGAAGAGAATTGTAGAAGAGAATGATATTTCCTATTCTCTCTGGGCTTTTATGTTTTAAGAACAGAATAATTTGATTCAATTCCATGAATAGATATGATGATTTATTCTAAAATAATTGAAGAGTTATTGCTAGTTCGTTTCGATTAAGAGAATTCACTTCTGACACTGTTTCACGGTTTTGTTATACTTGTTCATTGATTTAGTCTAAATTTCATCACCCACATAAATCAAATCAAAGGAATTCCGTGATCTCTTAAATTTATCGCAAAATTCAATTTTACAAGAATTTAGTGATCGTTGAAAAAAAAATTAATACATCCTTTTTGTTGATAGTATCTTTTTCTACTATCAACAACGTATCATTTACAACCCTAATCTTACCATCAAGCTATTACTAAAACTCACCCTCACACTCTACCAGCAGTAATGAGTTGGATGGTTGAGGGTGATAAATCTTGTTGAGATCATGTTTTTCATTTAATGCGGTAATTTTATTCTCCCATTACCAAGTTACCGGCATCACAAACAGCTTAGTGGGAGGAGGACAAATGGCAGGAAAGGAGGACGTGTCGTTGAGAAAGGGATTCAGCCCTGTTCCGGTGTCAACCTTTTTTGGACTGCGTCCAGAAACATAACTGCAGCCCCGGTTAATAGGCCTACATACTTCACTTCAAAGACCACATAACCGTAAAAGTGCCCTCCTACATGATATATAGGTTGAGAAAAGTTTTCAGTTTTTCCTTTGGAAGACAAAAGCAAGGAAAACTCTCATAATGTTCAACGGTAGAAACAAATTGCTCAGTCAATATTGTGGAGAGGGATGAATAAAGGTGGAAGGGTCCTTACAACTTCTGAGTAGTTAAACCCTCGCCAATCTGACTCATGCCAAAAGATCTCCGCCATAAATAATAAAGAGGATCCGGTCTGCGAATGCATTCTACCATGATATCCGGAATCATACCGGGTTTTTGTACCAGTAAGGATTCAAACTCTCCACCAAAACTTACAAATTGGTACTCAGGGAAAAATAGATTCTTGTTGAAGACGGATGAAACGAGAAATTCAGCTGATTTACCTCTCAAATATAGTTTACTATGAAGACTGTATAATCTGATTTTATGTAGTCTTCATAGTTCGAACTTACTACTCTTCTAATTAATAAGCTTCGTTTCCCATTCTAAAGAGAAAAAACAATCTATATCTATTCTATATCTATATCTATAAAAGCTAAATGGCACTGACTGACTGACTGACTGACTGACTGATTCATCACCAGAACTAAAAATCCACCGAACCAAATGCGTTCAAATTTGGCAGGCATGTTCAGTTGGACGTTTAGACGCGCGCTAAGAACGGATTTTAAAAACTTTTCAAGGATACGCCAAATATTTAAGTTTTTCTATACTTTTTCGGCGTTTTCTCAATTATTTCGAGAACCAATCGGTAGAAAATGTTGATATTTGGTAGGTAGGTTCAGATAAGGCCTAGAAATGTTGTGTTAAGATATTTTTGAATTCCGTTCAAGATTACGCCAGTTATCAGTTTTTTAAATTGTAGATGAATTGCGGGTTGCATATCTTCCGCCTTGATACGAGCAATCCTTACTGTAAATTGAATGGTTCAGCGAGAATATAGATGAAATAATTTAGAAGATATTGAATCAAGTTTCACACTATGTCCGATATACTTCCCTAGGATATGCTCAATATTAGCGTTCTACTATTTTTTTAATTTTTGGAGTTTTTTTAGATTTTTCGAAAACCAATTTGATGAAAATGTTTAAATTCGGTAAACAGGTCCAGATTAGGTCTGGAAATGCTGTGTTTAATAAATTTCGAATCCCTTCTGAACATGATCTGCAGGCGAACGAAGCGAACCTGTTTGTCTCAGCTGACACTGATAGAGGTTTGCAGGCGAGCAAATAGAGCCTGATTAACTCACTTACATTGCCGATACTGTCGGGGGTCCAGGGGGCGGAGCCCCCTGGCTACGCGGAGAAGGCGAGCGAAGCGAGCCTGCCGGCTAGTAAAAATATAATTATGCAACATTATAGAGAATACCTCTCCAATTTATAGACAGATTATGATTTGATATTCGAAAAACTATAATTTGGAATATTTTATTGATTTATGTAAGTTATCGATGTCTGAAGATTGATGCCTATAGTTATAGTATCAGCTTTAATGAATAGAGAGTAATCAGAAAGTGAGTAATAATGAGGGATGGCGTTTCATTCAAATGATGGCGAATCCAAGATGGCAGATTAAATTTAAAAGTCACTTATGTGGTCATGTTGAGCACACTGCCGGCTCGTGCCCACGTAACAGGTGAAGTGCTGTACAGTAGAAGATACGGGCACTTTACCAATTCCGTGGGTAGAAGCCGCCGGTGGTTGAGCATGATTTAGATACAGAATTTCAAAACAAAATGGAATTAATGAATAAGGGGTTTTCATGCTAATCCCAGCTACATGGAAATTTCCATCTCATGAATGATGTTCATAATTTATACAAAATCATTGAATAGCGTGGATAAGTTGATTTTCAAACCAATTCAATCAATACGAAATTTATTTTATGATCTAGACATAATCATGAGATACATTAAGTGATTGAATTAGATGAGTTTCAATGGAACTTTGCCAATGGAAAAATCAGAATTTAATTATAGCCTGAACACAAACTCACAAACATAATAATGGCATTATTCTTATATTCAATAAGTTTCATGATATACTGTAGCTTAATAGAGAGACCTTATATATCCACTAAGTACACAGTCTATGTACTTAAGCCAATATCTTACAATTCTAATTATGTTTCCAAATACTTATTGTCAGGTTCACTGTGCAGTATGCCAAAGAAGCTCATATGTTACAATCAGTGATCAACTCTAGCATATTGAACAGTATTAATAATGTAGTCACGTATGGTAAGCACTGTTGCACATACGTCTACAACAACCAGCTGTTCAGGAAGTTGTGACAATAATAATTATCGGCAATCTAAGTTTGCGAATATCAGATAGTCTGTTCAAACAAAGAAGACATTCTGACAAGATGAAAGAATGATTTCTGCTCGGTTAATATTGGTTCGAAAACAATGAATTTGGTATCAAGTTATAGGAATCATTCCGATTTGCAATTTTGGACAAAATTCATAATTATTGAACCAATATTCACCGAGCTGGAGTCATTTTCTCATCTTGCCAGAATCTCATCTTTGCTTGGACAGTCTGTAATTACAATGTCGCCCATTGATCCATCCCTAGAACTTTCAGAGCCAACGATACTGGAAGGTATGCTTGAAGTTTGTATGCTGATATAATTCGACGTAATAGTCGTTTGTCAAGCTGTAGCCCGCACAAACTCAGAAGACCCGCCGTCAAATACACTAGACATAGAAAATACGTACCTTCTCAGCTTGCGCAATCCTCACCATGAACAAATTAACGGCGAAATTCAATCACAAAGTCGCGAAGCGTTGGCTTCAGCGAATCATCACCTAATATAAATATACTTCGTATAACGTCAAAACTAATAGCCTAATGAGAACACATTGCAGCAAAGCTGAATTTCAACAGAATAATTCAGGAATAGTTTGAGACTGATATACGAAGAGGATGATGAACCTTACCAATCAATTGCCCTAGATAATGTCAGTTGAAACCACCCACTTTGAAAAGCAATTACCAAATATTTCAATTAATTTTTTTTCGTTATTGCTTATTTAGAGTTTATATCTGTTGATCAAAATTATATTTATCCAGTCATAATTAAGTTCATAAATTGTTTTTTGATGAAGTTTTTATTGTAATGATTTGCATCTATGTATGAATGTTTTGTAGAGGTCTACCAAGTACCTTGACTGTGTTTCTATTGTTGCTAGTTGTGTAAGCTTGTTTCTTTGGTAGTTTTAAATTGGAATGCTAACGACATCGTGCGCAAAAAGGTCTTAGAATTGATGAACTGAACTAAAAAAAACGTAACTTATTTTTATTAACATTCTAGGCTATTTATAAAATACAATAATTGAGCTTAATAATAACAATGACCACATAACTAGCAGAAGTAGTCATTTAATTCCCAGTGTTTTAAAATTACTGTTATACTTGTTATTTATGATGGAAATAAAATATTCATTCATTATTTATTATTAATACCATATCTCTTCAAACTCACAATCATTACCTATTTTTTCGAACCTATCATACTTTCTTATCTTTACAATTTTAAGAACGTACAATACTCTTCTTATTTACTTAAAACCAATCATCCTATGTGTTCACTACTATATGTTCTCTTCTCCAAAAACTCTTTTCAATAATTCATATAGCTGATGTCAAAAAATTAGGCAGATTCATCCCCCTCTTGTACGTGATGTAACCTACTAAAAGCTGATGATGTGAATCAATTGTCTCTTTTGATTTCAAAATAATAATCCAGACATACCTGAATGACAATATCAGCTGTTGGAACGCACAAGGATACATGTAGAACACTCCATACGTTTCTCATATACGTTTATCGGCATTTTCAAATAAGCCTACTCATCAAATTTACTAGTAGCAGGCGAAACCACCTAATTTTTTGGCACTATCTCCTCTCCTCTCTTCTCTATCTCATTACCCAATTCTTCTTCTATCTTCGCTCTCCTTTCGCCTTCCGCCTTCCTCATTACTCAAACCCACATCATTCTCAGTTTATTGCTAACTTGTATGAAGAATGAAAACTGGATGCCAGACCAGACATGACATAGATTATAACGACATGAGGGACTAGTGAAGAGTGGAACAACAAGAGGGAAGAATGGAAACGGAACGCATCAGTTTCTCGGTGGAAAGACACGTGCTAGCATGCCGGTGACAGCCGCACATTCATGTTGAGATGTTGTGCCGAGGGAAAAGTTAGCGCCAAGAACAGGAACAGGCAGCATATTCTGTCCAAGCAAAGAATACATTCTGGTAAGATGGGAAAATTACTACAGTTCGATCAATATTCATCCAAACGTTATAAATTTTGTCTTAAATTGTAGGGAACATTCTAATCTACAGTTTAAGACCAAATTTACAATTTTTGAAACATTATTGACGGAGCTGGAGTAATTTTCCAATCTTGCCAGAATGTCTTCTTTGCGTGGACAGAATTTACCAGACAGGCGATTGCGCTTGCAGACAGACATTCTTGCTCTGGAATCCGAACGAGTTTCAATTTTCTGATAAGCATCTCTGCACCAGTTCTGTCCCGACTTGAGCGTGATTAAAGCCGCGTTATCGACAAACGCGCGCATTAAATTTCTTGCCGAAGAATTCAATCTTTCAGCCTGGCTGCAGAGCTAGCTAACTGATCAGCTGACAACTGAATAGACAAGCAGGATAAGTGGCTGCTTCGTTTCTGTGTTATTTTGGCCTGATCGGTGAACCCAATGGTTTTTTTACAGGGCGAAGCTACAGCATACAATAAAGCTTGGCCATGATTCCGAATATAATAATGCTGATTATGATTATACATGTAAAGTACTACTGGTTATACGCATATAAGATATAATGGAACTAATTATATTTTCAGTGTATAACCATACTGATTGAAGCTATAGTAAAGGTTATTCCGATAAAAGAAAACTAGAGAAGAGATGGAGCTGGAGGAACCGGAAAATGATTTAGCAGATCAACAACACATTATGATGAAAAATTTGCTGAGAGTATTGGAGCATGCGCACGGTACTAGAATTCCTGATTTGAACTAGTTCACTTTGTAGTCTTCCCAAACCGTTTTTCATTCTGCCCAATATCAGGCAGTTATGTAGCAACCTTTCCTGTTAAGAGCCTTGAGTTATACTGTTTAATTAATTATACTGACTATACTGTATATATGGTGTACACTGTTTATGTGTTTAATGTAATACAAACAATTTGAATTTAGCTAGAGGCAAGTGAACTACTGACAAATACAGATACAAATTTGTAGGAGGAGTTTTGAACAGTGGTTGGTAGCGTATAATGTTTTTTTTCTTGTGGAATTTTCTATCAGTTTTCTATATATATTTTGAGTGTGAAATTGAACTCGATTATAAACGATTCTTTGTTTTGCAGGTGAGTAATCATGAAATGGACAAGAGATCACACGCTGGAGGTATGAGGTTATTATTACTCCATAAATATTTCAAGGAAATGGAGTTTCCAGATAAATAACCGAACCGATATTATCTTCACAGAAAATTTTTAAACTGCAATGAATAGCATAGCACTTACAATGTTAATGCTATTACGAGTATAACAGTTTCCCAGCTCCTGTGAACTGTAGCATGAATGATGCTAAATCTGGAATTTGGGGTATGGCTGCTTAATAGTGGAACACAATAGTGGATTTCAAATATGCTTGTTTACACGATCTCCACATAAATCTCAACATCAATAAATTTAATAACAGAGATTCGCCCAAATATTCACACATTCTGGACCAGATAGCAACTAACACAACAATACTGGTAGCCGAAGTTCACATGTGCTGGCATGTAATAGGCTTTGTGTCGGGTCAGTTTGATTGGGGGTTGTAAGAGTGGCAAGCTACGCGTCGTCGAATCGAACATTCTCGAAATTCAACAAAGCCAGCCTTCTCTGGCCGGCCATATGTCCGGCAACGAACATCGGCGTAATTAATTCCCTCATCTGGGTCTGGACAATACACACACACAATGTTGCACGTTATTTCGGAACAATTTTCATTCGGCACGTCATCGACTTTTCCTCAATACTACTCTCACCCTCCAACCCCTTCTCCTTTCTCTCTCTCCCATCGGGAATTGTATAAATTTAACTTCATATTCGAGGTATGCCATCCAATGACAATGGTGCCGGCATTTTGTAAGGCGCGCCCAGCGTTTGACTCTGCGTATTGTGGAGACGCCCGCATGAATTATCCCCTGACAAGCAACTTCCTAATGGACATGTTCTTGTCGGCTCTTGGCTCCAGCTCCCGCGGCACATGTTAATGAGCGTGCTCGGGATCCGGCAAATACTCGCTCACCCCTTCCACAAGCTATCACAGTACCCTCTGTTTGAACTAGCTAATGAAGGAAGGATCTAATGCCGCCTAGTGGTTAATATGGTCAATATGACGATCAGTATTTGTACTAGATCCAGAAGAGGAAGTTGGTACTCCAATCATACAGAATTTGAATTAGCGGCCATATTTTTCAATCCTCACAAATTATGGAGAAGAAGATATCCTTGGTGAAATGTAATACGAATAACGTACCATATCATTGATACTGAATAAATAAAGTAATAAATATTTTAAAGATTTTGCCAGTTCAATTATAAACGAATAAATTTATTTCAACATTTTAATTAAAAATTGACAATAATAAACAATCAATCTAAATTGTTGCTTAACTTACTTACAATCATTTGAAATAAAAATAATCCAGTATACTATAAGTATTTTATTGAAAAATCATCTAAATAAGAATCACATAAACATAATCATTAAGTTCTTATATTCCTCTCCTAAACACATATTTAAGAAAAATAATAACTTCTATTTTTATGACGTACAAAGAAGTTTGAACATTCTATCATTCAACCACAAATATTCAGATTTCTGATATCTCCTTCAGATCAAGATTTTCGTGTGCAATCAGGTTATTTTACATCCTATTATATTAAGCGAGAAATTTCTGTCTGTATGTTTGTATGTTTGAATGTATGCATGTTTGTATGTATGTGGAACCACGGATCTAGAAAACGGCTCTAACGATTTCCTTGAAATTTGAAATGTAATATAACCGTGATGGAAGAATAAGATTGCACCAGGTCCCACGTCCGGGAAAACTCTCTGGCAGGATTAATAAAAGAATTAAATATTCCTTCAGGAATAGTCTTAAGTACTGCGTATAATCCCATTAATATCTGGTACCGAGCTTTGCTCTGAAGCTGCAGCCGAACTGTTGGATTACGTAGGCTAAATATGTTATTGTAAAAAAAAAATTGATATGATCACCTCTCAAAATTTTTGGGCATGAACATGTGTTATAGACTTGAATGGAGCTTCATTTATTCCAGCTGGATAGTTTTGATCAGCTAACGATAACAGCCATTATACGCAGTACTTGGGGTTATTCCTGGATAAGGAATATTTAATTCTTTTATTAATCCTGCCAGAGAGTTTTCCCAGACATGAGACCTGGTGCAATCTTATTTTTCCATCACGTTTATATTACATTTCAAATTTCGAGAAAATCGTTAGAGCCGTTTTCTAGATCCGTGGTTCCACATACAAACATACATACATATATACATACATACATACAGAAATTACTCGCTTAATATAATAGGATAGTAAGCGAACAATTTCTGTATGTATGTATGTGGAACCACGGATCTAGAAGCCGCGGCTCTAACGATTTCCTTGAAATTTGAAATGTAATACAACCGTGATGGAGAAATAAGATTGCACCAGGTCTCATGTCCGGGAAAACTCTCTGGCAGGATTAATGAAAGAATTAAGTATTCCTTCATGAATGTCTCAAGTACTGCGTATGATGGCTGTTATCGTTAGCTGACCGACGCTATCCAGCTGGAGTAAATGGAGTTACATTCAAGTCTATATAACACATGTTCATGTCAAAAAATTGTGAGAGGTGGTCATATCAAATTTGGATTTTTTTAATATGATAACACATTCATCTAATTCAACAGTTCTGCCGCATACAGCTTCAGAGCGTAGCTCGGTACCAGATATTCACTACAAAACACAAAGACATGTCGAGCACAAGACAATAGTAACATGTAGTTGTATGGAGTTGTAATGAAAAATCATCAGCTGACCAGCGTGTGTTGCTTTATACAACTCCGTGTTCCTATTACATCTTGTGCCCATGTATTGTAGTAGTGTTGAACCCTTTAGAACACTTCTCTCAAGGAATAACAAACGAATTCATATTAATAGATTCATCATAGTTTGCAACTATGATTTCAATCCCATAACTCCAAAACCCTCACAATTTGAACAAATAGTAACATTTAGAATGGCGCTGAAATTGAATAGCTCGTATCAATCAGTGTCAATCCGATCAATCTGATGTTCCAATACGGGTTACAGTACAATCAGTTACACCAATTTTTCCTCCCCAACAAATAGGGATTTCACGAACGACACTGAAAAAGTGAAGCGAAAAATCAGTATCGGACAGAATTTGGTCCAACGGGCTTTCATGTTTCAATTTTCTGATAGAAATCTTGAGAGACGGCTTGTACGATCCACGCCACGACAGTCTTTTAATTTGGTCATCGATTTTCGGCAAACTCTGACGATAGGATGCTGCCAAATTCATGGTTGACTCACGATTTTTTCACTTGAAAAGATAGATTTTTCTAAACTTTGATTATTGATTATTCAAAAGAAGGGATAGCTGGAAAATGTTCTTTTTTCCAAAATTAAATGGACCATTTTTTTCTATATTGGAAGTAATTGTTTGATTCATGAGGCGGGTAGCCCA
This sequence comes from Sogatella furcifera, assembly GCA_017141385.1. Classification (NCBI taxonomy): domain Eukaryota; kingdom Metazoa; phylum Arthropoda; class Insecta; order Hemiptera; family Delphacidae; genus Sogatella; species Sogatella furcifera. The sequence goes on along the minus strand of CM029552.1, from coordinate 27,282,901 downwards.
GCTGAAATTTCGGCATAATTAAATTAACTTTTTTTCTATATTGAAAGTAATCGTCTGATTCATGAAATTTCTGGTGGCTGAAATTTCAGCATAAAATTAAGATTGATAACATTCTTTCTGAGTTAATTCGATGTCTTTCATTCATCCCATTCGATTGATAAGAATCAATATCTGTCGGAAAAATCTCCAGAATACTACAGCTTACTAAATTATAATGGAAAATTTATTGAAAAATACATCCATGATTTGATTATTTTGACTTAGCAGGCGGAATACAATCAATAATAGAATCACCTCTTTTTACTGTAAGCTGAAAAGTACATCGTTATTGTACATTGTACATTGTTAACGAACTAATTGTTTCCCAAAAACTGTTCGTTCATGATTATATCGGGTAAAAATATTAATTTCCAGGTATTCCACTAAATTATTTGAAAAACATTCCTCCCTTTGTTGGATTCTGGAATCCCAATACAAATGGTTCATGACTATGTTAGTGAAAATATGAATTCTCCAATTACTCCATTAAATAATATGAGAATTATTCCTCTTCTAGTTCAATTCTTGAATCAAAATCTCGGCAGTGAAAATTATTTTGGAGTTTTACTGCGTGAAATAACCTTAATTTGGACTTTCAGTTCGGTTTAGTTTTGGAAACATTTTGTGCATTATGCCTGTTGAACTCACCTTCTGTATTCCATTTATTGAATGAATGATTGAAAAGAATTCAAGTACAATACAAAATGTTCATGATTATGTTTAGTGGGAATATGCATTTTGGGAATATTATTTGAGAAATATTTCTCTCCTGTTTGAATTTTGAAATACAAAATTAATTACAATGCTCATTTTGAACCGTAAAAGTTTTCCAATTGTTTTCAATAAAGTGTGAGATTTTTCTGAGCTGGTTGACCTCCAATGCAAGTACAAAAGTTTTCTCCTATTGTATTCAATCAAATGTAAGATTTTCCCGAGCTAGTTGACCTCAAGCAATCCAAGTATAGTTTGTACAAGCAAAGAAAACATTCTGGCAAGATGGGAAATCGGCTACAGCTCCATCAATATCGGTTCAAAAACTACAAATTTGGTCTCAAATTGAAGGGAACATTCAGATCAACAATTTGAGACTATATTTATAATTTTTGAACAAATGTTGACCAAGCAGGAGCCATTTTCCCATCTTGCCAGAATGTTTTCTTTGCTTGGACAGACTATACAATATTCAATTTGGAGAACGTTATAGTGTGAGCACGATCTGCAGTATTCGCTCCACATCAAGGCTGCAGCATTTTCAACACCTCACTGTATAGTATATATGAAGTGGGTAGTAATGAAACTGCTTGGCGGAATAGGATTCCTTCTTAGGTGGCAACGAACGAATGATATTGAAGTGTGGGGGGAGGGGGGCGGGGGGCGCATGTGTACCCAACAACTAATGGACGCCGCTGCAGGAATCGAAGATGAACTCGACCAGATGGAGTGTAGTGAGTGCAGGCACGTATGTGCGAGCACAGATGCTCGCTAAGAAATGAGAAGAGGAAGATAGAGAGGTGAGTGTAATAAAAGTATGTGTGAGAGAAAGAGGGGAAGAGAATAAAAAAGTGAAAGAAAGCGAGATAAAAGTGAGAAATAGAAAGAAATAGAGTAATAGAAAGAGATAAAGATGGAAAGAAATAGATATGGTAAGAGATGAAGACAGGTAGAAAGAAAAAGGGAGAGAAAAAAGGAAAAGATATAGAGAGAAAGATGGTAAGAGATGGAGATAGGAAGAGATGAAGAGAGATATACAGAAAGAGGGAGAGAAATGGAGTAAAAGAGATTGAAAGTGAGAGGGAGTGAGAGAGAGATTGATTGATTGTTTATTTATTTGATGTGCTAGGTCTAAGGAGACCCATTGCACAATAGAAAAATATAAATACGGAGCACGACATGATACAATAGAAATAACAAAAGAAAAGTAAAAGTAAAATAAATTAGTAATACATTATTGAAAATAATTTAATAATTATTAAAGAAAAAAGATAATTTGATAATTTAGAGAGAAACGTGAGAAGAGGTAGAGAAAGAAAGATATGTATTGAGAGATAGGTGGAAAGATTGAAAAAAGAGAGGAAGTGAAAAAATATGGGGAAAAGAGAAATAAGAGGGAGAAAGAGATTGGAAGAAACTGTGAAAGAGAGAGAGAGAATGAGCAAGAGAAAGAAAGTGAGCGAGCGGTAGGAACAGGGAGTAAGAAAAGTTTTGAAGCGGAGCGAGAATTGAAAAGTGGAAAAGAGGCATAAGTAGGTAATGAAACAAACAGCCTCGGATGAAATGGAGAAGTAATAAAATTAAGGAGGGAGCGCGAAAGTAACAGGTGAGTGGGAGAAAATAGGAGTTGATTAAAGAGGGGATAAAGTTAAAAAAGAAGTTAAAGTGCAGTGAGAATGTGGGGAACAAAAGTCGATGAAGGAAGTAAAGCCTCCCCCTCTAGATAGAGGATAGGAAGTTCGAGAAAGAAGTAGTGGGATGGTGAGCTTAAAGGAGACAATAATCTAAAAGAGGTAGATGAGCGAAAATTGAAGTAACGAGGGAACAAAAACCGCATTGAAGATTATTTGTAGCAAGAAAGCGTGCAAGAGATAAGAGCGTCTAAGTAATGAGGAATTTTCAAATTAATTGACATTAATTGGAATGACAAAAGAGGATCAATAGTATAAGCAGTAAAAGAAAATGAATTAATGGAAAAGCGGTATGGGAGTTAGGAGAAGGTTTAGAGGAAAAACTACGCAAAGAGGGACTTGATTGGGGAATACAGAAGGGGACTCCAATAGTGGGTAAGATTAATGCATGTAATAGTGAAAAAGGTGATAATTGAGAGATTTATAAGTTGAAAGTAAAAAAAAGTAGTGTCGATGTACAAGTGCGTGATAGAACATAAAATGTATCAAACAGGAGAGAAAAGAATATCGAAGGGAGTTGGTGAAAACCTATTTTTCCGAAAGATATTTTCTTACCAGAAATAAGGAAATACTGGTGGAATCATCGAGCATGTACCGATGGTCTGTCGGAGGGATACTGTAGAGATGTTTACTGATGCAGAAAGGACGAGACTGGTGATGGAGTGATAAAGATGGAGGTATGGAGAGTTCGGTCCAGTGGGTGAAAAGTGGAGAGATATGGAAAAGAAAAAAAAGATGAGAAGAAAAGTCCGGTCTTCTGGAGAGGAGGAGAATGTTTTGGTAAGAAGAGAGATTGAAGGAAGACAGAGGAGAAGAGAGGCAGTCAGAGAAGAAGAGAGAATGGTAAGAATGGTAAAGAGAGAAAGTAGCAGAGAGTAAGAGAGGAAATATGTGCAGAGCAAGTGCGGTCGTGTCAGTGGAATTAATTACAATGGCGTCCATATCCACAACGCACCCCTCGTCTTGAAAATGTTCTCGTTTTCCGCCATCAATTCCTCTTCATTCAGCACCACAAAACCACCCCAATACGGTTTAGGGCTGAGGGTGACTTCGTTCCAATTCACTCTCTCTCTCTCTCTCTCTCTCTCTTCCTCTTTCTTTTCTTCTCTCTTTCTCCTCTATCATTCACTTTTCATCACCCTCGGCCACAGCAAACATTGAACAATTATTCTTTTCCCTCCTTCACGCCATCTTCATAATGAGAGAAAGAATTTGATTGAAATCTTGGAGTGCCTCAAGGTTCAATGTACAGTATTAATGAGGTGAACCCAAACGAGTATCCGATACTCTTTGCTGGTTCTCACATTCAACAGTAACATTTCTCTATATACAAAAGAATGAAGGTAGATAGCACCAAGGTTGAAGCATGGCGAAGCGGCATATTCCTGTCTCATTACTGATATTCGTCTGTATCTTGTTCTCTAAGGTTTGCAGGAGTTCAGAGGAAGGAAAGGCAGTCTTTGTTTGTGTGGAAACTCCAAAGATCTTTTATTCGTATGTGATGCATCTCTCTTTGCCTTTGGAATAGGCAAAAAATAGGCAAAATAGGAATAGGCAAATGTTTCAAGTCTCTTTCAAAGATCGTTAGATTTATGCCCACAGTAGGTAGATTCGCTATTATACATGAAAGTAAGAGTTCATTAAGAATTGAAGATTTATTAATTGGTAGAGAAGAAAAAAATCAGCTTTATGTTACTTGGGTGTATTTGAAAAATCTAATTCCAAGCTTTAGAAATTGATGAACCTGATTATTGCAATGAGGAATTATTCTTTATTCAAGATTCTAAAGATAATACGCAACCAATTCAATGTGGAAAACTAATTATTCTAGAGATCATAAACGACATATTCAACATCAAGTCCTTCATGTTCAAACTCTACCGTTGCTCCTGGATTCACAACATGAATTTTCCAATTAAACTATTATCTACCGTATGATTGTATCAATTGATCAAATCGTTGAGTCACTTTCAAATTTTAATTTTTCTATAATCCAAGCAGATATATTGAGAAATCTAGATGAATATAATAGATTGATTCAATCTTATTCCTCTCACTACTTATTCAGGAGTTGTGTCACCCAACTCTGTTAAACTCAAAATCTACAAACTTCCCTCATTCCACTCTAGTGAAATGACAGGGAAGTGTTGTCGAGTATTTAATGGGTGAGAAAGAGTTTGGAGAAGTAAGAATGAGCTAGTATTAGATGGAGAATAAGTATGACAGGATAATTGAAGGGTTAGAGAGGAAGAAAGAAGAAATAAATCATGTGGTTTGGATGAGGAATGCTCGTGTCCACAAAACAGGTGAAGTGCTGTACAGTAAAATACACGGGCACTCCTACTCTCATTGAGGATAGGAGAATATTATGGATGTTGAGAGTTGAGTATAGTGTTTCAGATGGAGATGAAAGAGATATAGTAATATCAATAAAAAAATGTTTTTTGGTTATGAAAAAGTTATATAGCTGTGTTGAAAAATATCTTTAATAATAAGATTTGAAGAAACATAACTTCTTCTGGACTGAATCTTTCATCAAAATTGGGATCGAGATATTGGAGGGCCTGTGCCCTTTCCGTACAGTGACTTAATTGTAACTGTACTCTTCCCCTATCATCATTATGATTGTTTGTTCCTCTCTCTGAGTAAATAAAATTAGCAATAGAAACAGTTAATGAGGTTGAAAATGAGATAAGCTGAGATGAGGTTGAAGATGATTGTGATGAAAATAGATGAGGAAATATGATTGAAGAAAGGAGATAAGAATGATGGGATGAAAGTGAAGAAGACGAGGTTGAAGGAGGAGATGAGAGTAAAGTCAAGTTGAGAAGGAAAGCGAAAATGTAGAAGAAAATATGGGAGTGAGATAGGATTCAAACAACAAACTTGAAATGAGCAACAAGAAGGTGTGAGGGAATTTCGCCTTCCACATGACATGGAAATGAACACGAAGCTGAATATGGGAGAGGAATAGGATCGTGAGAGTGAATCGAGAGCAATGTAGATTAAGAGGAACCGAGCCGTTCTTTGGTCAACCACCTGCCATTTCCAAATCGGACCTTCGCCTTAATGCCTCTCCTTTATTACAGTTGCGAAGCTCACACCACATTGTCACCAACATTAGAACCAGCCTCAATAAGACCGCTTCACGTCGTCCAAACCTGATTGGATATTAAATTTTAATACTTCAATTAATTCCAAGCGCAGAGTGGATAGGTTTTGTGGGGTGATCTTCTCACGTTTCAGGCTGATAAAAGACAACAATACTCGTTTGTACAAGTGAAGAAGACATTTTGGCAAGATGGGAAAGTGACTCCAGCTCGATCAATAATGATTAAAAAATGATAGATTTGGTCTCAAACTTTGAATCAAAATGTTTTAATACAATTTAAGAACAAATTTCATATATTTTTGAATCAGTATTGACCGAGCTGCAGTCATTTTCCCATCTTGCCAGAATGTCTTCTGTGCTTGAATAGACTCTACCAGCACTGAGAGAATCATGTTCTCAAGACATTTACATGTAGGCTATCTAATCTGTAAGGTATGGTATCCAAAGAAACCGAAGACACCAAGTGTAGTATCTGAAGAAACTAACATACATAGGTATAGTTCGGCATAGTTATAGGTATAGTTCGGCATAGCTATATGTATAGTTCGGCATAGCCATTATAGGTATAGTTCGTGCAACTGAGAAGATACGCCGTTACAATACATTTCACATTGTAGCAGCGTGTCTTCTCAGCTTGCACGAACTACAATTACTGTAGGCCTATATCTCTCATCCCTGTAAAACAATGGCCCTCAATGTTTAATCGTCACCACTTTCAGCACCTAACCAAACATGCACTGCTCTCAGATGAACAATCGGATTACAAATGGCTTTGGACTGACTTCGCTGTTGAGGGCTGCTAACCTCTGATCAATCTTCATTCAAACCTTCACAAAGACGTTTGTCAATTCACTTCTTGAACGGCGCCATTCATTATCCTTTGTTGGTTTGGGTAGCTGGTGAAATCTATTGCTCCTGTTCAGGTGATCCTATTGTGATTGTTTGTTATCTTTTTCTTCTGTTAATTTACGATTTTGTCTCATCAATGTGAGAGTCACAATAGTTTGATAGTCAACGATTTACAATAGAAAAAGAGCCTAAAGTTGCTTTCAGAACAAGATGACTCAAGCAGGACATTTGGATAAAATCAATATAGTTTTGTTTAGTTGATGAAGTTGAATGAATGAACACAGAACTGTTATAGACCCAAACAGATTTTTATATAATGATGATATTATAATGAGAATCTATGTGAAGCATTGTAATATTATTTGATATTATAATTTGATATGTTATTTGTGTATTATTTCAAGCCGATCATAATAAGCTGAAATTGACATTCAACTACATGATTAAAATATGATTCTGAATGCGTAATCTAACTGCATGATTGAAATAGGAGGCTGTATTGAAATCAGCAGAGATTGATTTATTTCCTGTTTACTAACTAAATAGTAACATAGAGTATGAATCATATTAATCGGGAATCACATTGAGGAAATCTGAGAAGAAGCACGTCAAGTACACGGATTATTTGTAAGTAATCAGATAGAGAGGCTGGATTTATATATTTAATCAATTTTGAGGAAAATGTAACAATATTAATGCTAACAATGTTATTTACAACTATATTATGCTGATAACTGATGCCCAATGTTGAGTCATGTAGACAGTCACATTGATCCATCATAATTATACCAAAATATGTATCAGTGAATATGTAATATGATATACTCACATTTTGCCATGTTATTCAAATTCAGTTCCAACTGATATTCAAGATTTCATTGGAGTTGATGACCAGTTGAATTCCAGCTCCTTTTTCGAAAATGTCGATAACATCATTGCAAAGCTATTGGTGATATGGTATTTCGATTGTTATTTCTAAACAATACTGCGAATGCCACCGTAAAACGAAGGTGTAAAATTACAGTCATTTCGGAGAAAAGGCATGCTTTTCGAGTGCCATAACACTCGTACAGGATATAGATTTCTTCGCGCGAATGGCCATCATATTTATCAAGCATTCGCTTTCTTCTGCTTCAGGAAACGTTTTTACAAAATGAATGTAGTGCTAACAGCTGAGGATATCAGGAAGGTAGCATTCCGTGTGTCGACATTTTGTTTCAAAAGGGTGAAAAAACGTAGTCAACGGATTTTTCTTACTCGGTGATATCGAAAAGGACCTCTATCCATTTATTATCCGGCCATTATTTGAGAGTGACAAAATCTTTTCCTTCGCTACTTCCTAACAATGTCTCTATTGTTGAATGTGATACTATTGTTGCTGAGTGATTTTTCCAAACATCATTAATAATTGTTCTATCTTTTCTCTTGGGTTGTTTTTCTAGGGGATAGTTCTTCAATGGCTGTTGGCGATAGTGATTATTATGATGTTTTTGTATGATTTGATATCGTAGAAATACGAATAGAAGCGGTGTTCCCCGACATGCTTCTCATTTTCTGAATATGAATTAGCACTAGAAACTGTGTTTATGAACATATTTTGGTCTCCATTTTCATGGAGAATGTATGAATTTTTGTATGACAATGGCTGAACATTCCATGAAGGACCTAGACCTACTAGCTGGTTTTGTTTGTCAATGGCGCAACAGCCCTCTGAAGGGCCTAGGCCTACCAGCTGGTTGCCAGTTTCATATTCAACAAACTATACAGTCCATCTAAGCAAAGAAGACACTCCGGCAAGAAGGGAAAACCCCAGCCCGGCCAATACCGGCCCAAAAGCCATAAATTCTCGAAAGAACCCACAGTCCCCAAACCAACACCGACAGGGCCGAAGCCATCCCCACCCCGCCAGAATGCCCACCCAGACCGGACAGAAAATACAGCAGGCGAATAATCATCAACCAGGATAGAGGTAACGTGTGGTTAGCACGTCGATCCTCTCAACCATAAGCCAGTCTTCACAACCAAGTGAAGATGCAGAACACCTCTGAATAACATGCAGTTAATCAGTTAGAGTGTAATGCAACAATTACTATTCCTCCAGAAACGGGAAACGACTGACTGTCTTTACTAACGACAGCATCTTCCAAAGGAGATTTCTAGCTGGTTGCCAGATTCATATTCACACCACTACAATACAGCAGAGGTACAATCATCGACCAGGATAGAGGTAACGTCTGGTTAGCACGTTGATTCTCTTAACCATCAGCTAGCTTCCATAGCCAAATGACGGCGCAGAACACCTCTGACTAAGGGTCCAGTTAGCCAGTTAGTTAGTTAGCCAGTTATCCAGTTAGAGTGTAATGAAACAATTACTATTCATCCAGAGACGATAAACAACTTACTATATTTACTAACGAAAAGCCAATTTCCTAAAGGAGGGATGAATAAAAATGAATGTGCACTTCAATCATACCAACAAAAAAAATTTACTCACCAAGACATTTCACTGATGACTTTGATACAAGAAAACAACTGGTGTTCTAGTAATAAGCCGAATCTTGAGCAGGTGCGTCAGTATTCAGCCAAGTGAAGCTTGTAAAAAGACTTTTTCGGAACGGGAAAATAGGTATTTCTATTCCAAATCATGCCTCAGGAAAAACGTATTGCAATCACACCTTAAAGGACTGTACTAATTCAATCGATATCCACTGGCGGCTCGTGCCCACGAAGCAGGTGAAGTGCTATACAGTAAAATATACGGGCATTTCACCTACTTCGTGGGACGAGCCGCCAGGTGTATCACGCACAAGGTGTTCTTCCCACAAAGAGTTTACAATTCCTTGTCAGTTCTTCCTTTCGGAAAAATAATTTTCGCAACCTTTCTTGTTCCAAACAGATTTTCAAAATTTTCCATTTCATATTATAAATTGATTCAAATCATACGTTGCATAATATATGGTGCATGATACTTTCGATTGAAATATTTGATTGGCATTGGGAAAATTATAATAGAGTGTATTACTTTCTGCTCTCTTCTTGATAACTGTCAATGGAATTAGTTGATATAGTTCTATCATAGACCAAGTACTATTAGATCGTTTTTGATTCATTTGTTGTACTATTAGATTGTCATTGGTAGATTGGTTTTTAGTTATACTATTAGATTCTCTGTAAATTGTCTTTGGTTCTATATAACAGTAGTATTTGCAAATCTGAGAATTTAGCATTGATGACATTTTTCCATGGAAATGCATTTTTTGGAAATAGGAAGACACTGTTGTCCCTCTCCAACTATTGAAGAGACCACTAAAACGACTCTCCCACCCTCTTCCTCCTCTTAATTAGTAATTAATTAGCTCACTCTAACAATAAATCCATTTCCCTTATCAGCTGTTGATGTGACGCGTAATTATACCAATTAGTAATAATTTTCTCTGTAAATTATGAGAGAACTTATGAAGATTACTTTCATTTTAAAACTCAAATGATATACTGGGCCTGATGTTCAATCTTTCAGCACTGCATCTTTCACACGCATACTTTACGTACGAGTACAATGTAGTATTTTCAGGTTCGCAAAGGCTTTTCTGAAATTCTTCAATGAAATATTCTTACAAACAGCTCTGCACTTAAATAATCTTACCATTATCCAGGCATTTTCTTCTCAATCTTTAGCTTCTGTCAAAGCGATGTACGAATCGTTTCTCCGTTCTATTTGTAGCTTATCATCAATTCTCAAGTATAGTCTGTCCAAACAAAGAAGACCTTCTGGCAAGATGAGAAAATTACTCCAGCTAGGCCAATATTGGTTCGAAAAATATTGATTTGGTCTCAAATTGTAGATCAGAATGTTTCCTACGATTGAGACAGAATCAATAATTTTTTAAGAATATTGACTGAGCTGGAGTAGTTTTCTCATCTTGCCAGAGAGCCTTCTTTGCTTTAACAGACTATACAAATGTAGTATTCTATGGTTTGCGAAGACTATTCTCAAATTCTTCAATATAATATCCAAACAGATAACACTCACTTAAATAATCTGATTATTATCCAGCATTTTCTTTATAATATTTTGCTTATTTCAATGCGATGTACAAATCGTTCCTCCGTTGTATTTCATAGCTCAAGTCGTTGTATCATCACTTCTCAAGTAGGAAAATTGTAATACTGGAGCAAGTATCATGATGTGGATTCAATTCTGATTTGAATGCAATCATTACGTTCCATGCAATGGGCTCTTGTGTTTCAGCATGAATGGCATTAATAAGCTTCCCTTCTATGTTGATATCTTCCCTTCAGACCACTCTTGCCCCTTGTTTTGGCCGCGCTAGACAATGCTTGATTTCCATCCATTTGTAGTCTGTACAAGCTGAAAAGACATTCTAGCAAGATAGAAAAACGACTCCAACTCGGACAATATTGATTCAAGAATAATAGATTTAGCCTCAAATTGTAGATCAAAATGTTTTCGACAATTTGAAACCAAATTCATAATATTTGAACTAATATTGTACGAGCTGGAGTTATATTCCCATCTTCCTTGGATGTCTTCTTTACTTGGACACACTATAGATTCAGTTTAGTCACGATATAGTCTGGTTAGGTTGGAACGTCGGCTGTTTGGGTCGGCGCTGGGAATGAGCAACGCATGCAAGGAATAGGAAACTACAACTACATCACAATACATCAATAAATTACATCCCTATCCTTCCCGTTCGATTGAACTTGAGACATTCAGGACAATCTGCTGAATATTTTGCATAGGCTCAGGAAATTTTATTATGAAGGTGAAGAATTAGTTATTATTACTAATAAGAAATGATAATTGATGCTCCTCAATCAACTGATATTAATAAATAGTGATAAAACGGAGTATTCAAGAACCCGGCTCATTGCATGCGATCCAATACTAGTTAATGCTTAGCCCATTATTGTTAAACTTGAGTGATTGGCTTTCTGCGAATGGTCTATCATATAAATAAAACAAGCTTCCTACAGTTTCTAACAAAAACTAAGACACCCCTCCTAATAGACCTCTCTGTAGATAGTAGGCTCATAAGTGATTCAGATACATCTAAATTTCTAGGTGTTACCATTGATAAGTATTTATCATGGATTCCTCACATCGCTAATGTGTGCAGTAGACTCAGTAGGGTGTGTTATTCACTGAGAATACTGAAACCATTACTAAATAAGGATTTCTTGATTACAGTCTATCACGGCTGCTTTGTATCCGTGATGACATATGCGATAGAGGCTTGGGGTTTTTCATCTCATTTCTATGAGGTATTTAAGGTGCAGAAGCGTGCTATAAGGATTATTGAAGGTCTTTCAATGAGTCATACATGCCGAGGGACTTTTAGTAGACTAGGTGTAATGACATTTTATGGCATTCTTATTTATCGAACTGCCATCTATATAAGAAAAAATCTTGATCGGTTCAAAACTGTAGGAGAAAGACATCATTATTCTACAAGAAATGGTACAAATTTATTACTCCCCCAACACCGCCTTGCTTTGTCAGATAATAATAAACATAACTGGGATAAAAATCTATAATACCAGATAGCTTAGAATAGAATAGAATACCAGATAGCTTGAAATTGATTGAGAGTGATGTTCTGTTCCGGAAAAAACTTAAAAAATATATTGTAGAGAATAAGTTTTACTCATTAAGCGAAATTCTGTCTGGCTGAGAACTCATAACATGACTTGTTTTGTTTTGTAATACCGTATGTTTATTGTACTTTTTATAATATTGTAACTTGAATAATGACGACTGTGATATACAGGCACTTATGTTGCCAATTGTATCCATGCAGAAATAAAGGAATTTGAAATTTGAAAAATTATACTTCTTGTAGTTTTTTAAAATTGAGACCTCAATGTTCAAAAACGATAAGCGTTTAACTTCCATGAAGTCATATTTAGCTATATTAAAGACTCTAAAATTGTGAAATCGTTTGTTTGTTAAATATAGTAGTGAGTACAAACAGGCGGTCATACTCGAGTATATACGATTGCAATAAGACCCAGCCGGATCTTTTAAAGATGGTTTCTTCCTACGAATTTTAGGGTTTTTACAAACAATGATTTGCACCTTAAGATACTGTCCTCTATAATCCAATGCTTCTTCATTCTAAAGTGATAATCATTCTCGTTATGTGATCAAATAATTCAGCTTCATGATGAGGTACTTTATATAGGAGAGCTACCTTATATTATTATTTGTGTTTTTGCTAATGAATGGTCAAGATCATGATGATTATGAGGATGACCATTTCCATATAATATGTAGACTTGATTTGAAGTGACAATTAAAGAGATAATGCAATATTATTCCAACGAAATTTATCGCAAACTCTAAATTACGCCTTTCCAATACTCACTGGGCAATTCCATTTGACTTGACTACTCCCGAAATCGGATTGGCAGGAATACTGATCTCCTAAAATATATAACCCATTTCGTATGGTAATGTGTTCAGCCTTCCCTAATTCTTAAAGCTCCAAGAGCAGCTCCTTCCCCTCTAAGACTTGATTTAGAAATAAGTTCCATTTCCTGTAACAAGAGTTCTGTTAGCATTCGAGCCGTTCCGTTCACAAAGGCGAATCCAATTCACATACGGATCGATACCAAATTATCTGTTATCTTGTCACGTGATGCTCGCGCGAAAGAAACACGTTCCGGGGAAATATTCTTGTGTAAAATGTTCTCAACAGAATTCCAACCAGCGGAAGGATTTTTAATTAACAAGTCGATTGTTAAATAATGAAGTGTGTGGTAGGCGTACTGTGTGGAAGGTGGGAGCCATAATAGTAGACTGTCCAAGCAAAGAAGAGATTCTGACAAGATGGAAGAATGACTCCAGCTCGGTCAATATTTGTTCAAAAATTATAAATTCGGTCTCAAATTGTATATCAGAATGTTTTCTACAATTTAAGACAAAATTCATGATTTTCAAACTTATATAAACCGAGCTGTAGTAATTTTCCCATATTGTCAGAATGCCTTCTTTCCTTGGACAGACTAAAGTCTATCCGAATGAATGTTAGGAGACCGATGAATTTTTCATTCCTCATTGTGAACTCGACTCTAACTGATCCTTTGCGTGCAGTTGGCTTTGATATTAAAAACCTATCTACAGTCAGTCACGAGCACTGAAACAAAGAAAAAATAATGGAGAGAGCATACCTGTTCAGTGTTCAAGCCCATACAGTGCACAAGAGAGTACTGTAAACGATATTTTTATATTCTTCACTACCACTGAGCGGTTGGAAGCACTGGCGGCTCGTGCCCACGAAACAGGTGAAGTGCCCGTATCTTTTACTGTACAGCACTTCACCTGTTTTGTTGGGCACGAGCCGCCAGTGGTTGGAAGTACTGTAGTAACATACTAACATACATAGCAAACAATGATTACATCACTTGAAAACAGTAGGCTTACATGGGAAAAGCTGGGCCTTTGAGTCTAGCCATTTAATGTTATGACATGTCGTAGAGTTTCAAAACCTGCCCTACGGTAAGTAAAATTACCCTTTGCTGCCACCAGCATCACAGAATATATGGTTCATTGAATTTCTCAGAATTGAAAGTACTCATGTTCAACATGTCATGCGGGATACAGGACTATCACTGACAGAATCAGAATGTATCAATCAATTATTACTTGATTGGATTCAAAAAAGTTGGAGATTTTGATAGTGGAAGTGTAATGAGACAATAATATAACCAGGAAAAAGTTGACTTGTAATTGATGATAATATAAATGCAACTACGAGAGATAATATCTTCTTCATAAAATAGCTCTCACATGAATGCCGGAAAATAGTTTTGAGGTTTAATTATAAATGAGTCCTATTCACTTGAAGAACAAAACAACTTTCCTCTAATCTAACAACGACTTGTCATTTTGCATCTATTATGCATTGATAGATGGATTTATTTTCACTCTGTAATATATTTGTATATCACTTGTATAACACATGTTGATTTTCACATAATACAACATTTGAAGGCGGAGTGGAAGTATACTAGCCCCCTCTTCCATTAAACCCACTCTTCGGAAACGAAACTCATAAATATTATAATAACTTCTCCAATTACAACCCAAGAAAATTTGAGTAGCTTACATCAACGATTTAATGAAATCGTAATGGAATATAGGAATAAATAGTTCAACTATTCACGTAGTCATTGCCGTATTGATGTTTATTATGTGATGTGATTGAGAATATTTCGGATCGATCTGAAATTGTTTACATTCCTAATATTCCTTTCCGAGGAATAACGTTTTCTCCATTCAATTATTATTACGTATTCTTTTATTGTTTGGAACATTACTCAACAAGCATACAATGTCTGGTACTACAAGATTCCATTAGGCTATCAATTTCAGGCACTAGAAAATTCCATAGGCTAACTAGAAATGCTTGTTAAGAGAGCAAAATCAAATACTATAGAGCTATGATTTTACTTGATGTGAACTATTCACATTTATTGGGAAAGTTATGTTGATTGAAGTGAGATATTCTCATCTCCAATCACGTTTGAGTGAAAACTACCCATACGGGTTATCCTTCACCAAGAAAGCCATCATATGCATTTTTTGATATATTAAATGAAGAATCAAATACCCTTTCTAAAAAACTTTAGAGTTATTATCCTACAGACATGTTTCGGGACTCAGCCCATTATAAACATGTCTGTAGAATAATAATTCTAAAGTTTTTCAAAAAAGGGTATTTGATTCTTCATTCAATTTATCAATTATTTTAAATAGCCCTAAGTTTAAAGTTTAATTTTCAATATGCATTTTTTGACTGACTTGATTCATATCCTATCCACCAAAGGTTTGAACCCAATTTTAGGTTATTACTATGAAAGCCTCGACCGGCGTGAAAATTGGGATGTAATGGCAATTATTGTATTACTGTTAACAGTTCATTGTGCAGTAGTCCTTGATAATTTATTCCGGTCACAGCGTGCTGTCGAGTAGATAATTAAATTATTTGGAATATCGATGAAGTCGAATTCTGGTGCTCGAATTACTGCCGAACTGGAAGCGAAATTCAATCCTGCAACATTCATTTGATTTGTAACTTATTTGCTTATGAATGATTCAACGTTGCAAATCGTATATCATGTTGACCGAGTGAAGAAGACATTCTGGCAAGATGGGGGAATGACTCCTCCTCGGTCAATATTGATTAAAAAATTTTCAATATGGTATCAAATAGTAGATCAGAACGTTTCCTAAAATAATTTGAGATCGAATTTTCAAGTTTTTAATCAATATTGACCGAGCTGGATTCATTTTCCCATCTTGCCAGAATGTCTTCTTTGCTTGAACAGACTGTATCAATTTGGTCGAGTGAAGGACTCTGCCTCACTTGCAACTAAAGCTCGGTAACTTGATCGCTAGTTTGGAACGAAAATTAGCAACTATCAGACTCCTCTCTCCCCAGCATCATTACTTATGTACCTACATCTACTCCTAATTCGACTTGTGATCACTCTTACTCCACTTGTTCTATACTACTTAGTTGGATACGATTCTTTTCTCCCCAAATGAATCCAACTTTCACAACTCTTGTTCCACAGAATGTAATCCACTTCAATTCAATACTCCTCTGAAACTTATAGATCTTCGATTTCTATCTCTTTCCTGTTCAGTAAGAATTATATCTGAGACGATTTTTCCAAATTATCAAAGGATTGAATATCCCACTTCTGTATTTGAATCAAAAAGTGAATTAATAAGAAGTAAATAAATAAGTCAGTACATATTTCGAATCACTCTATGCTAAAGAAATATATTATACATCAACGATTTTGTCTTTCTCAACTATTATTCAATTCACCTTCTCTCTCACTACTCACGATTATAAACCATGAAGGTACGATTCCCAAGCGAGCCATTCACATTCCCATTTGAGCTTAAAATGCGCTGCTGGAGTTGTCTCGCTGAAGCTGCGCTGCTCTAGCCATCTCATAACTATATTATAAATGTTTACTATATTATTAGGGCTGCTGATGTATAATATATCGATGAATAGTATAATTCACTTGAAAATTACTAAAAAAGGTGTATTTCACTATTTATCGATTTATTATACATCAGTAGCCCTAATAACATAGTGAACATTTATAATATAGTTATGTGAATAGAGTTGTGATGGCTAGAGCCGAACAGCGCAGCTAAAGCTGTAAAATGTCTAAAAAAAAATGAAAAGATTAATGAAAATTTTCACGGTTTTCCAGTCGATAAACCTGAATTTTTCACATCATAAATACATTCATTGTTCAAAGCAATAGTTTGGAAGGAGTACGATGAGTGATTGCTTTATTTCTTATTCAAACTATTTCTACAATACCCGCTAACATTTTGCGGAGGTAGAGGGTAAGTAGGGAGTAAAAATGATAAGTTGGTAGGTACGAGATTAGAAATAAGAGAAATATACTTTGTTCTCTCCAAAACTGCAGTTTTCACTAGAAACATTCCAACTAGAACTCCCACTTTTTACAAAGTTTTGTACATTTCTGGCTTTACTATGTCAGTTCCAAGTTAAAGCCTCACTTTATTCAACCCACTTCAACTCATACCATATGCATATATGTCCTACACTTTGTGAAGGTGCACTTGAATATCAGTTTATGTTATACATTTAAAATATTTATCTGAAGTGTGTTGAAGTAAGTACCGCAGTATTCACTTTGTTGTTGAAAGCTACTACTAGTGAGAATAGAAAAAATTACAGCATCCTTTAAATATTTACATTCGAACACAGCTGGTTCCACCTTTATGAAATGGGTGTTATTGAAAATATATTGGAATGAAAATATTCTTTGTTACGCGGACTAGGAACTCCTTTCTACCAATCAACCTTATGTTATTGGGAGGCTCATAAAAGTGTGAACTCACTTGTGTTGTGATTACATAGATCTTACTTGAAAATGCCTCTCAAGACTTTAAATAATTAGCACAACATAAGGCTCAATAAATAACACTATTTAACTTTATTATAGGCATAATTTAACCATTTAGAAAGTACCATGATTTTTTTAACTGCCACAGTTCTCTATAGGAGCTATTTACTATTGTTGATTGTGGTAGTATACTTTCTGACTTATATAGGAATTCGAAATGTTAATGGTTCGATACCTTATATGGAGAAGATCACATACACGTTCTAATTAATGGAAATCTGAAAGGGCTATGGTATGACCATGATACAAACTACTATATTTCAATTTGTTAATATCAGAGCTCTAAATAACTCAAGTTCATTTATAACTTTCATATTACACTGTCTAAGTTTAGTGGTTTTGGCGTTTCAGTTTTAATCAGTACGACACCTGCCTGCAACTGACCACAGTTTGAGGATCTAGATTGGCCCCTGCCATGTCACTAATTCAAAACGTTGTTCCTCGTAGTATCATGATAGACTGCAGCTACCCTACAATTTAAATTATTTATCTCCCAAAGTGGGATATGATTTACACTCATGGCTGTCATAGATAATGACTGGAAATTGACCTATAAAGTGATTTTGGGACTGACCAACCATTATGTAGTGTCTGGTAGTATAGGTAAAATTGAAATATAATGAGAGTTGATTGTTTTACAGATTTCAAACTCTTATGACATGTTCACATTATTTCATAAAACCAAAAAAATTATGTGTCAGAATCTAGAATATATTTACAAAATTTGAATTCTTTCATAGTCAACTCATACAATTACTTATAGATAGATAGATGAGAAAACTTGGCAAAGAGAAAACTTGGATGAGTGTGCAAGAGAATAATGAATGTCACTCATCTTCTAAATGTTCTGTTATTGATTGTATTTGCTAACTTATTATTGATAATGACATTATTTTCTTTAAAAAAATATAAGTTAAGAAAAATAACATATGAAACAACCATTGTTCATTTCACAATAAAGGAACGGTGTTTAGTTATGGATGAAAAAAAACGTTGAAACAAAGAAGATCATGAGTCAAAGAGATAAGCCTAAAATATTATGTTATCAACTTCAAAGAATGTTCAGTGGATCTGGAAAAGAATGTGGCAGAGTGACACAGAATCAAAAAAGTAGATAAAAAGATTAGAAAGAAAAATGAAGCATCCAACTACTTTGTGTTGGAGCAGGAGAAATAATAAAGATTACTAATGCATGACAATTTCCCTTGATGCTGAATGGGAGTAGATGAGTTGAAAATTTGAATAAATAGCTTCAGGCATTAAGAGGTTGAATATTCGTTTATTTGAGGGTTGGTCCGAGAAAAATATCATCGTGATGTAAACTCAGGAAGTAGAGAAGGAGAATGAATAAAGAGAATTAAAAATTGAAACTGAAAAAAGGTGTAGATGTTGAAAAGAGGTAAATAAGAGGATTAACGAGGAGAAAGAAGCCAACTGATGGATCTATAATTTTGAGGATTGAGAGGAGGATGACTCGAATACGATGTTGAGAAAGCCTCAAGTTGAAACGAATTTCCTAATCACAGGAAGACTGAAAAGAGAATTTGTTCCCTGATAGGGAGGCTTTATTTTCAATTCCATTTCGTAATTGAAATGTGGATTCATCTCGAAATTATGAAAAAAAAACTCTTCGGAAATGCCAGTTATCTGAGCGGTAATCAATTTCTCATTATCTTTGTAACTTGTCTGTCTACTCACAGTTTCTGAGTTGGAGAAGCTTCTTAAAATTATTACTTCATTTCTTCATCAAGAATATAGGCTAGCATGTATTCCATGCTACTCATTATTACTCCTTGCATCATCATCAATTGAGCTGATGAAATAAGTAATACAATCTCATTTCTGACGGTCGATTTTAATATTTCAATAAGTTACGAGCAATTCAATATGTCAACAAAGATTAAAATTACTCTATTCTACTCAATTTTTCAGTTCCTACCTGAACAGAAGTTTCTCACAGGTCCTCGTCTTAAAATATTTTCCTAGTCACATTTTTGTGATGAGCCTGGGAAAATCACGGGAAAATGTTTGAGTGACTCCATGTTCAAAAATTCAGCAAAGAATAAGTTCAAGAACGTTTTTAGTATCTTAATTCCATCAATATTTTCAAATATATGAATCATGAAATCCATGTATTTTCAACCATACTCAATAATTTTCGATTTTATTGCATAGTTTTCAATCCAATGAATACAGCAGCTCTGTTGATGGACTATGAAAGCTACTTCATTGGAAAACGATGTGAAGCTTCAAGGTGCTTCTTCAGTTCGTCCCTCATAATCAAATTTTTACGAGACATGAGTTTTCATAGTTTATTACGTGCGTTAAAAATTGAAGCTGTTCTTTCGTATTATAGAATGCTTGCGAAGTATGGGTTAGAAACTACGATGCTTGGAGCATTTCCGATCCATTGCATTTGTTGGATGAAGCAAGCGCTATATTATTCTCTCATCATGGCGCGATATCAGCGTTTCCTGCTTGGAAGGTTTTCAGTCAAGCAAGCAGTTAATCAAGCTCAACACGCCTATCGAAATAATTCAATAATATTATGAACGTTCTGCGCCGAGTGCTATTTTCTCATAACGGATAAAATAAATAGGCGACGTTGGGAGTAGGCGGACTTCTTTTGGAGAAGCGGAATTTCGTCAATTATTCGCGCCATCTTGTACAAAATACAGATGAAAAGGGAAATAGAATTGCATCTGGCTGATAAGCACACGAATGAAGAGACTAACTTGGCGTGAACTTCCACGTATACAGAAAGCTACGAGGAAGAAACACAGTTTCAATCGACATTTCTCATCATTCCTTCATTTCTCTCCATTTCTCTATCTCTTTTTCTACATCTATATTTCTCTCTTATTCTCGAGCACTTTGGTGTTTCTTTTGACATTCACCTCGTTAATGTAGCGGTGCGGAGTGAGAAGTTCATGGAATGAAATTTTCAATTTCGAGTCTTTAGTGTACGAAAGTTTTTAAAGTCCATTCAAGTCGAAAGTTTCTCTTATCACTACTTTACACTTTTCTTGGCACCTTTCCTTTCACTCTCTCTTCCGTTTCTTCTCCTCTCACTCCCACCTTTCATCATCCATCCAGTGATCCTTTCATTACAACTCGTCTCCGTCACCTTTCATCTCAATGCTAATTACTTTAATTTGTAGCAGCGAATCAAGTAACTTCAGACACGCGATGGAAATTTACTGAATGCAAGCAGGAAAAAACTTATCACAAGTAATCTTATCGCTTAACACAAGAAATCTTATCAGTTCCTCGAATCTACAAGCGATTTGAAGGTGCTTATTCAAACAAGGTAGGCCTGTATTCAATAATCAATATTCAATATTTCATTTTCAATACCTAGCCGGATAGGCTTGAATGTAGCTGTCCAGAAAGCTGCCTGGTAGGCAAATGGTTAAGCCGCTCGGCCGGCAACCGGGTACCGGGTACAATTCCCTTCATCTTAGAGTTCATCTTAGATTTTTCTAGAACCAATTGGCAGAATAATAATGTTGAAATCTGGTAAACAGGTCCAGATTAGGTTTGGAAATGCTGGGTTCAATAAATTTCGAATCATTCCTGAATGGAGTTTGCAGGCGAGCGGAGCGACACTGCCGATACTGTCGTGGGTCCAGGGGGCTGGGCGGACAAGGCGAGCGAAGCGAGCCTGCCGGCTAGTATGGAGATAGATGATTACTATTACATTCAACACTCACATAATTCAGCGCTACTATATGATAAAAATACAAGAGTTCGCAACTAGCGTTAAACGCTTGAAAATGATCCAGTGGAAACTACAATAGCCAAGTCCCCCCTCTCACCCCCTTATCTTAGATGTTGCTATTTCCTGAGCTGTATAGTGAAGAAAAATTAATTTTTCTACAGCATCTTCAGCTTTGTTTCAAGTCTTACTGGACTATTTTGATGCGTTCAACGGTTCAACTATGGAATATTCTTCAGTTATCCCACATGATTTGATAAAGATGAGCGGTCTCAAATTTCCTCAACAACGATGCTCTACTCAAACATTTTATTTGGCTCGTGTTCGAGTTAGGAGCAGGAGGTGCACAAATATGGAGTATTCAGACCCCAAATTGAATTACAGAGCGGTTGAAGTTAAGGTTCAGGGAGAGTTCAACCCCTATTAACCTTGACACTGACCCCTAGCTTGTACCAGTAACTACAAAGGATTCCTCCCTCATTAAGTTCAGTTCGTTGAGATATCAGCTTGAAAAAGTGAGGAAAATGTAGGATAATATTTAAGAGTGTGTGTATGTGAACATGAGAGTGTTTTGAACGACTTTATCGCTGAGTCATTCTCCTCCTACTCCTCCTCTTCCTCTTCTTCCCCCTCTTCGTCCTCCTCCATCTCCTTCTTCTCCTCTTTCTCTTCCTCGTCCTTCTCCCCCCTCCTCTCATTCCAGAGCAGTATGCCGTGATAAATTAATGTTCAGGGACCTGAGGGAAAATGGGTCCCAACTTCAGCTGTCCACTGTCTCTAAAATAATTAATTATTATCTTAAAAATGGCAGGGGCGATTTTTCGTATTGAAAAATGACCGGCAATATCCAGTAGTTAATCGAGTTTAATTAGCGATACGGCTTGGATAAGGGACCGGCATCCCACGTCACTACTTGGTAATTGAGATCGGGGTAGGGATAATTTCATCCTTTCAAAAATATTATTCTCTTCATATTTTTACTGAAACATAAATTCAGGCTGGGCGTCTACTGAAAACGGTTTCAACCGCAATATTAATTGAATACTTAGTTGGTCAGGACACAAGCAAAGTTTTGGTCATTTTCTAATCAATCTTCTGTAGGAATTTCTGATGAATTTAGTATTGTAGTGGGCGTCTGCTGCACTAACTTATTTCTTTTCCCGCAGATTGAATAGTTAGTTCAGGACAATACTTCCGACTAAATTTCTGATGAAAAAGTTTTATCGAATGATGAGGTTCGAGTTACAAATAATTGTAACTGTCTATAATAATTGTATTTCAAATATTTTTAGAGATACAGAATCCAGGATTTTTCTTGATTTATTCGTCATCCAGAAGCTCTAACTAGATAGGAAACCTCCTGCAACGCATAACTCGTCATGGTTCATACTAAATCTGACACTATCTGATTATCAAAAGCTGAATAAAACATTATTTCGAGTTTAAAAAAGTTAAGCTATTAATAAAATATATGATAATGTAAGTTATATGTTTTAACCTGATTTTTCCAAATACCAATCATAGCTCCAAAACTCCGTATCTGAATGATAGACTCATTCCATCTTGAAACAAGATTCTCTGCATTATTTTCTTAATTCTTAGCCACAGCACTAATAATAAAAAAGTATAATTTTCTCATAACTTGGCCGAGGCCAACTTTGTGTCTGAGGAGATAAGGATGATATGGCACACATTCAAACCAATGACAAAATTTTTATTTTGCTATCACGTCAACCAACAATGAACCAGCTTATCTAATTTATGTCTTGTCTCTGGAAGTCATTTATTCTGAAACAGCACAATGCTCAGGATTTACATAATATTGTAACATTGTATGACGAATTTAATTCTCATGTCAGAAAGTTATTGAAAATTATGACTAGGCTGGAATAAAAATGCAATGTGATGACAAAAAAAGAGTTTCGGGAGTATTGTCGAATTTATCATTTTTCCATTCATATAGAATACAAAATTGAGAAAAGAGATAAAAGGCGTTCCAGCGTTATGACTGCATCTCTCAATTTTGAAATTTTTCATAGTTGGATTCTGTTAATCCATCTAGCTTGTAATAATAGCAGTTGATAATTGATCTAGTTGGATTATTGTCGATCAATATAGCGAATACTTTGTGTAGCTGACCTTAATAAGATTAAGGCTGGATTAACAGAACCCAATTCTATGAATTTTCAAAATTGAGAGATACAGTCATAATGCTAGAACGCCTTTTTTACAATTCACTCATCCTTCTCTTTATTTACAATTGCGACTTGGTATTCAAGTATTTTAAGCAAAGGATGAATGAGTGATGAAGGTTTAAGACGTAGGTTATATGTCTATCCACAATGTCCACTTTCACTATACTCACAAATTTCAACTCCCAAGAATAAAAAAAAAACCATGATTTATCAATTTAAAATTTGAAAGGTTGGTAAATGATTCAAAACAGCATCAAAAATATCTAAAATGATTTGAAATCATCAATTCTCACTTAAAATTTTAAAGCCAAAAAATAGTTAAAAAACTTTAATGATCGTTACTGAGCAACTCCAAAGTATTCCTATGTTAACGGTATGTTATCCTTATTTGAACGTATTGATTATTCATATTCGATATTTTTTCAATGAGGAGTGATGTATTGAACTCTAAAAAGATTCAATTTTAAAAGGGGTAGAGTGAGAGGCACTGGTGGCTCGTACTCACGAAACAGGTGAAGTGCTATACATTAAAAGATAGGGCACTTCACCTGTTTCGTGGGCACAAGCCGCCAGTGGTGAGAGGTCGAACATGACTTGACAGTATTCAATTAAATAACTTTTGAGTCCATCAGTGATCTCATTATAATCGTACTCCGTACTTCCATTACATCATCTGTCAGGGTGGAAAAAGTAAATCTGTTCACACCACAATGGAAACCCGCGTGTCAGAGTGACATGTAAGTCTCTAACCTTCTGACAGGTCTACGAATGAAGTAACGAGCTACGTGATGGAAAATGTCTCCAATCAATGAGGTAAACGAATTTTTTCATCAGTTTTCTAATCAGGCAGGATTTCGTCCAATTAACGCTGTTCTTCCTTTGTTGATCTAAGTTAATAAAAACGTGAAAGAGCACTTTCAGCAATTGTTCATATTCTCAAATGAATCGAAAATGTTTGTTATACGCAATGTACAGAAAGGATCATCAAGGGTTTATCAGAAAAATAGTTCAACATTCATGATTATAATGATGAAAGATCAATTAATTGTAGAATTACTTGATGAACAATATGTTTTAAAGCAGAGATGGAGTGATTGGTTCTCTCAGTAGAGTTTGAGTGATATATGGAAATCACCTAGGGACTAATCATAGCATTTCAAAACTTTTGAAATAACTTTTGATAACAAGGATCTTGCTGAAGACTGTTTATACGAGTATACTATCTATAATATCAATGCATCAAAATAAGAGGGAAGTTGTCAACATCGGTTGTTCACAATAAAAAGTTGCAATAGACTTCGCCAAAGCTCCTTTACCAAAAAATCAGCAGGATTTTATCATTAAAAAATCGAGATGGGAATCTGAAAGATGCAGCGACAGTTTTCTTTTCTAATCCCATCTGAGTAATGTATCACGAAACGTAGTCTATAGAGATTGCAAGGCATAGGCAATGATACATGACAGGTGAAGAGGTCAAATCTCAAGAAATTGAATATTATTGCGAGTCAAGATGAATAAAATACCTCGTGTATATAATATAGTTACATCACACACATATTTCATGATCACAAAACTTGATTGATTATTCCGCTTTAGAAAGGTAAATTAACAGTTTATTTCTGTATGAAAAATCGTGACTACATTTTCGGTATTACAACCCAGTGAATATTTAATACACATAGCAGCTTGTCATGGATCAAGAAACCACCTTCTTCTTTTATTTCATCGTCTTTATCCAGTTATAATCCCTTTCATGTTTGCTTATTCGTTGTGTTATCTCCACAGAACACTGACTAACTGCAATACATGCAGTAAGCTACAGTAATCATCCAACCTGTGCACCAATAGAATGGACGCGCATAAAATTTGTATGAGACAGAAATCTCCGACAAGCCGTAGGTTGAGCGTAGGTCGTACTCAATTTCGATTCATCAAGCGGCATCGATAAGCCTTAAAGTATGAAATATCGCGAGGGATGAAGGGATAGATGACTGGCAAGGGATAGATATGGGGCCGATGATGAAGGCTTAGGCGGGATTGAACTCTTCAGCCCATCAAGATCCTTTCTATCGCATTCGAAAGCTTTACAGAGATTCTGGCCATCTATCCATGTTATACAAAGATATGGCGGCGGCCCTTACAGATATTACATCTTTCATATCTATCACATCTGTATCAACCCATTAATCTCCATTCCTTTTCAATTGTTATACGTCTGTTTCCCGACAACGCGAAGACTTCGATACAATTTTCTCGATAAATCCTGCTCTGTGCGAAGTTTATCCCGAGCTCGAGAATATCAAACGATCCTTCCTCTTTTCAATTCCTACCCTACTTTTCCCCTTTTCAAAACTACTCTTCCCCTCATCCTCCACACTCTTCGCCTATTCAGTCGATAAAAGTTCATAACAATACAGAATGGTGCAATTCACAATGGACAGCTGTCACCTATTGCAATAGACATTAGATTAAACTTCGATCTTATAGTATAGACATTTCTGCTACTTTAATATTCTTTACTTTATTGCTTCGTTTAGTTGTTGCTCCTTGGAAGGAGACAACGATCAAATTCCCAATAATGATCTATCCAGGCTACTGCTATCCATAGGATAATTCTATTTACTCACGATATTAAATTCTATTGATTCTTGGAGTTTTTCAACCACGATATTTCTCAACCTCCACTCCATATTACAGAGCAGGAATGTATCCAGGGTTAGAAAGCGTTTCAACCATGTTTATCACTCAAATATTGCCACAGTTGATACTATTCCTACAAAAACAATCAATATTTATTGCGTTGATCGTCAATAGTCATTATCAATAAGTTATTTTGATTTGATTTTTTTTATACATGTATAGTCTGTTCAAGGAAAGAAGATATTCTGGCAAGATGGAAAAATGACTCCAGCTCGGCCCTGTGACCTGTGTGGCCACGAAACTATGGTCGTGTACCAATTAAAAGTGCAAGAAATCGTCAATATCTGTGTGTTTTTATTAATTTCATCATGTTGTTGTAGTCTCTACCCACATCTTCCTCTTAACTCTCCCACTCACTTCAAGTATGATAGATCAATATGATAGACAATCTGCGATCGGGTAGAATCGCTTGTACTCCCCCACTCTTGTCTGAAGCATTCTGGACAAAAAATAAAAACTTCTTATCGAGACTGCCGTCTTGATCTTGTTATGAAGTTAGTGAAAGCTGGAAACTGAACAGCACCTCACGTTGTACAGACGGCCATTGCTCATCTACTCAGCAACCAACTCTTGAAAACACCTGTTAGAGACTTGTTCAACACTGACAGGATTAACTCTATGCTCACAATAAACTCTTGTGGATGAGGAAATGGGGTTTCATTTCTGGTTTTTAAAAGAGAATAGAGTAACTGTTATGAGTTTACTTATTCACTTCAAAAATATTTTCATTGTGTAACCATTATTAGAAAATATCAAGATTTTACAAAAAATCATTGATACTGTAACTACAGTAGGAAACGTAGGCTATTCTCATCATTATAGAATGATAGTTGTGATACATGGAAGAGAATAATAAATTATTGTTTTGCACTTATAAAGTTCGCAAGGATCAATACAAAATTACGTGTTGCAGAATCAAGGTCCTTGCTTATCATTGAATGTTTAGGAATGCTCAAAATCATTAATCCACAAAATCTCATGTCTTATCAAATGCAGACGATCTCGTACATTGATTCATTGATACATTGATCCAGCTCTTGGTTAGCCTATGCAGAAATTCTGTATTGAATTTGTTTGATTAAATGTGTAACAGTGTAGGCCTAATATCAACTGAATAAATCTTGAGAAAAATAGTAATAATATCAAATGCGATAGGATTTCAAGATCCTAGACTATATAATAAAACTGTATTCCATTATTAATTTTCTCAACAATAGCTTTCGTTTCATCTAGTATGTTTTCGAGTCAAACAAAACTCTGTATATCCTGTATATCATTGATATCATCATGATAAAGAAAAAAGAACGTGATAAAACGTCGAGGTGGGTGACGTGGGTTTATCAGGTCGTCTCCGTCGTCACTGGACAGAATACAGCAGATAATTGAGCGCAGCGACACATGGGAAAACCACCACTTCGCCACGACAGAGCTTCGACGTGATGATGCAAAAGTGGGACATCGCACGAGATGAAATTAATTACATTCGTGTTCATGTCAAACCAACTGACTACGAGTGCCTACAGCCATGTCCGCCATATTTGATTTGACACTGTGCTCTTTCAATGCGTCAATGGGAGGTCGAGGAAAAACTCGAAATAAAGGCTGAATCTTGACAGTAGAGACGATGCGACGTGACCTGAATTCTATCAAGACTTTCATATGAATTGAATTGAAAGACAAAAGTTGGAATAATTCCATGTGTAGAAGAATCTATAATTTCAAAAATAATATGTTTCATAAAAGTATCAGTAGAGGAAATTCAGCTATAGTATGTCCAAGCAAAGAAGATATTCTGGCAAAATGGAGAAATTGACTCTAGCTCGGTCAATAGTGGTTGAAAAAAATTATAATTTGGTCTCAAATTGTAGAAAACATTCTGCTGTACAATTGGAAACCAAAGTTTCAATTATTTAACCAATATTGACCGAGCTGAAGTCATATAACTCATTTTGTTAGAATATCTTCTTTGCTTGGACGTACTATAGCTGAATTTCTTTTACTGGTACTTTTGTGAAACATTATTTTCGAAATTATAGATTCTTCTGCACATGAAATCATGTTTTTCCAACCTAGAGCATGATTTTATATGAGTTATTCATTGATTGAAACAAACCGATGTTATGTGTGCATGAATCTGCGATTTATTATGTTTTCGATGTATTGTAATAAATTTGAATATCATAAAACATGATAATAATTCAGGATCAAATACATTATGATTGCTTCGTCAGATTATTATTTCAATGGGTCATTCGATATGATTTATGAGGAAACTATCCGATAAAATATGTGAAGTGATTTCCTGATACAATCTATGGAGAGGTTATAACGTTATAATAATATAGTATCCTGATTAATGTGACCGAAGATAAAGTTTCTGAGGCTTTCCACACCACTTGAAAAATCGTTTTCACTGATCGAAATTATTATCACCATAAAGGATAGGACAGTTTATTTATGGAATTTGATTTATTGAGTGATAAGAAGAGAGCACTACATTGAATTTTCCACTTGAATTATTTGGAGCTTAAGCGTTCTATGACATAAAATCACCTAACTATGCCTACACGCATGAGATCAATTGCATTGATTCCATACTCGTTGGAAATTATCACGCGAAGTTGATTATGTTTTTAGGGAAAAATACCAAAATTTAATTTTATAATAAATTTGAAAAAAAAATCACCTACCATAAGATACGTACTCTGCTGAATTTATTCGATTCAAGTTTCCTAACTAATCAGGCTTACATTGTGCTTTGATACATAGGCTAGTATTGAAAATGATTATCGACTCTAATATAGGCCTAATTATAGTCTGTCCAAGCAAAGAAGACATTCTGGCAAGTTGGAAAATGACTCCAGCTCGGTCAATGTTGGTTCAAAAACTATTAGTTTAGTCTCTCATTGTAGGAAACATACTGATCTACAATTTGAGACAAAATTTATAATTCTTGGACCAATATTGATCAACTGGAATCATTTTCCCATCTCGCAAGGATGTCTTCTTTCCATGGGCCGATTATACGTACATTAAGTGGATTCTATCAATGGGGTTATGTCGTTTACGGTCTATACACACTACTCTATCATTCTCTATCTCATTCTTGGATTATTGGGCTGATTGGTTAATTAGCTGTTGGTTCATGTCATAACATAATTAGTCAATACCTACAGACCTGATCAATTTACAGCTACGATGTAGTCTATTATGAATCGATGTTAATACCCTGAGGGATATTTGTTTACCCTGCTGGCTCTTAAGCTTGGAATTATATTCAATTCACAAACGAATAGAAACTCGCTTCTTAGCTATAGCTTATCTACTTCATCTTTCATTCTCAACAAATTGATAAAACTTGACTCCATCAAAACCTGATTCAAAAATGTTTGTAATTGAATCACGAGCTGATTTTTAAATACCTAATCTTTACTTTTACTTTGATAATGAAGAAGAATCTTTTTAATCCTTGTGACCAAGGCGAATGAAAACTACTTTTATGGGTAGCTCCCCACAACAAAAGCCATTTGCATATTCATATATTTATTTTATTAATCCTCTGAATGTAAATGTAAATGTTTCTTCGAAAAGCAATTATTCTTATACAGATTCATGGATTCTGGAAAGATAACAGTCAATAGCTTTTCAATGTTTTCCTTGAATATGATGCTTGGAAAGCATCGATGGTGGATTATATTAAAACTCCCTGCATCAAATAAGTCCCGAACTAAAGAGAGCTCAACTGATTTCCAGCGTAAACTATCTCAAGTTTAACTCACGTCTCTTATCTTATGGAAGCAAAGTCTTTCATCTCGAGAATTCAATCATGAAATTGTTTTCCAGCTTTGTTTCTCTCTTAATTATCACTGTCTTCAATAGCATCGAATATCAAGACAAATAGCATTAGCATCAAGACTTTACCTTACAATATGACATTAATTGCTCATCTCAAGTTTCAAGTTAATTGCTCAAGAAGTACTTATAACACAATAAGGGCCAAATTCACCAAAAACGAGAACTTAGTTTATAATTAGTTTTATCTGCGGTCGTATTGAAAAATTCCTATTTCAGTTTTACAATTGAAATCGAAATGACTACCATTTCAAAACAGAATCTCAGAACCGTGTCGTAATAAACGTTTTTTGATACAGGAGGAACTTTTCGATACAGTCCAAATTCCGTTTTTTGATGAATTCCTCATTTCGAAACCAGCTGATGAAAAGTAAACAGTGTTCAAATTGTTTAGCCTATAAAACTGTGACTGGAATCAAGTACCAGTATTTGTTCGTCAATATTTCAATTTATGTAATTGAATAATTAATTAATTTGAATAGTCTGAAGTTTAAATAGTTTAATATACTTATAACCTGGTAAACATGTTGATAACTTCCACTTTTAATAAGTTCTCACGATTTTGTTGATTGTCAAATGCGTTTCGCGGCACTGACTGATATGTTATTATTAACATATTCACTAAGTTATAATTTAATTATCATCAACAGTTCAAGTAGGATAAAGACAAAAGAAGAAGTTTAATATACGGTATGTTGATTTTTATAGTACCTACACTTACAAATAACTTGATACTGGTGGTCTATAGCTATATAGCCTAATGTTCTGATACTGATAACTTCACTGGTAGTTGTAGATAAAATAGTGTATGCAGCAGTTGCATTAGGCCTTTAAAGCACTTGTGAGATACTTAGAGCACTTGCTATGCTCGCTTTGCTCGCTGCTCGTGGCTCTAACTCATATATCACCTCATACTTTAAAGACTCCCATTATACAACCGTTGCATAGACTACTATTTGAGTCAGCTGGCACTAACCGAGCAAAAATTTTTCAAAAGTGGAATTCACCAAAGCCGGTAACAAACAGTTCTCTTGTAACTGAAGATTCAAAATAACTGCCCGATTTTGGTGGGTTAGTGATCATAACGAGAGTTTTTAATGTAATGCGGGATTGCATATATAGCGCCTTTTATAAAAAATACGTTAAATCCGGCAGGCTTTAATTAGTAGTTTATGCAACGGTTGTATAATGAGAGCCGCGAGCAAAGCGAGCACAGCGAGTGCTCTAAATAACTCATCAAAATACAACCGTTGCATACACTATTTTATCTACAGGGTTTCCAAAAATAAGACACTTTTAATGAAACAATCTACAAGATTTGTTTTTGTGAGTAGGCTACCTCAGGTCTTATCACAGAAGTAAATGTGGATATAAAGCTAGCATAGGAGTTAGTAGTTAGTGGAACACCTGCTTACTATTATTCAGAATGTTCCAAGAAGTAAAGTGTTTGAATTTTTGTCAAAATTCATTTTTACAAAAAATGCTCTAATTTTATTATGTATTATTATGTTTGTTGCAATTAAATACCAACAAGCTTTAAAAATACTTTCAAATTTTCCAATCATTTAATTGATTGCCACTTTGCTACATTTATATTTTTAAAGCTCTTTCTGTTTTCTTTTTGATGTCAGGTGACCATACTCAACAAAGCTTTGAGCATCAATTGTACTACACTAGAGCACTAGAGGTAGGGCGTAATTAGAGGTTTGAAAAACGGATTCTCATCAGGATGGGATGAAATTCCAGTCAATTTGATCAAGTTTTCTGTGAACATTATAGCTGGCCCTCTGACTCATATTGTAAATGGACTTATTTGTACAGGTATTTTTCCTAGCAAATTGAAGTATGGAGAGGTGATACCTATTTCTAAAAGTGGTGATAGTTCTCTGCTATCTAATTATAGGCCTAACTGCACACCCACAGTGTTCTCTAAGATCGTTGAGAGAGCAGTTTATGATCAAGTAGTTTCATATTTGGAGAAGAATAGTATTCTAGACCCCAATCAGTTTTCACAAGAGTAAATCAACCAATATGTCTGTTTATGGATTGGTGGACCATATCTTGAATATTATGGATAAATCTGAAAGAGCAATGGGTGTCTTCTGTGACTTATCTAAAGCTTTTGATTGCGTAGATCATAAAATACTCTTGATGAAGCTGCAGCATTTTGGATTTGATTCTATATCATTATCTTTTTTTCAATCCTACCTAGACAATCGTTTCCAGAGAGTTAGAGTTTAGTGCCATTTCGATATGCTCGAGATCTGATATTTCATAATCTCGCCTTTCTTGGCGTGGTGAATTTCATTTTATTCCTAATCCACAGATCCCCGCTGGATTTCGTAACCGGCTGATAACTGAAGATACTGTAACGCTAGTTCTATATGATTTTGGTGAATTTGGCCCTAAGTATAATAGGGGCCTCAATATTGGCTAGTTAAGGCAATGAATGTTTTCGGAATAGCTTTTATAGGCTATAAGTAAATTTTGGGTAAACGATGATTAGTCTCTAGATGACCTTGTGCTGATTACACATTCCTGAATGATGATACTTATCAACTGATGATGATACTTACTAAGGAATTCGTAATTATTGTTGAAAAAGTTTCAATATCCATTCAATGAGAGTTGATATCGGATTGATTCAAAACAGAATATGAATAGATTTGATTTATAATTTTAATTGAAATAGAGTTTGTAATTTTAATGTCCAATTTATGTTATTGAATGTTTTGCATTTGTGATAATTGGATGGAGTTACTTCGCTTGGCATGCGAGATGTTGAATTCAGTTACATTACAATAATTGATACCCTTATCGATAAAATAGCTAGCATGCAAGACACTGAACAAATCATCCATCATAATAGAGAATACTGTTCATTACAAATTCACATGAGTAGCCACGAAGACGAGGAGGCGTCGTTGAATTGAATATTCTGCTGAATATTGAAGACTCCATAGACTCTTCGGCAAGAATATGGAGAGAGTGAAATGAGAAATAGGGAGGAAACAAAAGGAAGTGAAGGAAATGGAAACCAAATAAATGGGAGCAGGAATGCAGCATCGGTTGTTTGCCAGACAGGAATAGAGAAAGAGAGAGTCTTATGCCGGAAAGAGTTGAGAAAAAGAAAGAATGAGAATGGATGGAAGAGGGAAAGGGTTGGATAAGAACAAGACAGGCATACAGATGAGCGGGCGAAGCAAAGATGGATACGAAGCGCACAGATGTTTCCGCATGAGCTACTAATCTTCCTTCTTCTTCGCAATTCTTCAAAGCTATTTTTCTTCTAGCCTCAGCCTGGGTTTACCCACACGAATCTTTCCCGCTTATAGCTGTCGAGATCGGTTTAAATCCAATCCTATTCTCGCAGATTTCTGCTCGAAACTCATTTTACGTTGATCTCTGATTTAGCTGCGTTCGAATTCAATTATTATTTTCTACATTCATTGAGATTACTTCGATGCTGTTAGCTGATGTTTGAGTTATTCAAGACTATTATGGAAAGTATGGAAAAATTTACATGTCTCACTTATTCACCCTATAATGGAAAATTTAGGGATTGATACATGATAAAGAAGTTGCTGACGATGATAATACAGTTATTTAAAACCTCATTGAAGGATTTTTGTTGAGATGCAAAAGCCAGCCAGTGCAAATGCAAGACGCAAGCCAGTTATAGTCTGTCCAAGCAAAGAAGACATTCTGGCAAGATGAGAAAATGACTACAGTTCGATCAGTATTGGTTTCAAAATTATAAATTTCGTCTCAAATAGAGCAGAATGTTTTCTTAGATCAAATTTTTAATATTTGATCCAATATTGACCGAGATGGAGTCATTTTACCATCTTACCAGAAAGTCTTCTTTGCTCGGACATAACTGGCTTGCGTCTTGCATCTCAACAAATAACTTTCAATGAGGTTGTAAAGGACTGTATTATCATCATCAATCTAATCCAAAAAACTAATAATTTATCTAATAATGGGAAAAATTTCAAAACATGAGTTTCTGCTACTCTGAATGCAGATTCTTGTACGCTATCCAAATGTATAGAATCATATATGATTTATAATTATACTAAAAGTTGATTAATCAGTTCACAATTCACAAATAATCGTTTCTTCAGAAATTTACTAGTGGAAATCTCTGATCTACAACTCTCCAAAGAACAATTAATGTTCAACGACCTGATTCAGTTGATTGCACAGTTTGTAACATTCACCTCTATCTAGGACTGCATTGGAGATAAATAACAACTCCACCTAATAGCTTGCAGTTAACATTATTTCGAATTTAATTCGAATTTGTAGCTGAATGAAATTTGAGTCGCTGCAAAGTAACTGTAGCTAGCGGGCATTATAATGCAGCTAACTTGATTTAAAGCACAGTGTTAGTACGGCACTTGACTAGTCCATATATTTATGTACTAAATAATCTATTCACTGGAACAAACTCCAATTTTCTCCCTGGGGACATGTTTCCATACTCCATTTCATTCAACTAATCTTTTCCGGTATTCAACTAGATTACTATCAAACTATTATGTTATGAATTAATAAGGTATCTGATTGATAAAGCATCTCAGTTTAGGCATTTACTATCTAATCCATTGAGTAGCCTACTCTAATTGTCTTAGTTTTAGGCTATAAATGGACAAGGATAAAAAGATCTTTCTGCGAATAATGGCATGAATTTTCATAGAAGTTAAATAAATTTTTATATTGTAATTAAACAATATACAATTTGTAAATTGTTTTTATATATTCATTCATCATTACCTCTGTCAATTATTTTAAAATGAATGAAAGGAAAGGATTGTTCCGTTGATGTGAAACTTGTGAAGTATTCACCATTAAATCAATGTATGCAAAAGAATACTCTACTCTTCCAATAATAAGTCGACGTACTAGAATTATTGTATTTTGTGAGTATGAATCTGAAATTAGGGTTTGAAAAATAACTTGATATCGATATTAAGGTATTCTTATTCTTTTCTTGACAAAAATCATCCACCGTGATAAGCATCCTAATCCAAGGCAGATAGCCTTAATGGAATTATGTTTAATTATGTAATATCCGGATTCAGGCTTGAGTCGAAGCCACCCCTAATAGCTTCGTGAATAATTGATTAGTAACATTTCCCTTGACTGCATAGGACCAGTTCTGCAGATTCAAATTATCTATTCCTGGAATTGGAAAGATGAAGAATCTTCTATAGTATCTAATTCCTCTCTCTCAGTTCGTCAGTAAGTAGAATGAGAAGCAGGTTTTGTGTTGAAGAAAGTAAGGTTGAGTGGTATAAAAGGCTTCCCAATCCCAACTCCTAATAAAGAATATTTTAAGTTCATTTCAAAGTTGAGGATAAACAAAGCTCGAACACATTATCTGGAAATATAGCAAGCACTATTTCCAACTTAATTTTTTATCTCTAAGAAAGAAGGTAATTTCTAGATATGGTTGAAAGTCTTGAAATTTATGCAAAACTCCCCTCATAAAGACTTATGAAAATTCAATTCGATAGTTCTAATAATGAGATAATTTTTCTATTATGTTAAGAAATTCTATCAATAACAGGTTATTTATATTTTCAAGAACTGCTAACAAGATAGTAAATTCCAAAACTATTTATAAAGATTTTTTCCAATCAACGTTACTTGAAAACCCTACATCAAATATTTGTTGAGAGGAGTTGAGTTTCAAACTGAATTATTGATAACAGAGCAATCATTATTTATAATGAGACGTCCAATAAAAAATTCGCAAATAAACCTCATAACAAAATATTTGAACTCCACCTATCATTGATTCATGACTCTCTATTGTTCGACAGAAGCTGGTTTATGTATATCAAAATTTCAGTATGAAGCAACGGTTTAATGATAATGAGATAGGCATCACTCCATTATCCTCATCCAAATTATTGAATATCCAGACTTTTTAAAACAACCTTTCATGATAATGGGAAAGGTCTTCAACGAATGAAATATTTGAAGTTCTCTAGTTAATAGTAAATGTTTTATCACATCAACCATACTCATTCAATTTGAGGTTAATTGATGAAGATGAACCCTACATTGTTATGTTTTTTCGTGATTGAAAAAACAAATTGAGAGATGTTTCTCAGAATTTGATTCCATTATTATTTGTTTTCATAGATATCGTTTCATCGTAAAGTCTGTATTAGCATTGTCTGTAGCACACCTTATTATTTATTGAAGAGTTTTTTATTATTCATCGCCCAATAAATGACTATTCCTGAATCATCACTTGGAACCAACCCATTCAGAAAGCAACGTCGTCGCTCACATAGTTTCATAGCATTCTTCAGAATAGAAGATTATTTTATGAAATTATGTTTCTTTTATCGTTCATTTTATCACTTTCTATGACTTCTCCATTCCAGAACAATCGTCAAATGAAATTTTTTGGCGAGTTGATTGTCAAACTGAATTCCACTTGGAAATAGAAGAGGGAGTTCAGTAAGAGAAGAGAAGAGAATCTGGGAGTGCGATCCTAATCCGAGATGTGAACAGATTCTATGAAAAATTGACTTTTTTGGGAGAAATTATTATGTAACTTATGTTGATTTATGACTTTTTGTTGTATTATTTATTTATCAATCTAATGACAAACACACTTTGGCAAGAAAGAACAGAAAATTGGTCTCTCGGTGAGGGTGATCTATCGGTGAACGTTATCCACGAACACTGTGGACTGCACTTGGATAGGTGACCGTTTCTGGCCAAGTACACATTGGCGAGGTGGAACTACCCGTAAGGGTCTCTCCACCATTAAAAACCATGAAAATATTTTTTTCAGCCCTTGATATTTCCAACACAATCTCCGTTCCAATATAGTCAGAAATTTTAGGTTGGAAGTCCAAATTTCTGTTCTTATGATAATCAATTATTGTGGATTTCAGTCGACGTTTTTAGCTATCACAGGTTTCTCCTCACATAGCCTTCCAATTTTTGCTCACATAGTCTACTAATATTTCTAGAATTTTTTGTGATTTGAAAATAGACAAACTAGGGTGAATAACTGAATATAATAGTAACATAATAAGTAGGGTGATTACAAATTGAGAAATTTTTTATGAATCATTACAAAATTTATTTTAGACCATATTATGAGAGTATTGTCAGATCTATATTACATAAAAAACACTGATGTGCCACTGACTGAAATTCAATACACACCAAAATCTCTTTGTAGAGTGGAATGGATGATTCACGGGCAGTAATGACGAAAAACAAAGCAAAAAGCAGACAAAAAACACCACAGAGCAGAGTTGATTATTTTCTCTTTCTTACGTAATTGAGTTGAGTAAACAAAATGGGTTTTTATGCAGCGTTAATTCCGGCAAAATAAGCGAACCAGAAGCTACACTTTATTAAAACATTCACTGGTGGCTTGATTATTTTGGGAAGTGAAAAACAAGAATAATATAACAGACGGCAGAGAGGGTTCGATTCACCCTACTTGTTGTCAAACCCTGACGCTGAAAAATACGAACTTACAAAAACAATATTATTTCGGACGGCATCCATTTGAAGCTTTTCCACCGGGTACAATGTTTCAAGCTCGATGATAAAAATTGATTCATCAATAGAATTTTCCAATTATAATTTTTTGGAAATTTCAACATGTATAGATAACTTAATAAACAAAAAAATATAGAAGTAACAAAATAATTTCAACATTAATATCAAACTCAATTCAATTCCTTTATACCAAGGAATTGGATATTTTTGAATACTTGAAAATACACATTATAAAAATACATGGAATGAGAGTACTTGGCTAAATTCTATCACTTCTAGCAGAAATTTTACTTTTCTAGTCCTAATCAGTGGAGAGTTAGCTTTCTTAGCTATATTACAGAATGGCCTATGCTCAAAATATCACTGGTAGACCTGAAAGTTGGATAACAATCCGTTGAACTCCATTATTTAGATTGAATTTATCCTCTTGTTTTTAAAAGTTTCAATTTTATACACTTAGTGAGCCTAATTGCTCGATACCAATCTGCTTCTGAAAGATTCATCATAAATAAGATAGATTTTTAGGCAAGATAAAGAGTTGGAGGGTAGGGCAGAAAGAATAAATGAAACAATTTAAACTCATATTTTTTTTTTGTTTAGAAGAAGGAGGGAATTGAAAGGTTTGAGAAAACTTAATTACTTTAAAAGGCTGTCAAAACATCATGCCCCTTCGAAAACAGCTCACAAAATTTTTTCAGAGGTTGAAAAAAAAGGATGGAGATCACCTCAACAATATTTTATTTCTGAATGAGCATCTTCATGGAATATTCTCAAAATACCTTGAACGTGATCAGTAAGAGCGGAAAGAGGATGATCAAGTAAATCTCCATTATTTTTCAAACAAAATAGCCTACACTGCGTTTCTCCGAACTTTTATCAAGCAAATTCTGTTTTCTATCATGCAGTTTAATTTATGCACTAGAGTGGAACTTCATGAATGGTGGAGAAGAAGTAGCCGTTTATGGGGAACGTGCTTTCCTTGAGGAACTAATAATAGGAGGAAATGTGACTGAGAAGGGATAAACGAGGAGGAAAAGGAAGAGGGAAAAACGAGAAAGAGGGAGAATTGAAGAGAGAAGATAAGATAAGAGAGAGAAGAGAGAAGAGGGAGGAGAGAGAAGATAAAAAACGAAACATCCGAGAAGAGTAGAGCAAATGAGAAAGCAGTGCAGCCCGATGAAACATCGAAATTAATTCGATTTCCATGAATTTCATCCAACGTAATATGATTTTCAGAACATGAATTTTCTATTCATTGGTATAGATTATTTTGGGGAATGAAATTCAGATAATGGAGAGGAATGTGAGGTGAAGATAAATGGAGGAGGTTGAAGTTGAGGAGGGGTGGGAGGAGGAGAAGGATGATGAAGAAGAAGAGGATTAGGAGGAGTAAGAAAAGGAAGAGATGAAGAAGAGATTAGAATAGAGCACAGCAAAGAGGAAAATAGTTGGAGCACAAATAAAAGAAGGAGACAAAGAAATAGTATGAGAAGAAGAAGGATGGGGAGGAGAATCAGGAAGATGAAAATAAAGATAAATAGTAATAGGTTATAAGGGAGATTTTGAATGATTGAAATATAAATGGAGGTCCTGATGAGGTGTATTAACATTTTTTCAAACTGTGAATAGCCCGGGCATCTCTGAGCATTATAGTTGATTTAAATAAGAGCATGTTCTGCTCTTGCGCGTTAAGGTTCCCAAAATTGAAGCAAATTCAGCTCCAAAGCTCTTCCCGGATGATATTAGACTAATGGAAGGAGAGGAATAGTTACAGGAATAGCTCAGAAAAAAAATCGTGGGATGGAGAGTTTATGAGAGAAAGAAGAGTATAAATGAAAGAAGATTGTATGATCTGGTGTTCAAAAAAGTGGTGGGAGCGCGATATGAATTATCAACAATATGTACACAAGGGAATAGGTTCCTAGAAAAAGCATATTCATAAGAGAAGGGTATTCAAAGGTTGGAGTTATTTTATCTTTTTGTGGTTTCTCGGCAAAGTAGAAGTGTTACATCAATATGAAAATATAAGATGAAAGCAAAACGGATTCACTAGATATTGAAGCCTATTTTGTTAATTTATAACGGTGTATTTATGTATTTTTCAAATTAATAAATCAATAGATAACAGTTTTTAATCATTGCGTGTCAAATTGTGGGAATTAAACGTGCATTGTAAACATAACATTGAGACCATTCCAAATGATACACAAAATTTGGAAGAATTAAGTGTTGGATTTTATTGTCTGTGCTTTTACCGAGTGAGTATTCTCTCTTGTCAAATGAATGAATAAATGATATTTCAGAATATTTTAGAGGGTTGAAATGAGTATATTTTAATGCAATTTTTGCAATCGTTCGCTCAAATACCTGGAAATCTATCACAATAAACATTATCGTTCCAATAAATTTTCTAAATCCTGGCCTTCGGGAACAAAGCCGTAGCTGAGTAACAAACAATCCTCACTTGAGTTTCCATGGAAACGATCAACAAAAAAGAGCAATGTCAATCAGAAATTGGAATGAAATTTTTTGATTGGTTTTCCAATAATTGATATACAATACCAGCGGAGAACCAGTAACGGTTAATTACAATAGATCACGACAAAAAATATATACGTGAGAGGATGGAAAAAAGATCACATCAGATTGGGTGTATTTGTATTGTTTTACTGAATCCATATTTCTCACTCGAAAACAACGGACTTTCTATTTCCACTGTATGCGTATGTATGTCAAGGGAGGAAAGATCCACGAGAGGTTTTATTGTTTGTACAAAAATGTAGAACAATATTGTCGCGACTGATTCAAACCCACAAACTCTTTTGAATTTCTCAATAAATCTTTTCGATCTCCGTTAATAAATTTTTGTGTATTAAACTACAACCTTAAAAACAGATACGATAGAAGAAATAATAAAAAATATTTAAGTGTTTGGCTATTATAAATATCTCAATGCTGAAAATATTTTTAAAAATGGTTGAAAACTGTTAGAAAAGACCAGGAGAGTACCGTAAACAAGAAAAATATCTTCAGGCTGTTTTGACTTTTACGGCCCAATGAGGAGAATTTTCTATCTCAGTTATTTGAGCTGCATCACCAGATCTCAATTTTGTAATCAGATTTTGAGAATATCTC
The DNA here is from genome assembly GCA_017141385.1 of Sogatella furcifera. Lineage (NCBI taxonomy): Eukaryota > Metazoa > Arthropoda > Insecta > Hemiptera > Delphacidae > Sogatella > Sogatella furcifera. Next base: position 27,242,365 of record CM029552.1, on the reverse strand, counting down.
TCAGTTTTACTCTGGAAGAAATTTTCCACCTTTTTCTTCTCCTGGAGCCTTCTAGGCCATCTAAAAAACATGAGACTGAATTCTGAATTCCATTATCAAGAAAAATAACATGCTTGCCGATCCATGATTAAAATCATAGTGAGATGTTCCATCATATTTCGGTTAATAGTAAGGTGAACTTCCAAACAGAATTCCCACATTTATTTTACCCAACATTATATTTCTGGAAAAAATAAAATGACTACTCTTCAACACTAGTCAACAGCGAGAGTTATGAACTTAAATAAAAAAAAGTTAAATTAAATCAAGATCCAGTTCTACATCGGAAAACTTAACGTCTTCTCTCTCCTGATTAGTCAATTTACGCGATTTCTGAGTTTTTCCCATAGTTGTCTCTTTTTAGGGGTACAAAAAGTAGCCTAAATTTTTATTTATTTATTTTTATCGCACCACATAATACTTTGAGTTGAACTCATTCCACTGGTGACTTGTCAAATTTCTAAAACTAAGTCACATACAATTTCTAGAAATTACACATTCATAACATATAGATTTAGTAAAATCAAAAATCGACATTTGTGGAACACTTTGAATTGTTGATGATGGAAATTAGGCCTACTAAAAGTTAATAGAATTCTGAAATTTTATATAGGCTAGGGTTTTCTCTAGCAACATTTTTCGACTGCTTGTTTGGATGTAATGACTAAGTCTAAATTTCGAATGGCAGTTGGCAGCCTATTAAAAGGCCTCATTCCTGAGGGAAATGGAGTTTTTCAAATGCTACAATATGTATTGGATATTGAATTATATTTCCATTTCGAGAGTTATGCTGGTGTTTATCTGTGCAAAATTGGAATTTATTGATGTTCACTTCAACTACAACTACTAGCTGATAAAATGTGAATGGAAGGAAGTGTAAGGATGTTGATATTTTTGAGTGTGCATTACATGAGTCTCAAGATCTCAATCTACAAATCATATCTCATATCATTTCAATCTCTCATCATCAATCATCTCAAATAAATCTCAATATCTTTATTGCATGATAAAGATATTACTGTTACAAGGAAAAACCACTAGGATATTTCTGGTCTTTTGTTGAATTTAGTTTCAATTTAGTTCTTCAGTTCAATTCCATCTACTAGTTCAATATCAAATAATGATAATGACTGAACTGTTCCTACATTCAAATGGTTTCCTTTTAAAAATATAATTTATCATCCTGAATGTGAATCTGTAAACCTTGTATTACACACCGAAGTATTTTCTATTTATTTCAATTATAATATATAACATACTGTGAGAGCTGTGTAGCATAGGGTACTGTAAGCAAGGTAAAAGCTATAGCACCTAACTGGAAAGAATGGACGGCTGGTCCTTTTGTATCAGAGCTCTAATAATAAAATACTAAGCCGCTGTTCTGGCACTTCTGGACCAGGAAGAACTGGGTACTGGAGGAGTGGAGGGTTCCTGGGAATAAGTTCTTTTCATTTAATAAATAATAGAGTTCGCCGTTATATATGTTCGAGAGGGATTAGGGAGCTTTTCCTCTTTTCAAACAAAACAATGGGAGCTGTGCCTGGATCTACTTGGACCGTGAGAAGATGTCTAGAAGAATACGTAATAAACTTCTAGTTCCAAAGAAAGAGAACGGAAGAATACCGTTTATTCTCAAATTCACTAGATAGGGATTTCAACGTTTTTATTGTACCAAGTTTATGAGTCATCACCAAACTTCATCAAATCCAAGACAATTGTTCGACTATCTCCTAATATTTCTGCTCTCCATTGGGCGCCTATTGTGTTATTTTAAGTTATTATTTCTTTTAATTATAATCTTTATCAATAGAATAAAACTCTATTTTTCAAATAGGACAATAGAAGACTGAACGTAAAGTTTACGCAACGAGGTTAGCGTACTAGTTTTCATTTGGTCAGTACTTCAAAGAAAAATATACAAACGTTTAACATACTGACTAGTTTGAAAAACTCACGTAGAAGTATATGTACAATTATTTTCTAATTTGAGATTCAAACTTGATTTTTTAACCGAATTTTTGAAACTAGCTGTTTCCTAGAACACAGTAGAATAGGACGATCCTACAAGGAACTCTAGTGCAATATTTTGAATTTTTGCATTATTCTAAAACTCCTCTAGCTGATTTTCCCCCACTACTGGAAAGTTCTATAATATAATGATTTCATATGATTTGAGATATCTTTTATCGAAGTTGGGAGAGATTAATGAGTTACATTCACATTACATTTGATATTTTCCTAATAACTACACGAATGAGATGTTAGAGATTCACAGCTTTGGAGATTTTGTAATTCTGAATGTTGTAGCCTATCTCTTAGAATACACAAAGAAGTTTTCCATTCTCATTGAAATGTGTATATCAATATTGATTGTATTTGTACATTACATTTCTTAATGATAATAAAGTCTTCCTATCCGTGCCTGAAATGTTTCTAATTGGAATTGACTAATCCAATACAATCAATTTTTACGCCTACCCATTTACCGACAAACATTAGACTTGTGTATTTAAAGGCTGAATGTAACCAATTTGTTCACTAAGCGCCTGTTCATACAGCCGACAATATAAACAATAGCCAATCCTTTATTCAGCCACTACTTTCCTGTTTATAACGGAAAACCACGTTCGAATTCGTGGCTCATTTTCCGTTTCAATTAATTCCAGCAGACACCACCCCACCACGCCTCGACCTGCTCTCTGCTAAGCAAATAGAATTTGCAATCAATAGATAAATGGATGGCTCATTTTTGTATTCAGAGAGTAATGGCAAAACGATGGGTGAGGCGTGGGGGGTGTGTTTGCGTGCGTTTTCTATCGCGGATTGCGTTTTATACGCTCATGTTATATTTTGATTGATTATGTGTACGGGTGGCATTGGTGTTTGCAGCTTGGAAGCCCTGTTCAATGAAAATCGAAAACATTTTGGATCGGATACAGCTATTCGTAATACTGTGTGCCAGACCTAATAAATAAAGGATGGGAATTCAAATCGGGCGGCAATGCAACCAACGAAGGGCAGGAGAAAAGAGAGAGAGAGAGAGAGAGAGAGAGAGATGAAAAGAAAGGGTATTAGAATAGTGAATGTGTGTGAAGTTGAATATGAAAGCGCGCAACCTAAATTTCACGCTTTTACACGCGGGCTGACAGCGAAATGTGTTCTCTGTCTCACACCACCCGAAATAGCAAGCTTAGCTGAATAATCAACGTGCTTTCAACATTTCAAGTCAAAAAAGCATTCAATTGAGGAATTTCAAACACGTGGCTGCTCTGATAAGTACCCCGTTTCGCCGCTCTAACCAATAAAAACGCACTGTTTACGACCATAAAAAAGATCATAAGTAGACTGCCTGCGGGTAGCTACGGCCAATAAATTGTTTGAAGCGTCTATCCGAAAATTATTTGGAACGTACGTTCAGCCTCGAATTTCCCATACAATTTCATCGGGTGCTCTATTAAATTATTGGGGAATTGATTTTCACAAGATAGGCTACTTTGTTGTCGTAGACTTCCACGCGCAGTGATATTTAGCTTGATCCAATTAATATTGACTTTATACTAGATAAAACTGATTGGTTTCTCATCACATCATATTATTGGACGTATACCGAAGGAGGCATGGCGTGTAGCAAAGCAGCGAAGCAATACGGTTTATATTGGTTAATCACACTGCGCCGCACTGCCTTGTATGTCTGCTTCCATTTGAAACAATACAAAACCCAACACAGGACGCACGACTATGAAAGAAAAACGACACGTTCATCGTTCCTCGCTGACGTGCCGCTTTTGTTGTACGTCTTGTAACGTGCTTCAGTGGAGGTTATATTGTTCAAAGTACACTAACTAATTGTTGCACCTTGCTGTGTAAACCATTTTCCCAATAGGCTATTTGAAACCAATGTTGGAAGTTCTGATCAAAGAACAATACACGCTTCATTACTGTTTGGAATTCCATTGAGTTCTCCCTTGTTCGATCACGTTTTCCCTCATCATCATACCATAAACTAATTGTGTACCTCCATCATATTTTCATCATTTCATGAGTGAATTATTGGAAGAAGATATTGTAATTTAGCAAATGTCAATGAACATAGTTTTTGAAGCTCATAGCTAATAGTTTGCTATCATAAGTATACAAGTATCACAGTATAAATTACAAGTATAGCATCACAGTAAAGAGTAAAAAGTACGGTAGTTATATTCACTCTATGTTCTACACTACAGTCGGGTCGAGCAAGTCATTCTGCGACCAAATTAAAAACTATTTTGTGACCAATTGATAAGTTTGAAATAAATTCATAAACTCACCCATTGAGCAGCTTCTCATCTCTGTTCTTGAACCAGTAATAATAGGCGTTCGGAAAAGCTTCAATGTGACGGTAGTGTAGAGGGGCGCACCAAGCAGTTGATTCGGCACTTCTATCACAGGAGCAACTGTTGAAGAAAAAAAATGAATTAGCTCTATATTGAGAGATTGCCTACCCAATTGAAAAAAGGGAATCATTGATATTCATGCGATAGGAAGTCTCAAAACATAGATAACATTCTACAAAAATATATATTATTTTTGAAACTTTAAAATAATAATTAAAATGAAATTACCCTTTTTTAAATACTTTTAAAAAAGGGTAGCCTACTTTGATTTCAATTATATAAAGTTTAACGAATATAGTAGCCCAAAGAGAAAATAAGTATTATTTTTGAACTACGATAATATTGAACATGTTGGATTCATTTCGCCACCTTGTCAGAATTTTCTTCTTTGCTAGACCAAACAATACTCGAATAACACAATTGTAATATATTCATATTAGGCTTGAGCACATTGTAGCATAATAATTCAACGGCAACGTTAATACTCCTATTATAAAAGTGATAAATCTCGTTATTGAGAGTTGGGAGGATAGTTCATCAACAAGTAGAATCACAAAATAAGTACCTCACCTCAATATGTCAGTCTATCTGAATTTTCAAATGTCGCTTCCTGAATAATGAGCTTATAAATAATAATAACATAAATGTTGATTGCCCTTTTTTAACTGTTTGTATGAATTGGAAGACCAGTTTTGGGGGAACTTTGCCCCTTCATTGAAAATTATCATGATTTTAATATTTCTATTTCGAATTGCAGGTACTTGGCTTGGAGATCCATTGTCGAGACCTGAAACAATTCACCAGACCGATCGGCAACCTGAGGGCGGGGTCGGCGAAAGGGTCCTGCATGTACCGTTGATCATCTTGGCAAACAGGGTGATTATTGAAGCTTTATCAACAGAAATATGCGTTGCAATCCACTTTTCTTCAAGCCGTTTTGTTCTTAAAATAGATTCGTGATTGAATGGGAAGCTTATACTATGATAATTTTGAACTATAGTCCATTCACGATGGCTTGAGACGAGATAAACAAAAAGCTCTGTATGTGTGTGTGTGTGTGTGTATATGTGTGTGTATGTGTGTGTGTGTGTGTGTGTGTGTGTGTGTGTATGTATGTATGTGTGTGTGTGTGCGCGCGACGAAAGTGGCTTCGTTTTAGTCACGACATAAACAAGTACAGCAATGCCAGTTCCCAGTTTGTTGCCAGACTGTAGCCCAAAGCGATGACACAAAAACTTTTACTATAATTTTTATTCATTTTAGGTTCATGCAGTCGAGAGACAACCGAAACAAACAATTTCCCCAATGTGTATCTATAAAAAAGTTATTACTGAAGATGCTTAATCTAAATTGCCTACAACAAAATTCAGGATTTCGGCATTGCTGTTACTTGTTTTTGTCGTCACTAGAACAGAAGCCCACTCCAGTTCACGACACACACACATACAGAGCTTTGTTTATCTAAATCTCAAACCATCGTGAATGGACTATAGTAAATACTGTATGCTACTCGGTTTGCTTCTTGCTACTAGTTCACAAAATTTCAAGGTTTTCAAAAAACACAAGTATAGACCGATATTAAAAAATTAATTGAAAAGAAAATTTTTCTTTTTCTAATGTTAAATTGACATTGATCAGAGAAGAAGACTTGTAATACAAAATAAAGACTTGTAAATAGAAAAATTATTATGAAATGAAAACATTCTCATTGAGCAGTGAAGAGTAGTGTTTGGGCATCCATTATCAAACTGAGAAACAATCCTCTCCTGTTTTACAGACTATTTTTGATTTAAAGATATTACTCAAAGCGGTACGATTGTCTTGATAAAAGACCCATTTTACTTATTTATTCAAAAAAGTGGAGTTGTTCGAAGGAATTGGTGATGGGATGGATTTTTAATTCTAAGCATTTTCAATTCCTAGTAGTGAATTCTGAGGTATAATTTTTACTCCTTGATTTTTTTAGAAGCTTTGAATAAGTTTGGAATAGTGAGAGTAAGAATTATTATTGTTCTCACAATTATTTTTGATACTGTCCTATTGAAGCTTTCAAACTTGCACTTTTAAGAGTTCATAATAATTGGGGTACCATTAATAGCAGACCATAGACGATAATGATTTCTGGATTTTATTTGTAAATACTATTGCCATCTAGTCTTGAGACTAATGAGCAAATTCTATTTTACCTATCTTTCTAAATACAAATAAAATACAGAGAGACTCTCACTAGAATCTAGAAAGGACAGACATTCGCAAACCATCTTGTGGAAGTTTTCCAGCCAAAAAACGAACCTCATAAAGACGATGTAGAAACTGACGAAAATGTGCAAGAAAATCAATATATGTTTCAACACATACATGTTTCAGGAAATGATCAGTAACCATCTTGTAAATGTGTACTTGGCCAAATACTGGTCATCCATCCAAGAGTGGTCCACAGTGTTCATGACTCAGCTTCACGATCACAGAGTGGCCAATACCCAGTCCAAAGATCAGTAGCACATTAGTAATAAGATTTCGACGTTTCCTTGCAGGTAGGATGGTTGAGGGCAGAAGATCAAACAGTTCTGAGTCTACACACCAGTATGGTGTCCCATAATCCCAGGATCACCCTGACACACGACAGCTTCTAAATCGTGGCAACTGCACATCCGGCAGGTGAAAGAGAGTGATAAAGGCTGCTACATGTGCCAGGTCAACACCAAAGTTATGAAGAAGCAGATCGGATGCTTGGATGTACATGGTAAGTAAACATACAAAATTATCTTCCGCATCGGAACCATTTAAAATGTTTATCTAACGCTTATAATAATTTTATTGAAGCTTATGAAAGAACTGTAGGAATTATTAGTAAGGATGAGGAGGAGATAGGATTTTCCAAATTAGGCATTTGATGTGGGTATGATACAAGTTCATGGTACAATGAACAATATGTATTTGTAACTTCATTTGCGGGGAAAAAATTAATCAATCAACTAATTAATTCAATCGCAACTCCCCATAACAAAAGATATTCTCAATCATCTCACATTTATATTATATTAACAGAAGTATAATTAATCAGTAGAAACATGAATAATTAACACGAAATCTCTCGATTTTCTTTGGACGTTACGAACTTTTCTCGATCACTTAAATTTTTACAAAAGGTATCTTATCTTGTTGAAAAAATATTTTTTCAGGGAAATGCTATTTTTTATCAAAGATTTTATTCAATCTTATCTACCCAACAAACAAAGCAGGAGATGAGTATACAAGTATTTGTCATTTATTTTTTTAGACCCTTCAACTATTTGAGAAATGGAAGAGCAGAACACAACATTATTATGACAGCCGTATCCTCAGATGTTATGATAGTGTAACAAACAGTGTGAGAGGATCTATAAATATGTAATGTTGAAGAAAACGTCGCGAATTGATATTGTCTTTGATGACGTTGAAAATAATAAAAACAATGCCAGTGAGATTGCAAGAAAGAAGATCAAATATTTTTCTCTTGTTTACAATATTACAAATATGATTGAAGTTACGAATTCATTGTTTCATTTCAAACTGTGGGAAAACACTGATAATTTCTCAATATATTTCCATGAGTAACTACATTAAATGATTAGGCCTATTGATCACAAAAATATTGCGGAAAAAAAATCTTCAGGGGAATCATTAGTGTATAATTTATACAGTCAATTGATAGAAGCATCATGAGAACTGCTTGATAACAAATTGTTCCATTAATTTGGCTCCAGTTATTGATTAATCTGGAAATATTTGAAAGTTCTATGTACTTCTCTATAATTATGTCATTTGCTTATTCCATGTAATATGCTAATCTCCAAGATAAAGAATTATTGTTGATTTCAATTCAAAAGTGTGGAGATTGTATTAGGCTATATTAAGAATAATAATATGAATATAAGAAGGAATATTCACTTTAATCCATTTGATTCAATTCAGCTAAAATTATTTAAAAGAACATATCGATCGATTGAAATATCAATTCTTTTAAACAATTCTCAAAACTCTTGAACCATGCAAGTTACCAAACTCACAAGCTCTCTTCCCATACAGAAACCTCTCGAAATCAGATTCTAGTTCTTGAATGAACAAGCAAACTAACGTTGTAAGCTTTACAGAAATTCGAACACATTTACTTGAAAGCGAAACATAGGGCGAAAACGGCTAGAAAGTATGCCAGAGTTTTCTCTAGCAGCAACTATACTCTTAGGCACTTCCAGCACAACTTGCTATAATTTGTCCAAGCAAAGAAGACATTCAGCCAGCAAGATGGGGAAAAAGTACTTCCAACTCAGTCAATATTGGTTCGAAACAATATAAACTTTAACTCAAAAATGTAGGAAAAATCCTGATTTACACCAGATTTATAATTATTTTATCAATATTGACCGAGCTGGAGTCATTTCTCCTTCTTGCCAGAATGTCTTTTTTGCTTGGACGAACTGTAACTCCAACTTTGTTTCCAAGTGAGAAACTTGAACCCTAATACTTTTTCGAATTGGAGTGGGAGGGGAAAGGAGCAAAGGGGTTTCCAGATGGGTATGCCAAGTTGACAAGCTTAGAAATCTCCTCCCTCCCCCAAAAGTCCATGAGCTGCCACCCCCAGTAATTGACTATGCTCGGAATATTTCAACACCCGGTCCATCGATAATGAACCGTGCTATTTTCACGGTTGACTATTCGAAAGCATCAATCCTGTTGCAAGTTTCTCAATTATTGTCTCTCTTCACTGCATCACGAATCCCACTACCAATTGAGAAATCTTCAATCTCTGTATTCCGGTGAGCTATTTGAGCACAATCTCCATTACTAGTCCTTTTTTTATCAATGCTTCAAAAAAATCACAATTTATTTTCCAATTTGAAAAAAAATTACAAACATTTTCTTAGAATTTATAATACGCTACGAATTGATCTTTACATAATACTTAGAATGTTCAGCTGTATGACCCTCAATGTGAAAACATAACTCTATACTTGGTTCAATATATTGCTATATCTGTATTTTGTCTCACTATAATAATTATTGTCATTATTAGCTCAAACCGTCAAAGCTGAAGCTGAATGTAGCAATGATTGTTACATATTACATTACAAACAAATAAATTATTGTAGGTGGGAAAAGTATCAATACACAATCGAACGGTTCTTGGAAATAAAATTATTGTCAATATCTGAAGTTTCTGATGTAGCAATGACGTCAGTCTTGTTGTTATTCTTAATCTCAACCGTCCTCATATGTGCCATTTCTTTGAATCCATGAAATCATGAACCAACTTTCTATAACACCTTCATTCAATCAGATTATTGTAAAGGAATCAATAACATTATTATATTACAGTATTTTATTTAGGACCAACCCAACGATGCCCACTGATTCAAGGAGCATACTTAGTAAAATACTTTTAGATCCCATTTCGTCCACTAGACATCCGTGTTTACATAAAATAGGAATAAGAGATTTATTCATTCATTTGCAGAAAATAATAAACTTAATGGCTAAAAACACAGTCTAACGTCTAAAACGTCTTTATACCAAATTTTGATAAATAAGATTGAAGTATGATTATTGAAGAAAGAATTGATTATTGAAGGAATGAGAGTGAATGAGGATTATCAGAACATGAAAATTAATTTTTGGCTCGATTTGAGTGACAATGGATAACAACAAGGGTGCGAGAAGTAATTAGTGAAGTTTGGAGGAAAAGTGGTGAGAATTTCATTGTAAAACGTAGTGTTTCTAGAAGGATGAGCGAATCATTTTTGGTGTGAGGAAGACTGATAGGACACAGCGATAGACGCGAAGTTCTCATGATGAAGGAGAAGTATGCAGAAGCACAGCACGCTCTTTCAGCTATTTAGTTGTGTTCAACGACCACCCAAGGCCCTACTCAGGTGGTGCGCTCCATAACACGAACACGTTATTCATAAGCATATCTTCGCTCTCACTCCAGCACGTGCAGCTAAATGAGCACTTATTAGGGGAGCATCTTCTCCCTCTCTCTCACTCCCAACTTCAATCTAGTTAGAAACATCAACAGCAGGTATCGCCACCCTCTCTTCTCTTCGCCGTGATTATCGTTGATTCCTCTTTGCGTTTGAGATTTACTGTTTAATAGGCAATACGCGCGCACCACTGTTAGGAAGTGATTAGAAAGAAGAGGCAAGGGAGGTAGAACAATGGATAACAGCGTAGGTACGAATAATTAGATTCTAACGAGGAAAAGAGTGTAGGAAGAATGTGAAACGAGCAACGGATAAAATCTATTAAATGCGGGAAAACGTTGGAGCTGTGACTGTTCTGATCGATCTAATTCTTGTTTCTTAACTACTGAGGTTGGCATTTTGAACTTATTGATTTGTAAAAGTTGAATAATGGCCTAAATTCTGTGTAACAGAACAATATGAACAGTAGGTAAGAAAGAAAATTAGGAATCGGGCTTTTAAGTAGAATTTAGATTGTAAACTTAGTTATCCAATACTACCCGGATATGATTCTCATGTTTATCATCAACTTGCTGCTACTGAGCAGCCAGCTCACATTCTCCAACAATAATAAAATTCAAGATACTTCACCCTTTACACCCTTTACACCGCATCTGTTAGAATGTTGATTGTTATTTAAGCTGAATAAAGATGTGTCGCCTTTTTGATGAGCTAAAAAAGAAAGTGTCCAGAGCGGGAAGAATGAGAGCACTCATGGAACTAATTAGTTTTGTTGCTGAGAACGCGTTCGGAATATTGCAAGCTGTGAAAAAAGAACAGAAGTTTGCGTGGGAAAAAGTGCGAGTTCAGGCGGGAAAAACTGAGAATGCTCCACTTTGACGATCATAAAAGCGTCGAGGCGTTAAAACGACGCAATCGATTAAGGATCGCAGCCTGTGGAGACAACCAACTAACAGCAGCAAATAGTGGCTCTCAAGTGATGAGCCAACAGCTGAAAACTTGCTGCTACTTTGCGGCTCTTATCAGAACACTCGATAATTTGATTAGAAGTCTGGAAGCCTATAGAATAAGTTGTCTCTTCGCTTGTGATCTGTTAATAGATTATTATAAATAATTAATATGAAAAGTTGGATGAAAATTCATTGAAAATGTATACAGTATAATATACTTAATCCACAAATGTTTTCTGTGTAGATCAAATACCGAACCTCATAGATAATTTGCGGTTGACAAATGGTTCATGGAAGATTAATAATGTTTGAGCTAGTTTTCCAAATCACAATTATATAATTATCATATAATAGTTGAATTAGGAAGATACATCAGTTTTACAAAGAAAATGCGATTAGATGTAATAAAGTCTCAAATCATTTGTGAAGTTATTGTATTTTGCTTGTAAACCGAGGTATTTTCGGTCATTCCTTCCATGTGATCCAAAAGAATTTATGGAGTCCTCATGTACAATCCGACAATTCATATGCTAAAATGAATGTGGTAAATAATTATGAATGAGAAGTTGATATTAATGATAAACTGAACATGATGCTAGTGTGTGAAGTAAATTCACTTTAAAAACATATTTAAAAATAAATTGATTAGAATTGAAAAGTAATAATTATTTTCTATTACAGTGCCACCAGACTTCCTGGTGGGGGACACAAGCGGTGATATGGCTGTTCAAGAGGGTGACAACGCTACCCTCATATGCAAGGCGACTGGAAATCCACAGCCGCGAGTCACTTGGAAAAGAGAGGACGGTCAGAAAGTTTTGCAGAGGAAAGGACTGAGGGATACCATAGAAGGTGAGCTCATCCAACAGTAATAACTAATATAATGAAATCTTAAATGTATAGCAACATAATTTCTTATAATTTTTGAACTATTGTCAATTGATGTTGCATTTGTTTTTAACCTCCAGGGGCCCGTTTCTCGTACAATAACCGGTGAATACTGGTGAATTTTTCACCTGTGATTTTTAAACAAATTGTTACTATTCCAAATATCATATGTTCTATGATGAAAGCAGCAAATATCCCTTGTCATCTGTTGAATTTCAAATAATTTTCAGTAGAAGTCACATTTCATTTCTGATGATAATCAGTTATCAATAAACGTTACCAAAAGAAACAGGTGAAAATCACCCATGTGAAGAGCTAGGTGAAATATTTTCACTAAAGTTGAATCCAGTGTGGCTTGATGTAATGCCACGTATAGGCTACACCGGAATATGTTAATAAATTTTTTGAATAACGTATTACTATATATACTGATGAATAAGATGGAAAATCGAATATCCTTTTAAAAAAAAAACTTTAGAAGGATTATTTTATAGACATGTTTCGAAACTCAGCCCATTATCCGACATTATTTGGGCTGAGTCACAAAAAAGTATTTGATTTTTCATTCTTTTTATCAATTATTTTAAATAGCCCTAAGTTCAAGTTCAATTCTTATTATATAGACTTTTATATTATTATATAACTTATTCAATAAAAGTTATTAACATTCCTGTGTAAACGTGGCTTAACATTGCCAATTCGTAGTTGATTATAAATAAAATGAAAAATATATATTTTCATTTGTTCAAATCTAGTTTTTTCAAAGCTTAGGTCTCTTCAGACATATTCGTTGTTTATAATTTGTACATTGTACAAATAAGTACATAAGTACATTGGTACTTTGAAAAAAAATTAATAATAATAATATTATTAATATAATCAACTAGCCTATCTACTAGAGATTTGAAGTTCATTTATCAAGCCTTGTTTCTTAGATTTCGTTCTTGTTTCTTATATTGTTCTTCAAGTATTATTAGTTTTTCAAGTGCTTATCAAGTGTTCTTTAAGTGTTATTAGGTTTTTTATTGAAGTTCTCTATTATCTAGGTTGTAAAGTTAGGTTTATTAGTTTTATTTTATGAAATGTTGGAGGTTTGGGACCTGTGTCATAACAGTTTTTCTCGGGCCCCCGCAAACATATTTTTGGGCCCCCCAAAAATGACTGATTTTAAAATTTTCCCACTACTTTGACCAATCATGTACCTTGTTTAAATATGTATTGGGTTGTATCACTGGCGACTCGTGCCCACTAAAAAGCTGAAGTGCTTCACAGCAAAAGATACGGGCACTTCACCTGTTTCGTGGGTACGAGTGTGTTTTATGTCAAAAAAGTCTTCGTATTTTGATCATTTTAAAGATTAAAACTTATGTCACATCCAACGATCAATTATTGTAGCTTGCTAGTTTGAAATCCCTTCAATTTAGCTAGAAACGAGCAAGCTCCTCTATCATAAGTGTTGTCATATAGGCTTACAAATCATTTGAATCATATAATTATTAGTTAGTTTTTCTAATTGTTATAATATAGTAGCAGAGACAATGTATATTATAAATTGTCTCTGATAGTAGTTAATTTCAAAATTTGTACGCAAAAGTTCATTTGATTTGAAGGATTGTTGAACTACTTCACAAATATAAATCACATTGGTTTACTACGAATCAACTCTATTCAAAATGGTGTCTGATAGTCTATATGGATCATTCCTCATCAGAATACTAATTTTACTGCTCAAAATTTGGACCATTTGCAGTCCTCTTTAATTAATATCAAGACCACTTTTCTCTAGAATTAACCGTTTTCGGATTTTATGCGAAAAACTGAAACATTGTACCTCCTAAACCCCCCTCCCACCCTATGCTCACCTCCCAGGTCCGGGGACTTTTATTATGTTAACCTCCTAACTAGTCTAAATAAATCCCCGAGGTCAAAAATTGGGGCATATTTCATGCACTCTATACCCGTGTCGACAGGCTTTATTGACTGGACTATATGTATTGAACATAATATATTATAAACATATTCTGTCACCAATTTTATTATCGTAATTTATGTCGTAGATTGAAAACGTTAGTCAAAATAGGTTATTCAATAAATTTCAGAAATGTATTGAAACAGCTGTTCAAGCTGTTTGGAAAAAGTTCTTGTGGATGTAGTGTTACAAAGAAGTAACAAATCGGTTATTCATTCCATTGAAAATCACAGGTGACTTTTTTCACCTGGTGAATTCCAAATGCATGCATTTAAATGGGAAATTGGTGACTAGTGACTTTCGAGAAACGGGGCCCAGAAGTCAAAATTTGTGTGTAATTTACGTTCCTAATATCAAGTAATAGGAATCGGGAAGAAGAAACGTTTTGGACTTCGAGTCTGTATTTCAATCTCGTTAAAGAATAAATTCATTTCAATTTCAAGTTATTAATAATCAATTTATTAGTTCAAGAATGAATCAATTGATGAATAGAATTTGTGTAATAATAATTGTGATAAGAGTAATAATAGAACCGTAATAGTAATAAAATAACCATTTGGAACTCCCCACTATTAAACCAAACCATACGCTAATAACAATTCAACGTTATTCTTTGGCTAGTGATGTTTAATTCTGTACTACTAGGGAATCCTGCAGAATCTTAATGACTGCAAGTACTTTGTGAATAGTATGGTTTCAAGCACTAACAACAAGAATGAGATATCAATCAATCAATCTGTGTTGCTATCAATAATAGATCAAGGAACTTCCATAAATTGTCTCGATTTATTTACAAGTGAAATTGCTCTTCAACTTAATCGAATGCATCTACAAACGACAATAACCTTCCGCTGAAATTGAAATTCAGATACCGTATCCTATTGACTTTGATGGACATGCTAATAGATTGGGAAATGCTGTTTTCCAGGCTGTTGCCCCATGCAAAGTAGACAACAGCACACACGCTTTTTTCAAAACATTCGTAGTTCCTCGGAGCAAACACGAGTTGTCATCTTCCCGTGACTGTAGTCACGAAAATATGACAACATTGTCAGTTGCTTGCTGAGGTTGAATTGCAACCAGCTGGTTTGGAATTAATTTGCTGTCAGAAGATTGACAACCAGATCAGTACCTAAACTCCTTCTTAGTTCTTCAACCTCTTACTCCTTAGTTCCTCGTTTCAGCTAGAACGACGTGAATCTAATCCCTCCCAACGTTCGTACTTGTCTTGAACAAATCATTGGAAACTGGCTGTTTGTCATTGAGTGAAAATAGGCTAAGCTCCCGAAACCTACCGAGTATAGTCTGTCCAATCAAAGAAGACATTCTGGCAAGATGGAAAAAATGACTCCAGTTCGGAAAATATTGATTCAAAAATAATTAAATTTGATCTCAAATTATAGATCAGAATATTTTCTACAATTTGAGACCAAATTTTAAAATTTTTCAACCAATATTGACCAAGCTGGAGTCATCATCCAATCTTGCCAAAATGTCTTTTCTGCTTCAGCAGACTATACTCGACAATGCCTTTCGTTTTCGCCAAACCAATATTCAACTTGTGCCCAGTCCAAACAGTCACTAACAGAGTTGACTCAACAACGCGAGGATTACATTATCGCAGTTTTTTCTCACTGGGACTGGACTGATCAGAAAGTTCTTTGTTTCCGGACTGGTCCAACTGATGGAACGTCCACGTTTGCGGAAGTATTTTTGAGTGAATTAGAAGTTTACAAATGAGGTTACAGGATTGTGAAAACTGGATTGTTGATGATGATCAAAGCTTGCAGCCTTTTGGAAAATCACCATGTTTGCACTAGAACGTCCTTTTTTACAAGAGTAGTCGTGAATAACAAATAGGATTTCAGAATTCAAAAACAAAGAAGGGGTTGAACATAAACTTTTTTTGAAGTACTCCTCAATGAAAATAGGAATGGAGAGTTTGGAAATGAGTTGAAAGCTTCGAAAAAAGTGAGAAATGGGTTACGGATTATCGGAGCATGGGTTAAGATTTTTTTAGAGTGTGAGCTCATTTGGCTCAACATATCACGGAATAGATAATATTGAAGCTTTTTTGTCCATCGTTGAAGAATATAATGAAAATCTACCTTATATACTACCTCATAACTCTACGAGATATATACTCTATAGGAATACTATATACAGGGTGAAAACCTGAAAGTGGCATGAGATATCGATACCTACTATAGTTTCCTGAATATTACCTGTATATACGATACCTACTATAGTTTTTCTCAATTGAGTAGAGACGCTAATTCCGGGTTTTCCCAAGCACACTCGAACTTAAGGTTCCCTCACATTCAACAGAACTGCTGACATTTTCTCTGTTAAGTATAGAAAATGTAAACTGTTGAATGTAAACTTGAGGGTCGCTCAAGCTTGAGTGTGCTTGGAAAACCGAAACCATTCAACTTAATTTTTTCTTGTCAGATTAAAAAATAAGATTGAAATAAAGTAATATTGACTGGAATTGTAGATAGCAGAAAATACCATTGGAAAGAAATTCTTGTGACTTTAATAGTGGGAAGACATTTGCGGATAGGATCCTTAAAAATGCTTAAATATTGTCGAAAATTACTCAAAACTGGATATGCTGGACAAACTGGAAATGTTTAGGTTTGTTGATACGTCAATACAACTTCACATTGGAAACTACGGAATGAGCATTGACCCTTGAGAGTTTCAAATTGAACTGAAAGAGGAAAGTTCATAAACGTGAAGAGGATCAATATTCGATACTCGGCCGAATATCGAGTGGAACCTTCTACCCAGCGCTATTGTATTTACTGAGCAAGGCCTCAGTCCCTAGTAGAGAAACTCTGCTGTTCTCAAAATAGATTCTGATACAGGAAGTAACATCTTGAGGTAGAAGACATTCATTGTCTCATGTCAAGATCATATTAATGAGGTTCAAGTTATAGTTGTCGCATGTCCTCATCCATGAACAACTCCGATGTTGATTAACACTTTGTTTTTCACTTGTTTAGTAGTAGTGAAGGTGATATTGTGTTAGTTATGCATGTTTAATTGAAAGACAAGATATTGTAAAACATTACTCACAATCAATTTTCGTCTCCATAGTATTGGTTCTGATTGAGTTTCCTTTTCATTACACTATTTTGAAAAATTATAATAGGGAACTTACAAAATTCTAGTGTACTTACAAATATGGAAAAACAAACAATCTAAGTTCACTCGTTCACTCAAATCAGTTTCGATAAACAACAGAACGGTACCTATCGTTAACTCCGTCAGAAAGATGAAAAAATCAAGGATACCAGCCCTGAGAGTTTCAAGATTGAACAGAAATGTAATATTATGAAGAGAAGATTGGAGTTTTGGAAAAATCCAATTGAACTACTTTGAAATAACCATTTGATCCAACTCAAATATCATAACATTCATGTTTTTTGTATTTCTACGCTTGTATTGCATCTTCCAGCAACTCAGAACTGAACTTCTCCCATTTTTATATGGGAATAAAAAGTCTCACAAAAAATTTATTCACAATCGAGTTCATGTTCATCCATGCTTATTGTAGTCAACATATCCAATAGGCGTTTGTTAGTTCTTGGAATTTAAACTGGAAAATCTAAAGCCACTCCCTTGCACTTCCTCCTCCATTCGTAACGAAGCAGACTAGCCAATCATTGACGAACTCTAACAAATGATATTTAGTTCCTATTTTTCCGCTAGGTGACAGCACTACCTGGGTTCTAGACTGTCACCCAATAAGTCACTCCCCTCTACTCTCCACCAATCGTAGCTCAACAAGGCCGGCCAATCGTTTATGATTCCGACTTCGTCTTTGATATGATTATGATCATCACAAGAATTATCGAGTATAATAATTAAAAATTTTGAAACTATTTGAAAATCTCAAAAGTTTAAAACTAAAACATAGAACAATGTTACATTGTTTTACATTTTTGATCAAAGGTCAAACCGTAATGCAATCAGAATCAGCCGTCTGTCTGTCATAATTTATTATTCATGTTTTATGTTATATAGGTAATCGGATTATGTTTTACAGTAGTTCTAATGGAAACGTATGTCACTGATTCTAGACCATTTTTCAGTGGACATACTGGCTGGAGAAGAGCTTCACTTTTGGAAAGTTGACAGACGACAAATGGGCAGCTACCTGTGCATTGCAAGCAACGATGTCCCTCCAGCTGTTAGCAAACGTGTTTATCTGGCGGTCAATTGTGAGTACAAAGGATTTACATTCACATTAACGCATAGTCTGTTCAGGCAAAGAAGACATTCTGGCAAGATGGGAGAATGACTCCAGCTCGGGCAATATACGTTCAAAAATTATTGATTTGATCTCATATTGTAGGAAACATTCTCATCTACAATACAATACCAAATTCATAATTTTTGAACCAATTGATGAAGCCGGAAACATTTTCCCATCTTGCCGGAATGTCTTCTTTGCTTGTACAGGCTAGCTTCTATAACCTGGACCACTCAATCTGCTCGATGTTACGTTTGCATTTGCAATGAAGGATGTTTGTAATCCGCGCTAGCTAAGAAGAGACTCCGTAACAATGTGAATGTGTATTTGACAACGTCTCTTCTCAGCGTGCGCAGACTATAGCTTGTTGACTTTTGCCCAAAATACAATGTAACAGTAGTAATGAAGGCAGGTGTGGAAAACCATGTTCCTTTTCAATCATTGATTAATTTCAAGCATGTTTTCTCATCACATGTCAAGTGAATAAATAAATAAGTGAATAATGGAAACCGAAGTTATTCCAGTATTGAAACAGTCGATTGAAACCATATTTTCACTCATAATCAATAAAGAGTTCACTTATCTTTGAAACAAAATTCTCATCATTTAGTGAGTTGACATATTTTGTTTTCCGTTGATTCATTCAATTAGGAATGTGAAGGTGTTTCCTCTTAGTTGTTAAGAGTGATTTTTATCAAAGCTCATCAAAATTAAACTTATAGGCTACTTTGAACAAGAAAAAATTATTCAAAG
This sequence comes from Sogatella furcifera, assembly GCA_017141385.1. Lineage (NCBI taxonomy): Eukaryota > Metazoa > Arthropoda > Insecta > Hemiptera > Delphacidae > Sogatella > Sogatella furcifera. Next base: position 27,223,172 of record CM029552.1, on the reverse strand, counting down.
GTTTGTTACTTATATCAAGGTGCATTTGATTGGACGATTGGTATTCAATGATTTTATATTTTTAAACAAGCTTTTAAAAATTAGGATAGTTTTTCAAATTCAGTGCTCTAGGATCAATTTATACACTAAAGTGCGTTAGATACAGAAATAATTTAAACATAGAGAAAGAATATTCTATTCTTCCTCCATGATCTCACTCCATTAGAACTAATGTGTACCAGATTCATTGGTACTGAATTGATTGGAAGTTTGATAGCACAAATTATGATAACTGTACTGAAATTTAAATGATATTTTAACTGTCAATGATGGAAGAGCAATTATCTCACTTTAATCATTTTTTCAGAAGTTTCTCTTGCCTGATTCAAAGCATGACAAAGTTCGCGCAAGCTGAGAAGACACACCATTGCAATACACTTAACATTGTAACGGCGTGTCTCCTTATCTTGCACTAACTACAGTTCATTCTTGCGGAATTGCATAGTTTCTGAGAACAAGAGCTCAAACAATGTGTTTGTTTTCTGAAACAAAATGCAATTTCCAACAGAAATGGAGTAGTGGCATTATTTACAACGCAATTCATTTCTCCAACAATTTATTCTGTCAAAAGGTGTTGTGACTGATGAGAGAAATGTTACATTGCTCTGTGAGAAGGACAAATTGGATATGAATTGTTCATTAATGTGCGGGAAAAACTGGGTGATTCATCACCTCAAGCAGAATAGCAGACGGATACGAAATCAGGACAGAGATGCTGTGAGAAAATAACAGTGAACTAGAAGGAATAAACAAACAAAAAATAGGAATTTGGAATATGAATGAATGTCACAGCTAACGAGACAGAGTTATATCAAAAGTGGAATGAATTGATCAAAATTTTAGACCAAGTACTTTGAGAAACTATTTTGTCAACTATTGCAAGGTTATATGTGGAAAGATTTACGCTTTTAGCTTACACCATCTCTTTATACCTCACAATCTCCTTATATAACTCTACTTAATGCAGTAAGCAGCCGGCCTAGAATGTTAGCAGAAATCTCGTTTCTATTTTTAATCTAAAAAATATGATAATTTATTGTATGAATCCACTTTTCCCGCATGAATATCAATTATTATTCTATTTTGTTCATCAACAGTTGCTCCTGTGATAAAAGTGCCAAATCAACTGCTTGGTGCGCCCCTCTACACTACCGTCACATTGGAGTGTCACGTTGAAGCTTTTCCGAACACTATCAACTACTGGGTCAAGAACAGAGCTGAGATGCTGCTTAATGGGTGAGTTTATTAAATTATTTTATTTCGAAATAGAATTTATTTAAGATTCCTTGCTGCTTAGATCAGAACATCATTGATAGAACTGATTGTGTTTAATTTTTCTAATTTTTTTCTTATTAAGTCGAACTTGGAATCGTATATATTTCTCATTTTGATGGGCCATGGCTTGAGCTATGCAGTATCGCTATTTTTTCAGGTTCATATCTGTTCAGTCTGTCTTTTTGTCGGTGTGTCAAACTAGACCCATAACTTATCTGTACTGCTGCTATACTCAAATCAGAGATAAAACAAGATTTTTAGTTGCTGTAGCCTCTGGATAAGTCTACATGACACTTAAATGAAATAGAACACGTTTCTCAACATTTTGAGAAACAAAAAACTGAAAAAATCCAACATTTTTATCTCTTCAGTAGTTGAAAGTTATTTGTTTCATCTTCAGCACTAGCAAACAACATGAACAGAAGAATTAAAACTATATTATTATTTGGTTTGTTATTACTAAGACCACAATGAGAGTTGAAAAAAGGTGAACAAATAGGGAAGTGTTGGTGATAAGAAGATAATAGTTGGGTAGGTGAATGGAGTTGGGTTATATAATACAGGAGGAAAACTACGAGTGTTACCGGAACTACTTCTGTGGATCCTGAGAAATGATAATAAAGTTGTCAAAGTTGTAAAACAAAGTTGGTTCGACACGTAGGCCTACAGCGTATAGTCGCATACTAGAAAATTTAACGGAAAAGTTTGGCTATAAACAAGCAGCTCTTAATTACGTAGAATTAATAACTCTTTGCTCACTGAATTAGATCTCTATTCATGGTGAACAATGAAGTAGAACGACGGAAGAACGGTGAATAGAATGCACTGTGGTGAATTATCTCCAAGTTTCAATGCCGGCATTATCTGATGATGTTCAACTTTGTGTAAATCCCATCGGCGGCTTCATGTTACTATCGAACCGCTTCCTTCACTCAACCAAACCGACCTAATCTGTAAATATTTTGGAACATTTCTGATCAGCTCTATTAGTATGTGAAACTTGACTCAACCGGAGCGTGACTAAGCAACGATGGTCGATGCCTCTTTCAAACAATATCGCATAATTAAACCACATCCCTAGTTAGACCTGTGAAAATTTTGTTTTGTTCCCACCAAGTTCAGACAACATGATAATAATTATGTATTATAATGATAGAACATTGATGATTTCAGAAGCAAGTGAGTGTATCACATCATAATTCGAAAATGGTGAGCTAGTTTGGAACTTTGAAACTTTAGGATTTGAAAGTTTTGCATTCGGGAGAGTTTATGGAACATGAGAACACTTCAATAATTCTCCGTTCAAATAACATTTACCATTATTCTATGTTAAAGTTTTGTCCATTTCTCTCCACTTGGAACCAACTTTCTAGAATACTTGAATCGATTACTTACTAAGTAAACTGTCTGGCCCTGAATATAAGGGTACACATCCACATGTGAAATCGTACTATAGTCTGTTCAAGCAAAAAAGACATTCTGGCAAGATGGGTAAATGACTCCAGCACGGTCAGTATTGGTTTGGATTATACATTTTGTCTCAAATTATAGAAAATATTACGCTCTACAATTCAAGATCAAATTTATAATTTTTGAACCAATATTGACCGAGCTGGAGTAATTTTTTCCATCTTGCCAGAATGTCTCCTTTGCTAGAATAATAGATATCTCCATACTAAGATCCTCTTCAACAATAATAAAATACCAATATCTCACAATACTTAGAATAGTATTGTCTTTGGTACTACAACTGGCAGTTCGATCGTTCACAGCTGATCGTCCAATGATCGGCCTGCCGGTCTACAATTATTTTGAACTGCCGGTTTCTTCATCCACTTACAGTTTTCCACTTTCATATTATAAACTATGAGTCCATCAGTCCGAACTGAGAGTGGATGTGGACCCAATGAAATTTATCACTCCAATTTTATGCAATGGAGAACTTACGTTTTCAATATTACAAAACACTCAAATGACCTTAAAGTATAAATATTCAGGCCCTACTAAGCAATTATCACAGGTATACGACAGTACAAAATGGAAGTGGATGTTTTCCAATCCATGTGTACATTTTTCAAGTACTGTAAATTAATGTACTGCTTCAGCAAATGACGCTTGAAAGCCATAGAGAGCCAGGTACGGCGCTGGTATATCTATTCACAGGATGAAAAATTATCCAAGGCATTCCACTGGAAAATTCAATGAGGTGAAACTCGTTGATTTGATAGGAACCACCTCAGTTTACACGAAAAACATCGTACATGTTGACCTTTTTCGTACAGGAGAACAAAATGATTTGCGAAGAATGGACTCAGTTTAACAACCGACCGCATGTGTAAAAATATCATGAACTAGGGAATTGTGAGCTTTGGATTTGTCAGGAAACGTGTGTGTGTGAGAGAGAAAGAGATAGATGGATAGAGAGAGACTGAGAGTGTGTGAGCCAGAGAGTACTTGCCCAGTGAAGCAGAGCTAGTTAAGTACCTCGACCCTCAACTTAAATTCAGGATGGAAATAGCTGCCGTAGGGCAAGCAGGTACTGAGCTCAGAGTTAGGATCAGTACCTACTACGTGAAAATCGCGGATGCTCGAAAACAGTAAATAACATTCAGAGTCGTTTTAATGTGCTCTGGCTGGCTATTCAGAGCATCGTTACAATATACACTCACTCGTGCGCGATACAATAGGACCCTGCACACGATCAAAAAGCAAATTGTAACAAAAAGTCGGCCTACAAAAGTCCAACTATAATTTGAAGTCACATCCAATCACCTTGTATTTCGATAAAGAAGCCTATATTGCATGAACGCTTCTTTCATATTGTTCGTAAATTTTAGTTCGTATAGGTTTTCTACTATACGAACGTGAAAGACATAGCTATATTGTTCGAGTGAGATACATGCTACTCTAATATTTCAGGTATAAATTCAGGCTCTAATATTGTAGGTACAGTTCGCCCAAGCTGAGAAGACACGCTGTTTTAATGTGAAGAGTATTGTAACATCGTGTCTTCTCAGATTGCGCGACCTGAACTGTATATTGATGGGTAGGAGTTTTTTAGGTAAATCGTTCCAAGTTTGCACAGAAAAACGTTATATCTATATTACGTTAATATAGTAGGTCTCAGAGAGCTATATCAATATTGTTCTTATATTGTAGGCAATATTGCCCTCAGCACGAATGGCGAACGCCATATTAAAAAAGAGTCTTCAGATTCTCCCAGTTCTTTTCAGTTCCAGATTCAAATCAAATTAAATTATGCGTTTCAAGCGTACGAATACGAACTAAAATTGAGATCAACGAAGTATTCGAAAAAGAATGAATGAAGAAAAATGACATGAATAATTAAAAGTTGGCTATATCTATTTCACTCGGTTCCAAGTCACTTTTCTCAGAAATATAATCTGGAAGTAATAAGTCTTATTAATGAGTTGCATCCAAGTGAATTAATTGCAAGGGAAAAGCTATACTAAAAAAAGGATTATATGTAATGGATGTATAATGGCTTGCATTTTTCAAGAATTGATAAACATTTCCATTCAAGAAATCAGGAAAATTCACCATCTCATACGATTTGCTTTCACATGAATAAGCTATATTTCTTTGTATAATATAATTTGTATTCGAGTAAATATTGATGTTATGAAACATTGAAACGTTGAGGTAATGCCACTGGCGGCTCGTACTCACGAAAAAGGTGAAGTGCTGTACAGTAAAAGATACGATCACTTCACCTGTTTCGTGGGCACAAGCCGCCAGTGGGTACTGCAAAACTGAGTGGAGTTCACAATTTCTCAAGTTTACAATATTATAGTAGGCCTAGGCCTATATCAATTTGTATCAAGCTGTAGTCTCAAAACGTGCTCAGCCCTCACCCCTCAGGTTAGGAGAACGATAAGAATTTCCAAACATTAGAAATAATCTATTTGAAGTGAGTATAGTTCTACTATAAATATATGAGGTTGAAATTCCCAATCACAAACAATTTTAAGTTCCTTTTCGCACTAGATTTCCTCTGAAAAGTAAACTCAGGTAGACAGGTAGCGAAACACTGTATACAGTATAATACAACTATCAGTGGAGAGACTGTTTTCACAACCATTATTGTACTCCTTCCATTAAACTAATGTTTGAATCTCATGACATTTTATAAAAACTAAGGTACTACTTTTTAACAGTTCATAATGAAACTCTGAAAAGCTTTTGTGTGGATGCACTACCAGTGCCAAGAGAGCAAATGAGAAGGCCAATTAGAATAAGCGTATATGCTGGCATGGAGAGTGTAGCATCAATTCCATGGCGAAATAAAAAAGGCAAAATCGCATGTCAGCTCTTTACTAGAACCCGCATTGTGTCATTTTCTCGCTATGGGCCATATAGCAGGAATTCCATCACAGCCAATCACTTTGTCATTCAAAATCCAGTAACATCAAAGCGATTTTCTGGTCTTGTGAGTTTCTCAATCACGATTATCAACAAATACACAATGAAAACATTCGAAGTTGTATTCTCAATAACAAATTCAGCTTTAGCATGCAGGTTTTTACATTTGATTCTGCGAACTTGAGACAAAAAATTGTATGGAGCTTGAGATAAAACCCGCCTAGTTGAAAATACACTCATCAACTGGAAAATTATAAGCTATTCTAATACTGATGCCATAAATCTCATCCAGATATGAAAATGTGATCTTTTTTGAAGCCATTTATACAAGGTGAATTTCATTCAAGAATCTAAAAACGAGCAATTCACAAAAGGGTGAATCAAGTAGAAGTGGATATTTTGCTGTTGGTCCAAATGAACTAAACCAGAATAAATTCAGAGAAAACACAAATTTTTGATTAATCATCTTCAAATATCATGAGGGTTGGACAAGTTTTAAGTTAAACAAGAAAGAGTGGCTGACTACAAGTCTCCATTTCAGGCTTCATCCATTTTTGCTGCAATGAAAAACTTGGGGATGAATTTGGGAAGTGTAGAAACATTCCAACCCCAAGATATACACGAGAATGAAACAACAAATATACTGGCGGCTCGTACCCACGAAACAGGTGAAGTGCCTGTATCTTTTACTGTACAGCACTTCAACTGTTTCGTGGGCATAAGCCGCCAATGAACAAATATGAGTCTCTTCGACTTGACTTTGTCTGATTAGAGTTTTGAATTGAACAGGGTCCTCGCGTCGTTTTTGGCGCCCTGTGCGAACTTTGGCAGGCGACACCCCCCAATTACCAGACCAATGCAATCCAACATACTATGATATATTCAAAGCCAAACATGATTCTAGCTGCCTTGCATGTTCACATTTTTCTCATAAACAATCCTAATGTTGCATGTGGTGTGGCAAAAAGGATTATAGGGACTTGCTTATTTTAGTGTATCTCAACGTATTGTTTTGTATTTTTATGTATTTGATAGGTGATAAGCAGAAGCCTACAGTGATTAATAAAAAATAACTAAAGGTTATCTACATTGCGCGAAACTGTCACGTTGCACCGTACTTTACCATTAAAATATTAAAATTTTCAATTGTTGATTAATTCATTTTATTAGTTTGCTTGAAAGCACATAAGGAAGGGAATAATAATTTTTTCGCAGAATAATATTGGGAACCATCATAAATATTTCATTTCACTGGAAATAAAAATGTTTCAACGAAAAAATCGGAAACTCGATAACAAGCAAATTGGAGATTTCAGCCATTTTCACTGCTCTACCCAACTTTCTTGAATAACATTTGAAATAGTTCCGAATTCAGCCAGCAGATGGCAGTAGCAATAGGGTGACTTGCTTTGACTTCCATTGGACACGCCTCTAAGCTCCGCCTACGATCAATATGGCCGAAAACATCGTTTACAAAAGTTTACAAATTCAACCAGTATATGGCAGCAGTTGACGGGTGATGTTTCAGTTTTGACTTTGACACGCCTTCATACCCCGCCTGCTCTTTTCTTATTGGTTGACAGTGTCTCGTGAGTTCTATTTCAGAAAATGGCTGCTAGCAAGGAAATGATGGATGGTGTATGATTCACAAAAAATTACGCTGATTTACTATTGACGATCTTGAGCTACCAAAAATATTAATTTTATTTTTGTATTCAGGCTGGTAAGATTTTATCAAGTTAGTATTTGAAGGATATTTCTATAGAATTTAGGCTCGGTTTTACTTTCATCCTGTAACTTAGGCCAGTATAATACTCCATTACTTTTATGCTGTATGAGTTGAAAATATGATTTCACACCGCCATCTTATACTCATTAATTCTATTCTTCATACAATGAATATAATGAAATAGAACTCAAACTATTAATGATCTAATATTGACCTCTTGCCAGAAAAAAGAAGTTAAAAATTTTTAACAATTCGGTGAAAATATTAGGGAGAAGATTCTATCGGAAACTAGATTGGTCGACAGAGTGTAAGGTGGTTGTCAGCCAACAATAGAATTAAATTCAAGAGGGGCGTTTCTTGGCTTGTTTCATACGTTGATCGTGGTTTTTCAATTGATCAATTCATTATGATGAATGAGTTTATGCAGAGGAAATAATTTCTTGTGGATTCAAGTTGTTGGTAAAATAAGTTTTTTATCAAATAGTGAAAAAATTATTCTAATAGCCCAATTGAAATTTTTAAAATTCCCGTTTTGCATCAGCCGTCGCGGCGCCCTTGGCCGTGGCGTCCTGTGGTGTTACACACTCCGTACACCCCACGCGAGGGGCCTGGATTGTATTAAGTTTGGATAGAAAATTATACTACACCCATAATTGTGATTAATAAGCTACGAGTACTTGGAGAGGGCGTGTTCAAATGATTCCACTCATTCAGTTTTCAGGAACGCCCTATAAGAATAATCAATAATTATAATCACATTACTGAATGAGACTGACCAAAGCTTCATTTTTCATCAATTTTATGAAAACTGAACTGGAGTAAGTCGATTCTAAACGTTTGTGAATAAGGAGCTACAAACACTTTTCATATTGAATACTTTTTCATAGATTACTAATTATAGTGTCCTATTTCCGTGAATTATTTAAATTGAAAAAACTTCCTCATAAAAACTGAACAATACGCCTATTTTATACGTTTGCGAATAATCTGAATTGTAAATAATCATTGGACTCATCTGTTATCATTACCAGGCACTGACAACGCCGTAGAGTCGTTAACGTTCATCATTATTTTTTGATAAATTTTGATGAAGCACCGATCAGTATCTGCGTATTTAATCAAGTTGATTGGTGGGCAAAAATAACGCAACGAGCGGTTGGTTGACTGTTTGTGGAATTTATTTTGTTAGCGACATTATTTCATAATGATGAAGAGCACTTGGGTGTAGCCATCAGTATGATAATGATCTTTTTCAGTGAAATTATGTGGTCGCTGTTAAAAATATGTCCATATATTTCCATGATATTTATTATTTATTGTTTACGGTTGGCTCTCTAGTCTGACGGTTGGCAAATAAACAGATCGGTGTAATAAAGGCGGGTCAAGCAGTGCAGATTTGTATTAATTTATTCACTCCATTTATCCATCTATTATTATGACGACTATTGTTTGATAAACATTAATTTATTGAGTGCTGTCGATATCGAGACATTACTTGCTTTCAAATTCAATCTACACTTCAGTCATTGCCATACATTTTTTATTATTCACTCATGTATTCATCACTGAGAACAATGTGGATGATTTTTTGCATCCTCTAGAGCATGAAAAATACTGTCTTATTCAGGTAAACTAATTGAGAAATATTGTGGTATGATAATTGACATATTGTATTGATATTCATCAACAAATGATTGTGATTTTCAGAACTGGGGAAAATTGTATTATTATAATCGATTATCGATATGTGTGTAATATTTATTAACAAATGGTAGGAATTATCACAGAAATAATAAAGTGAAAAATATGATCATTGCTAAACATTTCAGAGCGGAAAATGGATAGGCTATTTAGAATTTTTGAAATAACTATCACCAATCAAAACCTCTGTAGAATGGATTAAACATTAGATGAATCAAAGAGGGAGTATTAAGAGGAAGACCAGTAATCAAAGACCAAAAAAATAATAGAGGAGTTTTTGAGTGGAAGAGGAGCGAAGTCAAACTAGAAAAAACTCATTTTTCCCAAAATGATAATAAGCGAGCAAAAAAAGCAGGGAAGTCAAAAAGTTGAAACTTGCTCTACTGCTGGGAGTAAGAAAGATAATTAATAATTTTATTTTTGAAAGATGTTTCTATCTATTCAATTTTTCTATTCTAATGTAAGATAACGAAACGTTTCAATTTCATAGTTCCATGATGAATAGCTTCATCTTATCTTCATCGAAGATCAAATCAAATGAAAAATCAAATATTTTAATTTCCGTGAATAAGCATCATCAATACAGTAAAGAAACATTCTTGTCATTCAAACTTTAATAAGCAAAAATACATGATAGAGATTACTACAAAAAAGTGATTAATATGATATTTATTGACATAGTATCTTTAAACTGTATAATACAAGTGAATATTTACAGGAGAAGTGTCTACATAGGTATTATAACCTGTGCGTAGACACGAGTTGATGTAATGTTTTCAATTTTCAGTTTACTGTAAATAGATTCAATTCAATTCAGTAAGTTATTCTTATTTTCCACTATTTTGATGTTATTTTAGCAAATTAAATTCTAGTGTTGGCGGATTTCCCAAACGCGACGGTCAAGGTGATTCAGGCAAGTTGCAGCAAACGAGATAATTAGTAGTGTGATTAAATTGAAGATTTTAGCAGTATGAGCTTTCAAATAAGTAGAAGGATCACCTGTAGCTCGACACGATGATCGCTTCTGTCATTTCTCTTCCTATTACCCTCAGCCAATCGGATATAATTTTTTTATAAACTTTAATATTATTGTCAATTTTCAAATGTGGAGGAATATTTCTATAAAGAATTTAAGCTATATAGTATGAATTAGTGACGGAAAACGATCTAAATAATCTGTCAGTATGGATTGTGTATGTTTGTGTGCTCCGGGTATTGTAATCATGATTATAAGAGACAAATATATTTTCAGCTTGTTTATACCCAGGGGCAGAGCCACCTCGTAAGCTGCTGATATGTCTTAGTATATCCTCTTCTGTTACTGCATTGAGAATGAAAGTAGAATTTACAGCATAATTTTGATCGTCTACTACCAAGGGTCCGCTAGAATCAATAGCATTGGCAAGATTTTGATCAACATTAGAAAAATATTGGTTGAACTCATTAGCCACCTCTAGCAGAACGTTTTCATTGATTTCTGAAGAACTTTTATTTGTATATTGAACAATTGGAAATTTGACTTTGAATTTAATTCTTCCTGCTATTTAATTCAAAATTCCCCAAAACTTACGTGGGTTGTCCTTACAATCATTTATTTTCTGCCTGTAGTATTGTTGTTTTTGATATTTTATTTAACTAGTTAATCTATTCCTGTAAGATTTAAAATAAGTTTTGAGCTCTGTGTTGAAGGGTTGTTTAATAACTAATTTACTTAATTTATCTCTTTTCCCTATACATCTTATTTTGCTAATAGAGATCCATGGTTTAAGTTTATTTAAATATACTTATAGTTTTAGTTTATAGTTATAGTTTATTAATATAATAATATTAAGATATATTAGCAATAGCTCCATCAAATTTTTAAAAGAAATGATCAAGAATGACACTTTTCAAATTGAGAGTTCTAGGAGATTGGAAGTGCACTTCAAGAGTAATACACTGGAATTTTGATATTTTGAATTTTGATCCCATATTTCTCTCCAACAACCTTCACAATAGATCCTACTTCTGGAAGAGCCGGACGATAAATGTGTGAAATCCTTGTGAGACCTATGTCTCTGCAACCAACTTGGATTTCAGCCAAGAAGACATACATAAATCAAGCACCTCTGAAAGCAAAATATTGCCAGAGTCTTCGTTGAATTTATACTGCAATACATTACAGAGCTTTGTCATTATTGTTGTATATTACAAATACAGTATTGCAAGACTAAAATAATTCTTCCGAGTACCTATAACATATACCAGTGCACTGCTAACTTAACGAAATTACAGTAATCTTTTCTTCTTTGGTGTTCTTTCAAAGGGCGTTTTCTTCTATTATTATTCTTACTGAAATAGAGCACTCCCAATATGATCAGTTGAAATGGTCATTTTGGGAGAAATTCATCGGGAACGAAACATCTTCGAAAAGACTTATGAATCAACCACCGCAATGGTTAGAATAAAACCTGTTTCATTGCATAGTCCTCAGGAAAAAATTACTCATTTAAATAACTGTTCAATGCTTGATATAATAGTATGAACTGTAACTCTTACAAATACCTCTTAAAATTTAAGGTCAGGCGAAATTGCAAGAAGTTGAAAATAAAATTTATCATTTCAATCGACTAATCAATGCTTACTGAATGATATGAACTAAAATATCATTGATAGCTTTTGAAAACAAGGGAAATACAAAATCAGGAACCTTTCAAGTGTGAAATAATCAAAGGAGTTTTCCCACACTATCAATTTTATATTTCCACATATTCTACAGATATTGTCTACCCTGATAGCTTTTCCATTATAGAATTGTGCTCCAAAAAATTTCAATCACAACTTGAAACAAAAAATTAATAGAATAGCTCCTCTCACACTATCTATTGCATTAATCACATACAGCTCATTCCCAATAAACTTTCATACTCCCTAATACACTTGTATCGACATTGGCTCTCATTAACTCTCGCACGGGCTTCCATTTAATTAAGGTCATCCTTTATGACACCACACCACGATGTCATTCAAAGAATGTTAATAAACTAGAAATGCTTCCATGGGAAAGCATCATAAGGGAAGGCTTATAGCTTGATTCAATATTAAAAGCCTATAAAGGCTTGTTTAGGAGGCGACCACCTACCTTCCTTTCACCTATCCTATCTCCAACATTCACTTACTCTATTGTAATAGACAGAATATTCCACAGGTATAGCATTAGTCTATATAGACGTACGTTGCAGAGGTGACTCGGATGATTTACTATACAATGTGTGGCGCAATATTAGATTGTAATAATTCACATCTACTCTCCCCCTCCAGCTCCCACCACACCCTTCCTCACCCAGCTATGAATGGAGCTGAAATTGGTTTTCACCAATAGCCACAGAATATTGCGTTAACCACGTATCAGTGATAGGTCACTTGTTAATTTGCAATCGATTGTTATCTTCCTTCAATAAAGCTAATATATTATATAGGACGAGATTGTAATTGAGATTTCAGAGATAAAGATTATTATTTAATTGAATATTGGACTGAATTATTGGTTACTCAACTTTACCTGCATTCAATGGAAAAAGTTGAGAATCCAATTTTCCAAATTAATTTTTGTCTGAATTGAGTGGGAACAGTTGTAATATCGATTAGACTCGGTCTACGGTCACTATTGAAAAGAAAAGGTTGAAATATTGTGGGGAGATTGTAGATTGGGATACAGTGAGTAGAAATATCATTGTTTCTTTTAGTATTCAGTGTTGATATTAGAATCTCATCTAATATTCTATAGTAATATCACAATCTGAATGTTCAGTTTTAATGCATGGATATGGATATGCTTGGATAAAGAAGAACCAGTTCGAGTGGAATACTTCAACTCTAATTCAACTCTTTTATCGAGCAAATCACACGAATCATAAGGGAAAATATTGCGGAAAATCATATTTCTTCAAAAAATCAATAATCTATCATCGTTACAAGAATCATTTTGTAAAACTTCACTGGGAACATCAGTGCATATCAGATCACTTCCACCTCTAATAGTAGTAGAATTTTGGAGTTATGTAACTCTAATCCCACTAATTGAGTCCACCTTCAACCTTCTTGTTATTTGGAGCAATACAGCTACTCTAAATCATGTTGAATGTCATACTTATGAAGCTCTTACATTTTAATGGAAACCTTTCATGAAAGCTCTTTATGAGAGACTGGAAGTGAAAATGATGAAATTAATTGCTTGCTGGTTGAAAATTATCTGCTGGGATCACACTAGGTACTGGGGATTGGACTGGAGCAGTCGATTTCCTGCCTGAACAGGGAGACAAGACCCCTAATTTGAGACAGTCCCTAAATGCTTTGACCCGGCTTGGTTGAGTTTGATCGTCCCTTTGAAGGGATCCAGCACAAGCTTCGCTTCTCATGAATAGTAACCCGTCCACGTCTGAATTAAACCTCCGACTGTTGACGGTGTCGAATGATAAAAGAGCGCACGACTCATTGATATCCTCGCAGTCGACTTTTTGAAATGGAAACTTCTACTTCTCGATGCCCATCTCTATCGGAAGCTGGTCAATTCGAAACTTTGGCCTTTTAATTACGAGTCTTTGAGTCATCGGAATCTCTCATTATATTATCTTTCTGCTGGAAGAGTGTCTTAACAATCGTAGTTATAAAGTTGCACCGACGGAAACAGAATTCTAATTTATTAGGAGAGCTGTGCAATCGCTTATTATTGAAAGGGAGGCAATCAAATTAGGAGACGTGTTTCCAGTTCGGAAAATTATTTGTCTCTAATCCTCCATCCTTTTATATTGAAAAAAATATAGTCTTTTTTCTTTAATTTATTGAAAAAGCATATTGAATGAGTATCAAGTAGTCTAGCACTGAATAACCTCATCATCTTTACAATCTCCACAAAAATAAAAACAATTCAGATGAAAAAACATAGATGAGAATTGAGTAGTCACTGAATCATATCACTACCTCCCCGCCCCCTCATTTCCACACTCACACACACACACACACACACACACACACACACAGGCTACAAGATACATCAATATTAAATAATAATCAATCTCATCAATGAAAAAACATTACAATAAGAAATAAATCTAAATTAAATGTGAGAACAGAACATATCACTCTCCTACTCTTCTCCATTAACAAACTTTAAACTGCTTATTAAAAAATTGATAATTTGAAGTATTTTCTCAAAGAAGGAGCTCAAATACACCTAAAACTTCAATTTGATTATGGAAAAGTTGGAATGAAAGATCAATTTCATCGTCTGCTTTTTGGACAGCCGATAGGAAAGCTTATTTTCTGAAGCAAGGAAATAACTTTCACTTCCCTACTGCCTGAAGTGGAGTATCTTGTATGAGATTTTCGATTGAAAACTTATCATATAGCACTGACGGCTCGTGCCCACGAAACAGGTGAAGTGCCCGTATCTTTCACTGTACAGCACTTCACCTGTTTCGTGGGCACGAGCCGCCAGTGTCACATAGGCCTATCTTCGAATAGATATTGTAATTTCAGTAGTATTATAATAGTTATCATAATTATTTGTTCTCTCAAAGATAAGCGTGAACAAAGATATGAGAGAACAAATGTGCTTACATCAGTCAACAAGATTATATTAATTCAACTTTGGGCATTTTATCTAAATTGGAATTGGCGAAGTTTTTGGTGAAAGTCTCTTCTATGGAAGTGAAAGTTTTCTCTTCATTCCTTGTAATACAATAAACAAATGAATATATATTATAAGTCCACAACTAAAACTCGATATACAGGCCGTAACTTACATTGACACTTGAAAATTTTGATCTCTTCGAGAACACTTCAAATAACAATTTCCTCCACCTATGGCAGTACAAACAAAAAAGTAAAAACCAAGGGACTCCTCGATTCTGTTGATAAATTGATAAAGAGTCACCAAACTTTATCAACGGGAGCTTTGGTGCTGTCCAACAACACACACACACTTACATAGTCTGTCCAAGCAAAGAAGACCCTCTGGCAAGATGAGGAAATGACTCAAGCTCGGTCAATATTGGTTCAAAAATTATCAATTCGTCTTGAAATTGTAGGAAACGATTCGAACTACTATTAAGACCACATTCATATATCTTGAACCAATATTGACCGAGCTGGAGTCATTTTCCCATCTTGCCAGAGGTCTTCTTTGCTTGCACAGACTATACCAAGAATAGACGTAGTAGAGATGAACTTCCAACTCAGACTCAACTCGTGTAACGATTTGTACTTGTCGCTGGACACACTCTCTAACGTCAAAATAAACACAGGTAAGCGCCCACACAAACACACACGGCTTAGCTGAAACAAGAGAGAGAAGGAGGTATGGTCTGTCCAAGCAGAGAAGAGATTCCAGCAAGATGGGGGAATGACTCCAGCTCGGTCAATATTGGTTCAAAAATCATGAATTTTGTGTCAAATTGTAGATTAGAATGTTTCCTACAGTTTAAGATCAAATTTTCAATTTTTGAAATCATATTGAATGAGCTGGATTCATTTTCCCATCTTTCCAGAATGTCTTCTTCGCTTGGACAGACTATAATAAGTGAATGAGCAGCTGTGAGGGGAAGGGGGTTGGTGAGAGGGGCAGGGGGAAGGGGGTTGAGAGAGTGATGATGACAGAGACAAAATGTGTAACGACACTAACCAACCCGCCATGTTGTGCCATGTCAGGTCATCACCATCTCCTGATGGCGACTAAATGACAGGTAACATGCTAGATTGCACCATGTCTATGTTTCTTGTCATCCCCAAAGTCTAGTCCCATCATGTATATACACAAGTGCTGGGATGCTCACAGCACAACTAACCTAAAAGGGAAGGCAACGTGCTAAAGATAACATGTTCCCCAAAACGAGATAAGCCACCATCCTTTTGTCTAGACTTGGTTGAATTTGCATTCAACCCAGGTCAAAAATAGCTTTCTGCCCTTGGATGTCCAGCTTCATTGATCGAGGCTCCCCCGTTCAATCCCCTAATCCGCTATGGCAAATCGAACCTTGAATGTATATACAACCTTGAATGGACCTCTGCACTACACAGTACACATAGATGCTCTTAATGGAAATTTGTCTATTAATGGAACAAATAACCAGTAGATGAAAGGGAAGGGCGATTGAACCACACTTAATCCATAACATAATTTTGTGAAAAACACTGATGTCAATTCTACCTTTGATCTTGAAAATATCAGTTTTTTTTTATTCCATTATGGAAGAATTCTAAAACATTGACAGCATCTCACTCGATTTTTTATGACATTAAAAATTCTTTTAAATATTTCTTCAGATACAAAATCACCATCATCATAACAAATCCTAATATAAAAACCCTTTATGATAGGCTAACCTATCTACTACCTAGTAGGCTACATACGAAAAATACTGGTCTATTTATGCTCCATCTCTTCAAATTGGAATAAAACAATGCAAGTTACTACAATGTATAGGCTAATGGAAAGCAGAATTAGATGAACATTCGAAATGCTGCCTGAACCCATAGCCTCTATCAATAAAACAATGCTGGACACAAATAGAAAATAACATTATCTAGTGATTACTTTGTGAAATTGAAGGTTTTTGTACGGAAGAGAGTTTGAGATTTTCTTCCGCGGAGAAAATTGAATTCAACATCCTCAAAACTCAAGAGTGATTTTAAATATTATTCAGTTGTGTATTTCTAACATAATTTCTCATATATTCAATAAAATATTTAAATCGTTTACTCTCTCTCCGTTCGAAATCAAGCCCAAACATTGGAAATGCAGCCAGCCTGGATCCGTATTCTCGCATACCCTGCCTGGCTGCTAGCCTCCATAGGTTTCCAAAGGCACAAATCACGAAACGCATACAATGGAGTGCGGTGAATTCCGGCGCATTCAAACCGCGTAGCGGTAACAGACGCGCATAACTTCAGGTAACATAACAGGTAAGACAACGATACGGTGTATTCTCTGCCGGCCTGATACAATCGCCTACAACACGCGTATAACTAGTTGGTATAACTAGATGCATTGATTGTTATTAATGGATGTTGCCTCGTGGTGTATTATATTATGCGGAAGCACCTCAACTACCCGCTGCTTCTCTACAAACTGAACCATACATATGTCCAGCTGCATACCGTCTATGACTTAATTGAATGAGATTCATGACGAGGTAGTAATTGGGATTTGGGAGGAGAGGGAGGAGTGGAGGTGCAGAGAGGGAGAGATTATGATAAATGGGAGAAAAGCATGAGTAGGAGAGAGGTTTGGAGGAAGATTAGGAGAGAAAGAAATATAAGAACAGAGTAAGAGAGGAGAAGAAGAAGAAGAAGAAGAAGAAGAAGAAGAAGAAAAAAATAGGATAAGACAAGTCTACTATAGTTGCTGATGAAACTTCTCCTTCTCCTTGAAAAAGGAGAAGGAGGTGGGGAGAAGGAAGAGTAGAAGTAGGAGAGAGGGGAATGAAGGAGAAAGAGGTGAAGGCGGTGGTGAAGAAGAATGGAAAGGAGTGGAAGGAGCAGCAGGTAAGGATGAAGAAAAAAGTGTAAGGGAGTGGAAGAATAGGGATTGAAGAGAGGAGTATGAAGATGTGGGAAAATAGGAAGAGGGGAATAATAAGAATGATCAGAGAGAATGATTGGTTGAGAGAAGGAGTATGAGGAAGAGAAAAAAGAGGGAGATGAGAATAATAATGAGGAACATGCGAGAATGGTTAAGAGGAGAAGTTGGAGAATGAGGAATAGGAAGGGAATGATGATAATTATGATGATGAAGATGATAATAATAATGATGAGAAGTAGCAGGACGAGGAGGAGAAAGAGGTATGGGAGGAGGAGGAGGAGGAGGGAAGACAGCCATTAAATAGATGACGTTTCGGGTCTCGATGATGTATCATTCCAGCTACAGAAACTGCAAAGCGAGCCAGGGTCTATGAATGCCAGCCTATATACTGCTTCGAATTCCTAGGCAACCACAATAATACTAGGCAAATACTTCAAATCGAGTAACAATGCTGGATGCAATAATTCATCAATTCGAGCGAGCCTTCCAGTAGTTCTACCGTATTTTGAATGTTGCAATTCACTTTGGATCACTGAATTTGATTGTTGCTGTGGTTTTAGTGGAATTTGAGGATGAATATTACCTGATTGTAGCATTTTAGCTCCGAACAGTTACATCTCCAAACAGTGTTACAGAAAATACCAGAACTATAGAAATGCATAGTTTGACTGGAAATGGATCACTCTGCTTCTTGTTTTCCGAGGAAAGCTACTACAGTACCTAGATGTAACTGAAGAGCCTTTATAATCATTATACAGTCTCTATAGATGTTAGCATCCATGTGATAGTGAGAGAACTAATTAGTAGCGTCCATTTGTAGCGAAATGCGATAATCTTCATTAACCGTCTGTTGAAAGTATTAATAAACTTTTATCTATAATATTGATGAATTCAAGATTTCTCCTCAGAATCTTAATGAACTTATAGTAAAATTGTGTATTTTTTTAAATCAAGAATTGCATGTATGGTGTTTTTGCAAACTTCTATTGAGACATTATCTCATTATGTGTTGAGGAAATAATTATTCATAAATATACAGTGATTCGCTATAATGATAAACTAGCGTGAATGTTTAGTATCGTACTATTTTTAGTTCCAATGGCCGATTTTCAACTAATACAATAGGCCTATTTAAATTCCAAAAAGTTCATTTTCTCTTAATTTTTTAAATTTCAAAGTTCACTTCGAATTGAATGAGTGTTCCAGACGGTAGCTTCATTACCGCATGAATTAATGATTCATGATTTGATTCTGAAATCATTAAGTCTCTAATTCATTCATCTCTAAAATCATTTTCTCAAATCAAAATCTCCAATTCGTTTCTAGCTCCATTATTCGAACCAATACTACTTTGATATCAATACTAGGGGATCGGCCATGTTGACGTAGTAGTAGGTTTGACCATTGCCAGATCATTAATAACAAGAACCAGACAATTGTATCACATGACCAATCTCTGCAACACTATAGTTAGGACATGAACGGGGCTCAGTTCAGTAAGGACATGAATTGATTGTTTCAGCAGTATGTACCCAGCGAAATTTAGTAGCTCAACTCTGCTAATGAACTAGGGTCTCATGATGTTCAGCTTTGAACCATTCTATCGGTCAAGCAGAGCGTAGCTGGATTAGCCAGTCAGTATTTGACTGTGCGAAAATCCCGAATAGTCATTTGATGATTCAAGATCAACACCAGACTGCATACAAGTGAATCTATCCGATGATCTTTATTGGATGCCAGTTAACTCAATTCGGTTGCCATGACGACGCTCTAAATAGAAATCAGGAGTGGAGAGACGTCGTTACAGTTTAATGGATAATCCCGGCTCGGTCAAACAGCCGTTTGCTAGCGGTCGCGTTCAAGGTGTTTAATTAAAGCCTGATGAACATTCAGTCGCCTCGTCACACACACTAAAACTATTACACTGAAAATAATATCAAGCTTTCATCATTCCTTAACGTTGGCTGTTCACTTTTAAGAGTATCAAGGATTCGAATAATAGAATATTGCTACCGTAGCCTACTTGAAAATCGGGATGACTGATGAATCTCAATGGGTGAATTCACACGAAATTTGATTGCTCCCATGTTTATGATTATAACTAGATTATGATATTTATAATTTATGAAAATCTGGACGGGATGACTGATGAATCTCAATGGGTGAATTCACACGAAATCTGATTGCTCCCATGTTTATGATTATACTCTGATCATGATATCGATAATTTATGAAAATCTGGACGGGATGACTAATGAATCTGACTGGGTGAATTCTCACAAAATCTAATTTCTCCCATACTTATAATCAGATTATCTCATATTTATCCTAATCAATTCAAGTTCGACCAGCACTGGTGTGAAAGAAGCCTGCCTGTGTAATTCCCAAGTTATATCTAAGGCCTGTAACAGATAAGATAGAAGAATATGCAACAGCTTTTTCTGTACGGAAATCAGGTCAAAACAAAATAGATGAGGATAGGTGCATCATAAATCTACTTTGAAGGATGATTATATGGGAGCTGTTATGTCAATATAACCTGCGGTTTCTAAATTGACGCATATTATCGAGAACTTCTTGGTCAGTAGCCCGAAGACAACATATGAAAAAGATGATATATTGTTAAGGTATATATTCTAGACAGTGGAACGGCTTCAGCCATCTATTTTGACATGTATTGTTGACCTACTTGGTCAATATAAATTATTTCTCAAGGGTCCAAAAAAACAACCAATGAAAAGTAGAGTGATACTTGGAGGAAATTAATTTGCAACCAAGAAACGTTGAGAAAACTAGAAAGTTTGAGGGGCAAGCGTCGACAGTGTCACACATTAAGGTGCTTTCAAGATTAATGAATGAAAAGCTCGGTGTCTGGAAAAACACCACAATAGGGGATGAAGAGCACAACACACCATCCCTTATTTGAAAATCTCTTTCCACCAAGCAGACCCTTGCTCATCAATTTCCCCTTAATAGCTGGTTTTTCCCTACGGTACAAGAATCAGGACCCATTTGTAGTCATAAATCAATTTCAGGTCTATTTAATAACACAAGGTGGGGGTCTAAACGATGGTAATTACATTGAAAAAATGCTAAAATTGATAAATTATTCTTATCAATGAGGCAGATAATAAAGGATAATATTTTCCTCTGATTAATTATTTCAGTTCTATTCTTACGTTGCTAGTGAAATAATCTCCAGAGGAAGATAACTCTCTACACCAATCCTTCCTGATTATCTTTATAACAATGGTGGACGAGAAAAATTAATACTCTACCGGTGAAAGTGAGTTTCTCAAGAGGAAAAGCTCTCGGCTCTAAAATGCAACGGAGATGCAAAATAGAGTATAATCTGTACAGGAATATCGTAGCAAGGAAAATTCTTACAAGTTAATCTTGGTATTATCTCCAAGAATACTTTGAAGACAGAGATGCTTTCAGAGTATACCCGTATTTCAACTATAATCCAAAACTGTATCATCATAATAGAAATTAATTAGCATCATGATACTGGATCCTAAAAGATTTTATACGATTATCATCATTTCTGTCTTTGTGTGGACTTGTTGGAGTGGGTATTGACCTAAATATTACAGAAAAAATATTGTAAAATTTGGAAAGTCAATTATTTTGCTTCCTAGAACCAGAACGGCAAAAAAACTATGGTGAAAATGAAAATACGATTTATAGGAGGGAAGGAAAACACTCGAAACGTATTTCAAGAGAATTTTATCTTTGAGAAATAATCATAATATCAGTTATTATATCACGAATAGCAGTTATTTATCGGGGGTTTTTATCAGAGCATAACTCACAATAATAAATTAATAATAAATATTTCTATGTGGTTATTTATTGGAACGTTTACAAGTTCAATTTCGAATTCGAACCAAACGAGTTTCAAAAGTCTGCTCATAGAAAAGTATCCTATTGGAAGTAGCAAGTTTCTTAAAATTAGCAAGAGGTTTCTAAACTTTAAATTACCATGTAAAGCCAGTCTCTTATTTTTTCCTTGTTGGAGTATCAATCGCAATCTCTCAGGTCCAATCTTATTGTTTTTTAATTGATTTTGTTGCGCTTTTCTCTTGAAATAATATGAAGAACTCTTATTCCCAGTTCTTTTCCTTAATCTTGTTCATTCATTTATTTATTTTATTCGTCATATATAAGCTACAACTAGTGAGCAATGCTCATGCAGCATATGACACGTCAATGGTTCTACTAATTATTTAAGATACGAGCATCATTATCTTTCAAGGAAGTCCGCCAACTTGTAAGGGCACAACTCCACCAAAAAATTTCGGAGCCTCTCTCTAAAAACATGCAGGCTTTCCGCCTCCTTTATTTGGTTGGGGAGTGCATTTAATATCTTTATACCCATATAATATGGTCCACTCTCAAGTAGACTAAGTCTATGAATAGGATAAATTAAATTTCTGGACCTGGTGTTATGGGTATGATTCAATTGGCAATCCTCAAATATCACCTTATTTTCAAAAACAAAGACAGCCAATTCAAAAATGTAAATGCCTGGAGCTGTCAGCAACCTTTTTTCTTTAAAAAGAGGCTTACAAAAGCATCTTGAATTCATTTTGAAAATAATTCTTACTGCCTTCTTTTGAATAATGAATATTCCGTTATTCTCTATCGATTTCCCCCAAAAAATAACCCCATATCTCAAAATCGATAGAAAATAAGTATGATAGACAGCAAGAACCATCTTTTCGTTCCCCAACCTTAATAAGATTCTCAACGCAAATAAGGCCCTATTCAATTTGCTAGTTACATGATCAACTTGTAACTTCCATTTCGAGTTACTCTCTACTTTTAGGCCTAAAAATGTTGTAGAGCTACAAGTCTCAATTCTGCCTTGATCATTGAGATTAATCGATTTCCCCCGAATATGTAACTTATCATTCTCAATCTCTCAGGTCTCCAAACTCTCCAATCCTATTGTTTATTGAATGATTTTGTTGCATTTTCCTGAAAATATAATGTATATTGCCTCCTGCTGCAATAATTTTGGTATCCTCTACAAATGCTGTTTAGAAAAGACGTGATCGATAAGATAAGGCAAAGGGCTGATCCAAATACACGCCTCGAAGGACTATTTTTTGTGGGAGCTAAACTCTTTAAAGTTCAATCATGGTGTTCTCTTTATGTTGTTGTGATAATAATATTTTCACTGTACAACTTGACGCGTTTGATAAAAATCATTATTCCAATGCTTTCTGTTTTTCATTACCTATTTCACTATGTTATTTTTTCAATTTCAGATCAAAATACGCTGTTTGGGAGAATCAAACCGGCTACTATAAGGTGGTGATGTGGTTGAGTATACTAACATTCAGACCAACTGATATTGGAACATACAATTGCATATCGACTAACAGTCTTGGAAAAGCTGAAGGCACGCTGCGATTATATGGTAAGTACAAGGTTTCAACATCAATAACAATGCCTATCAAACAAATACTTTCATTAGGTTTTTCAAAGCTTTTCATAAAGTTTTTCCAAGAATAGTGAGTTCCATAAGTCTGTTCCAGCAGAGAAGACATTCTGGCAAGATGGGAAAATCACTTTAGCTAGGTCAATATTGATTCAAAAAACATAAATTTTGTCTTAAATTGTAGTGAACATTCTGATCTACAATTTTAGACCAAATTTATGATTTTTCAATTGATATTGACTGAGCTGGAGTCATTTTCCCATCTTGCCAGAATGTCTTCTTTGCTTGGACAGACTATACCATGATATATCTTACAAACTGAAACTAGCTGACGTGATTTTCCATTTATTTAATGGATCAATATCTTCAATGAAGATTGTAAGGTTCGGTTTACGAAAATATAAAAAGAGAAGTTCTACATAATGTTATCCTAATTGAAATCCAGGCTTAGGCCGGTATCACACGATAATATTTTCTATTACATATAAGAGAAATCATATGAAGAGAAATGAAAGTATGATTTTCTCTTATCTCTTCGAATTACCACAATATTTTAAAAGAAAAATTACAATGTATTGCCTTAGTGTATGACTCTCATTAGAGCTTAATAACGCTTATTCTCTATAGAGACTATAGAGACTGTATAATAATCGGAGACTATAATTATCCAGTCTTTAAAGTAACGAATGTTGTTTTATGCTGCCCTATTAGAAAATTGTTTGAACTGTTCATCGAAAATAATGAACGATGTAGCCTAAGTCATTATAAATTTTAGTTAGAACATAGAACATCTTAATCAATTCACTAGTATAAGTAGGGGCACCAACAGCTTCAAATCTGTTGAATATAACCGGCGAAAAATCTGCGGTTATTTGTTTTCTGAGCCACACCATCCCCATAACAGTGTTTGCAGGCTAGTAGCAATAGTCTGTCCAAGCAAAGAAGATATTCTAGCAAGATGGTAAAATTACTCCAGCTCGGTCAATATGGGTTCAATAATAATAAATTTGGTTTCAAATTGTAGGAAACATTCTGATCTACAATTTGAGACCAAATTTATAAATTTAAAATCATTATTGACCAAGCTGCTGTCATTTACCCATCTTGCCAGAATGTCTTCTTTGCTTGGACAGACTATAGCAGTACTCCAACTTGTAAAGTTTTAATGAAACCGTTCATAAAGTTCAGCCACGTTGGGAACTTAGTTCATTAACAATGGAAACTTTGATTCCACACAGTCAATGAAATTCTCTTTGTTTATTCAGGCGTTAATTCTGCGATAATTACATTAAAATAGATTGGGATAAAATTGTGATTAACCTCAGATGATAAGATTAATACGGAATAAAATTTTGTTCAAACTTAATTGAGGTGCTTTACTCACCAATGAGATGCGGCCTGCTTTGATGTACTCTAATATTGGGTTTGAAACAATTTCCAATCAATACAACACAATTAGTCTAATTAATCCCGTACCAAACTGGAATAGTTTCTGCGAAACTGAATAGTAGGTATTTAATATTACCAAAGTGATATAACCAATTATATTGAGTAGGAGTTTATTAGGCTAAGCCAATTAATTAATTGAATTGATCAGTTTCAATTGTAAGGTCTATATTGAAGCTTGCTTCACTGGTGACATGTTCGCAAAGTATTGAAATAGGCTACATATGATACTTGTATTGAAATACATGAACATCATATTATGGTATCATTTCATGAATTTGATGCCATGCCGTGATCTCATATAATTATGTATAATAATCATTGTCTCACTCAACTGCACTAGATTAGGTATTTTACATCACTAGATTTGAAAATAGTTAATCTGATCTCTTTCATCTACATGATAAACGAGATATTTCAATAAAATTATACTCAACTGCACCAGATTAGGTATTTTACATCACTAGTTTTAAAAATAGTTAATCAGGTCTCTTTCATCTACATGATAAACAAGCTATTTCAATAACATTATACTGTAATACTATCAATTAATTTGGTTGCGGAAACTGGCTTATGGTTGAGAGGATCAACGTGCTAACCACACGTTACCTCTATCCTGGTTGATGATTATTTGCTTCTGTATGGTCTGTCCGGCCGGGGGGGAATTCTGGCGGGTTGGAGGGGCGGCTTCGGCTCGGCCAGTGTTGGTTCGGGGACTGTGAGTTGTGATTCAGAATTTATGGCTTTTGGGCCGGTATTGGTCGGGCTGGGGCCGTTTTCCCGTCGTGCCGGGGTTTCTTCTTGGCTTGGACGGGCTGCATAGTAGAGTGAATTTGAAACTGGCAACCAGCTGGTAGGCCTAGGCCCTTCATGGGCTGTTGAGCCAGACATACATACATACATACATACATACTATCAATTAATAAAATAGTGTGTTTGGTTCTATGAAATTTGAAGAAATTCACCAAAATTCCAATAACTTTGTTCAATATTAACTACCACAATAATTTCCCAACATGGGAAATTGTGGTTATGTCGGCTGTGGAACTTCTTTGGAACTCCCCACAAAATGAGCCATACAAAATAATAATAATAAAATAGTACTGTATATCGTATTTATAAAGCCGCATATTGACAGTCCGAGGCATGTGCCACGAATGCCTCGCAGTACAGTCTGGTGATGCAAAAAAAGTATAAACTCATGGCTGAGGCATATGTGTGAATATAATCTGCAATAATCAAAGATAATTATAATTATAGTATAGTATATAGTATATAATTACAATTATAATAAAAATAATTATAATAAAAATCTGCATTTTTTGTAACCAAAAATGCGAGCACGCGAACAAATTGACTAGCGCCATCAAGCGGGAGACAAAGCAACTAAGCTCTGACAATTGATAATTTGGACTTTGAAGGTTAGTTAGTGCTCAATTAAAAGATAAAAATTCAAGGTAATGCTTATTATTGCCTATTGGAACCTTCTGCACTTATATAGAATTCTTAATCACAAAAATGCATAGGAATGTGGTACAATTTTGAGGTTAGTTTGTAGAATTGTTCGTTGTGCGTTGCGAGGCAACAGGCACTGCTCGCTGCGAATTGTGTGCAGCGTTTGCCTCGCTGCTAGCAAACCCGGTATCGACAGTCCAAGGCATGTGTGGCACATGCCTTGGACTGTCGATACGCGGTAGATAGTAGACTAGTAGTAGTACTCTTTTTTGTGTCAACAGACTGTACAGCGAGGCATTCGTAGCACATGCCTCGAACTGTCGATACGCGGCTTAATAGAATTTACACCAGAATATCACTTTCTTTCTCAAATAAAGATCTCCACACAAAAATAGTAACAGTTTTTAGTAAAAATCAATATTATCAAATGAGATTGTAGACTATCAATTGAGACTTGCTACAGTACCGGTAATCTATAATCCATCATCGACCAATTAACCATGAGAATATGGTCTACGCCAGTAATAAGCTATATACCGATCACTCCCAATTACGTTTACCATGCAACGAATACATTTCAAATAAGAAGAAATAATCTATTATTATGGATAGATAAATCACATTCTTAATTCCACAATCTGATTTATAATTATCGGCTACATTCTTTAGGATACATACAATTTTTTAGAATTGAATAAAAACTTTTCATAGTAGCGTGATTATTGAATTTGATCAATATTTTTTCAACTTTATTTTGCAAATCTAGATAACAATAATTGTTTAGTAATAATTCAAACAATTTTTTTCATCTAAATTCGAGATTAATATTTAGTCAAATGAACTGGGTTTGAAATAACTTACTGTACAGAGATCTTGAGTAACTTACCTGAATAAGGTTGAGAGAGAATTATTGGAAATAAGTAGAAAATTGATAAATAAATGTTCGGAACATTTGACTTGTTACTCATTCACTTTGACAATCGATACTCTACAACTCTGATACGCATTTCCACTAAACCACAAACAACCGTTTGATGAGATAATTACCAACTATGAATTTCCCTCCCAAGCGGATCAAACAAATAGAATCACCTGTTTCGACTAATCACCAATTATCTCAATATTATTGCACTGCTAGCAAATATTATTACACAACCAACATTTGTTTCAATACCTGAGGGCTGGCATCATTATCGCAATAGTTACACAATAATCAGAGGGATATAAGTTGAATTTCAGCCCCAGTCAAATTACTGTCAACTGCGCGGGAATCAGGGGAAGACCAAATAGGGGCGAATGTCAAATAACAGATGGGGTGCTATAGAATAATTGTACGGGTACTGATAATATATATGTAGTGTCGTATTTACTTGTGTGATAAATATATGCAAGAAGCCTCTAAAGTATTTCGCTAGTCTATCTCCCGCCTTATAAGCACAAACTGTGCATCAATAACCACACAGAAGACTTGCATTTCCTTTGCAAGTTCATGCTTGCTTTGTTAGTAATTGGAGCGAGCGCCCTCATCCTCAAAGAGAGTAAACAACAATGGGTAGGCCGTGTTGTCAACGATTGTCAACTGCACGATATAGTTTGTCCAAGAAAAGAAGACATTCTGGCAACATAGGAAAATTACTCCAGCTCGGTTAATTTTGGATAAATAACTATAAATTTGTTCTCAAATTGTAGGAAACATATTATGATCTACAATTTTAGACCAAATTTATGATTTTTCAATAAATATTGACCGAGCTGGAGTCATTCCTCTATCTTGCCAGAATGTCCTCTTTGCTTGGACAGACTATACTATTTAAACAATTTCCCCGCAGACATCAAGCCTCTCCACAAGTTAAGTCTCAATGCGCCGACAACCAACAAACGAGATGTGTTTCCTTTCTATTTGAATAAAACTCTCTCGAGTTTCATTAGGCTGATGGTTTCACTTTTATTTATTTGCATTGCTTCCAGCGACTTCTGGTAGCTTTGAAGTGAGAGATGAATAAAATTGCAGCAAACGTATGCGTGACTCTGATATAAGATTTGGTTTATTGTAAGAGGAAGAGTACTCGAGGAAGGAAGTTCTATTGTAGAGAGAGGTCGAGTTTCGGGGTAGCCTACCTTTTTATTCGAGTCAAAGTCCAGTAAATAGCAGAGATCAAAGGAAACCGTTTTCATCCATTTTGCGTATCAGATAAAGTTCTGTAGTTACCTTTGCACATACAACGATTTTTAGACATCCGATTTTTCTCTGTCCTTATGAATTCTAATATGAATAGAACGGTGGACCACTTGACACACATGACACATAGTTGTGTGCCAGATTCACACACATTATGTGTTTGCCAAGTTACATTACATTATTCTATTATAGTGGTATTTCTAAGGACAGGAAAAATCAGACGTCCAATATCTTTGTTTTTCAAGCACTTGAAGGAAAAGATTCGTGAAAACTAATAATAATAATAATAACCATTGATTATTTTAAAGCATAAAATTCAAAGGCCCTTTACTCTTTACAGTTCTATTTGAAGGTGATTTAATAAAATAGGAATAAAAGATCAACGCCAACTATTCGGCTGAAATAATAAAAAAACCTGTTAATAATTATATACGATTTGGTGTCTTGACTGAGAATATGATGGCAACTATAAAGGGTTTGTAAACACTATATACAGAGCCCTATCTATAGATTATTATCAATATAGCCTTGATAATAAAAAATTAAAAATGTAGAACTTGCTTGTTGGACAATAATATTTCAAATCACTATTATACATTTTTAAGTAGATTCAGTACATTTTCTAGTAAACTAGTAAATTTAGCTTCAGAATTAACATGAAGGAAATTTTCTCAATTGGAGAATTCCGGCACTATAATCACGTTATTCGTTTTTCCAACGTAGAAAAATTTTACATGACATTTTCAACATGTAGGCTACAACATGTTCAGGAAGTCGATCAGTCACAAAAAACTGTTAACTGTATACTGATATCAAACTTATCTTGAAATACCAATATTTATTATGGAGGAATCATATACTGTAGCTTTTAATAGGAAATTCTAATTATTAGCCTATAGTTATCATACCAATATTCATAATTATGTTATTATCTTTTTTGATATTACTGTGAATTATTTCATCATGTAATTGTTTTGTTTCAGGTCTAGCTGATACAAGCGCGAGTGAGAGCTCAAAATCAAAGAGTACAACCACCGTTGAATCCAGTGCCAGAGGCCTAGAAATAAATCAATCGATCATCATCCTATCATCTTTCATAGTTCTTCTTTTAAACTCTTACTTTCCACTGAAACTGAGCTGACAATTATTATTGAGTCAAGTTGGAATTCCAATCAAATCAAACCCGGCTTGAATGCCTGACGATAATCACCTGACAAGCTGTAGGTGATTTCAGACATAAGAACTTTGTCTAAATGACCTACGGTACACGAAGTATTATTCATGTGATTCTTTTTCCATTATTATCAATGAAAACCTTGAATAGAGAGAAATAATATGAAGGTTGTTTATAAAAGTGTCATTTGATAAATATCACTTATTGTTATAAGTTTCTCATATCTAGAATGTGAATTCGTTTTTAGGGAATAAATTTGATTCCAGAGAATCAGGCAAGGACTGTTGAATCATTGAATTACCTTCAGAATTTCTATTTCGCATATCAATATTCCTCCGATGTTATAAGCTGAAAAAATTCGTTTTTGTAATAATTATTTGAAAAGTTATATTTTTTTACAAAAATAAAAATTATAAAAATATTCCTAGTTTGCTTGGAGAGCTAGATAAGAAATAATCTGAATTGTCAACGCGAGATCATATAGGTAGCCTAAGTTTTCATAGATATTATTATTCAAAACAGAGTTTACAGGAATTCGCCTAGTCAATAAACAAATCAAGATCTGAGAACCAGAAAATTCAAGTGCAAGAAAATGCCCGCTGTCTCTAAATACTACTTCTAGATGAATTACTACTTGAATCGATTGTTTATTCATTCATTTATTTATTCAGTTATTTACAGAAAATAGTTAATGGTAAGCAACAGGCTCAAGCCCAAAACTGTCATTTCCCAATTTAGAATACAATCCAAACCTATGTTATGTTGCTCATCTTTCACTGTCACAAATTTTCACTCTAAACAAACACTTCAAATCTTCTTCCCAAATAATTCCATCAGCCATCAACTAATACTTCATAGATCACAGCTTCTATGAATTGATAGTGGTTTCATTTTCCTTGTCCTACTAGCATAGATTAAATAAAATATTGTTTTTAAGAATTAAGATACCCCAAAAGCTTATAAAAATGAAAAAAGTATATGAAATCTAGTCAGCAATAATCAATGTTGATAATTATTAAATTCAAGCTCATAAAATAATGTGATCGATGAATTTTTCCTTATATTGCATCAATATATAGGCCCTATAAGTATTATGAAACTGAAAGTTTTAATAAATTTGGCGTGACGGTTGAATTGGCATTTTTAAAACCAGCAAACTTGGAATTCAAAAGTACTTTGTAAAAATTTATCAATATAATTTGAAATTTTAAAAGAGAGAAATCATGTAAATTGTGCCAACTTATGCTTTCGTGTATAATTCAGTCTGTATTATTTAATGTTATGTAACAGTTAAATTATGTGAAACTTCTATTCTAATATAGATATAAAAACTTAACAGGGTTTTCAAATTACTTTAATTATGCTGTATTTATAAGCTTCTGACCATCATAACCCATTACAATATGCTGTACTAGTGAATAACTAAAACTTTTTTACGTATGATACTGACAAAATCCAAAGGGTACTTTAGAATCCCTGTATATGCAGTAAACTATTTCGACGAGAATCAATGTTGAACAGATTTAAATTTGGAAAGACATGTTGAGAAACTCAATGATAGCTGATTAACAAATGTTGCAACAATTAACATAGACCTCATTGTAAGCTACACTTTTATTAAGCTATCAATCCTTTAGTGGACATCACCCGAGCTCATTCATCAAAAAGTAGGCCACATGAATATTTACGTACAGTTTACATAGAGTTTCTGCTACTTTTTTTCAATTTGAAGAACCAGCAATTACTAAGTTATTTTTATGCTTATACTTTACTAGCCGGCAAAATACTGTACAGTATTTGAATTTTTTATGTAATACAAAACCTTTTCTCTATTCACCGAGTGATTGGAGAATTTTCATTCTCTTATGAGTTATATACTGCTTGGATTGAGTTTTGAAACTGTGATCTAGTCCTTAAAGCAATCTAAAGCAGGGTCTGAAAGATTGAATTTACTTTGATTACTCGTTGAGCAGAGCTTCCATCCCAATCATTGTACAATAATAGGATTTTTTAAATGTGTATTCAATTTAAAAAAAAGATAGGATGTATGAGAATCTGTTGATTGCAATGCTTCTCAGCGTACAAAATAATCATAGACACTTCAAAAAATACAAAGAAATTCGATGATTCCCCCGATCCCGGTAAATCTTTCATAACTTTCAACTCCCTCTTCTCACCACCAGAAAAATCAACCTTAAATCTAAGTCTTTCACGTCCCCCCTAACCCGTTTTTCGAGTCTAGAACCGCTACTGGAAAAGTTTAACATGATGGAAAAACAAATTATTAATTAAAATATTGTCAATGCAAACCTTCCTATTGTACATAGAAATATTTTTGCTTTTAGACATCCATATTCTTGAAATGATTCGCAGATATTAAACCCATGCTACCCCATCGGATTGATTAGCAATTGTTTACTGATACTTTGATTACTGATATTGATTGTTTACTGATTAGTGATAAATTCCTACAATGCGCAATAAAAAAGAGAAATCAACTCATAAATTTTAATTTCAGCAGAAATCAATCAATCTTAGTATAAATAGTTGAGTGATGATTGTATTGAGTTATCATTGAGCTCGTCTACATCTGAAAAATCAATTTTTCCAACCACTCTTGTCATCAATGTTCATATAATTTCTGTATTGTACTGTAAATATAATCATGATCACAGTATATAGGAGAAACTGTTTTTATTAGAAGTAATTTCTTCTATACCTCGTGATTATACAAAAAATTATTCTCAAGTTTCTTTTGTTTCTATGTATTTTGGATAACCCTGTTCCATTCATTGTACTACAATGTCTTCATGAATAAAATACATTTTCAGAATAAGCATCAATTTTATTGTGAATAACACATTTTTGGATTTTCATGAATCACTAAAATCCTCAAGGTACGTTTTGTTTTCCTTTATGTAGATTTCAGCGAGGCATGACAAAGAATTGCACCCTTGAAACGATCAGAATATCCGTATAATAATATTGTTCACAAGACACAACATTCCATAAAGATTAAAAAAACTAATTACTAATAAATAAGTACCTACTTTGGATACAGTACTATGAAATTAAAATTCAGCTCGAAAAACTACTACAATAATAGACTACCTTTGTTCAAACAAAATTAATATTTTCACCCCTGAGCTATGGTTAACCTGTATGTATTTTAAAAGATACCTCTTCCACCTATTTTCTTAAGATCTATCATGAAAATACAATATATTTTGTGATGTTAGTTGGATAATGAAAAATAAGTCACAGTTGAAAGCTGTTAGATCACAGATATAAAAAAATCTTCCATCTACAATTACAATACAATAACTATAATTATAGTTTTGTGATGTTAGCTGAATTAGAAACTATGGTAATATGCTACAACTAAAAGCTGTTAGATCACAGATAAATGCAATATTTGTTCACCCACTACTCAATTCTACACAATATACCATTATAATAAATTTATAGAAATGGATAACTTATATATGAAACATCACAGACCATAAATGTGATTGGTTTTAAATAACATTCTTCAGTCCAATCAGAGTGGCGTTTTCTTTGGAGCATTGCTTGTTGATGGCATCCAGCATCACGGACAATCTTGTCCACGGCATATTGCAGAAATTTACGAATTTCGACAGATGTGTGGTAACGTAAACATTCTGCAATAAACAATGAAAGATTATGAAAATCTATAGTGAGATCGGGATGCTTAACAATGGATTGGGAATAGATGAGACGTTTAGTCTCATAAATAGATGGAGATAAATAGATAGATGGAGGGAAGATTTTTGTTTAGCTGATCTCTGAACTAACTGAAAAGTTAGGCACTTTCACCTGATTTTTGTACGTCATGTGACCTAGTAACAGCTGATCTCTTTTGATTTCAAAAACATCACCTAGGCATAACCTGATGACAAATATAATTGGAAACATTAGCTATTGGAGCGCATAAGGAGCAGACGAAACCGCCTTACTTTTTGGCGTCAGCTAAACAGTTTCATTCAACGAATATCCTACTGCTTTTTATTGATACTGTCAACTTTATCAGTGGCAGTAGTACTCAATGTTATTGATATAGCTTACTTTGTATTTGGAATTAATCACTACTATCATGATTACTATTTGCATAATCAATTATTTTGACTATGTTCTGTTCATAAAAATGTAAAGTGCACAGGTTTTTAGAAAACATTAATACTATAATGTTGTACAATCTAGTTGTTCAAATGAAATCAAGCATTTCTAGACTGAAGAACAAGTATCTTGGTTGAAAAAACACGGACAATAATAGTCATAAACTTACGAACATAAACAGGTGCTGCACCACAAAACACAATGATTTTCATGAATTCTTAGTAACATATTATTCATTGTATGGTTCGTATGGGAGCATGGACGTGACATTTTTTTAACTAAAATTATGAATCTCCCAAGATTTTATAAGTTTGGAGATGAAGTAGAATTTATCATAAAGAATAAGTCGTTAAGAGTAGGTGGTACTAGTGGACGGCAAACTGCCGAACGGCAAAATCAAGCCCCATAAGAACAATGTAATTTTTATCAATTTCTTGGTGCAGATAGAGCCTCAATTCATGGACAGAATTTCACGTTCTTTATGTCATTGGAAAGAGAATTTAATTCTCCAGGGGCGTGACTTTTTACTTTTTCGATTTTTAGTTCATTTCAATAATTAGAGTTCAATACTTTTATAGTTAATTAATAATACGATAATTATTGAAATAAACTAAAAATCGAAAAAGTAAAAAGTCATGCTCCTAGGGAATTGAATTCTCTTTCCAATGACATAAAGAACATGGAACTCTGTCTATAAATAGAGGCTCGATCTGCTCCAAGAGATTGATAAAAATTACATTGTTCTTATGGGGCTTGATTTTGCCGTTTGGCAGTTTGCCGTCCAATACCGCCCACCCTTAAGCAACAATAGATTGATATCTCATCATGATTATCCTTTTCTAACAAGCTATCACATGTACCAAGCCAAAAACAAATTGATATAGAAGCTATAATAGTTATTAGTTTATGCTAATTTCCCATCAAAAGAAATATATAGGAATGATATTTTCAGGGAATATACTTACTGTGTTTTTAAACAGTAAGTTTATTAGTTTCTGTAGAATAAATAAAATAATAAATACTGAGCTTGAACACTAATCGTTTAAAAAGAATGTATATAGTACTCATAGAGACGTTATTGTCCTCAGATGAAAAGTATGAAAATGAGTATAACTTCACTTACCTTTGCTATGTTCAAGCATTTGTTTGAGAATTCTCTGTAGATAGTTTTGTAACAGTAGAATGTCTCTTGATTAAGATCAGTTTTTGAGTTGGTAATTTCACCCATTTGCGATACATTTCCAACAGTTACATCGGAAATGATACTACCGATGAGCTTGTCGACAATCAATCTTTTCTGAAATTAATGAAGGATAGAATAATTTTAGGTTCGCCTGCCAGTTATATTAATGAACATTGGACTATTCACTAGTAACACATTGGCATTGGTGGGTATAGAGCCTACTAACAAGATTCAGCTAAAATAAACAATTACCTAAACAAATCAGACTCTTTCATCGGCATGAGGCATATGCTATAGTCTGTCCCAGCAAAGAAGACATTCTGGCTAGGTGGGAAAATGACTCCAGCTCAGTCAATATTGAATAAAAAATAATACGTTTTATCTTAAATTGTAGGAGACAATCTGATCCACAATTTGAGACTAAATTTATGATTTTTCAATAAATATTGACCAAGCTGGAGTCATTTCTCCATCTTGCCAGAATGTCTTCTTTGCTTGGACAGACTATACTATTTAAACAATTTCCCCACAGACATCAAGCCTCTCCACAAGTCAGTGTTATAATTATTCATCAACTTAGTGTTATACCGGGCTCAAGAGCAACAACAAATTTAACAATAACAAATCCAAACTTGAAATTAAAAAATAAATTGAGATTTGTATTTCAGGTTGAATCTTCTCGTGTGAGTTACACTTTCTACCATAGCGGGCCAAAATAGTTATTTGTGTAACTAGTGCCTAAAGTGGTCGAATGCTGCATCGAGTGAAACAGTTTTTTTCACGAGCCAAAGGCGGGTGAAAAACGTTTCTTGAGTGCAGCAAGTACACTTTAAGCTCGAGTTACACATTACACTTTTCCTACAGTTACCATCAAATGTGAAAAAAATTTAGAAGGATGTTGATTTAGAGACCTATACATATAAATTGGGGGTTGTAGGGTCACCAAGAAGGGTAATTGTATCATATGATCTCACTCAACTGATTATAATACACTATGTACAAATAAACTAATAAAATGGACTGATGGAATGGACTGATAAAATAAACTGATAGAATGGACTGATGAGATGAACTGAAAACAAACTGATGAAATGGACTGTTGAGATGGACTGAAAGGAATGAACTGACAGAATGGAATGATGAAATTAACTGACAGGATAGACTGATGAACTGGACTGACAGAAAAAATTAATTTATGAAATGGACTGATGGATTGGTCTCACAAAATGGACTGACAAAAATGGAATGATAAAATGGACTGACAGAATAGACTGGCAAAATAGACTGATGAAATGAAGTTACGAAATGAATGGACTCATAAGATAAACTGACAGAATGGACTGATGAAATAGACTGACAAAATGGACTGGTAGAGTTAACTGACAGAATGGACTGACAAAATGGAAAGATGAAATGGACTGAAAAAAAAAATGGTTTGAAAGAATGGACTGATGAAATGGACTGCCAGAATGGAATGATGAACTGAACTGATGGATTGAAATAGTGGACTGATAGGATGCACTGAATAAATGGACTGATAAAAAATACTGACAGAATTGACTGATACATTGAATGTACACAATCCACCAGTTTTGAAAACACATTTTCAAAAACTTCCTCTTCTGTGATTGGTTGAAAATCTGGAAAGTCCAGATTACTTTACGCACTAGTGCGTAATAGTATATTACATGATGAGTGTGGGAAAGCCGTTTTTACGTACAAATAATTATGTTCTCCAACGAGCCATAGGCGAGTTTGGAAAATAATTATGAGTTTGTAAACTTTCCCACACGAATTATGTTTTTTTTGTCATATTAGACTGAGAAGGATTCATTAAAACCTCAAACAACTGAAAACATTAACTGAAGCCAACATAACCTCAACACAACACTAGCAAAAACGCACACAGTGAACTGTCATGGCGGCTCATTCAACTCATTTATTCATACGTCGGAGTTCGGAAAAAACAGCTGGGCTAGATTTTCAGTGCTGTAATTATCATTCTGATGATGACTAGTGCTGTAATAATCATCAAAATGATTATTCCCGCATTCAGAACAGCTGATCTTTGATTCTCCTGTAAACGGCAATTTTCCAAATGCAAATCTAGCTTGGATAGTTGTGTATTACATACGAGTATGGCGAAAAGTATTTTAGACACTCGTGTGAGAATGGCCCATTTTAGAAACTCTATTCAGTGTGTAAAGATGCACTTTTTTGCCATAAGTAGGAAAAGTTATATTTTCAAAACTCAAAGAAAATAGATTCAATTAAAGGGACTAGCTTCAAGGAGAGATATCAAAAACAACCATCATTCATATTTGACTCAATATTAATTTTCTATGCATCAAAAGTTTCTCTATTCCATTCCTTCATCAAGAATTATTCAAGGAGAAATTCGAAGAAATTTGTGAACATGATCGTATCATGTGACTGGAATAGCAGAAAGTGAACTACAAGGGAGAATAATTAAAATTTTTCATTAATATTCTTTATATCCAAGTCTTGTCTGTACAAGACATTCTGGCAAGTTGGGATAATGACTCCAGCTCGACCAATATTGGTTTAAAAATTATAAATGTAGTCTCAAATTGTAGATCAGAAATTTTTCAACAATTTGAGACCAAATTTATAACTTTTTGAACCAATTTTGACCAACCTAGAGTCATTTTTCCATCTTGCCAGAATGTCTTCTTTGCTTGGACAGACTAAAGTGGTAGAGAGAACTGAACAATAAATCTAATTACCTGTTTCAGGACATGAAGTTTCATCTTCAATTCCATTCTATCAAAAACTCCTTTTGTGTTATCAAGTTTTCTTTGCAGAACACTATTTGGTACTTGAATGCTCGGAACAGCGTCCTGAAATAAATAAACAAGCGGGTTTTCATTATTCCAGCAACCGTAATTATGAACGAATCAATCGTGAGATTATTTGACTTATTAGTTTATAAAAATGATTATTATTATTTCCACAGTTGATATCTTCATCATTAATAGTTTCACATAGCTTTAAACCCAATAGACATGGGAAAAATCGACAATTTTAAACAATAATCACTATAAAAAAGCCTGTTAAACTGATTCAAGTGAAGTTCATTAATTTATTCTATAAAAAAACCACACACATTTCATCCAAATACCCTAAAAATCAACTTTAAAGGGGAGTTTAATTGATATCTTATGGCATCTACTGTTGAAGAAACCAGTAAGATAGTAGTTTGATTTGCGTCCCATAAAAGAAAAAACTTATTGAATAAGGAAACATATATGAAGGTACAATTCCCAAGCGACTGCTAGAGCCGCGCGGCACGCAGCTTTTTGAGCTATTTTCAAGTAAATTTCACTATTTATTGATTTAGTATACATTATCAGCCCTGATAACACAGTAAATAACTATAATATAGTTGAATAGAGTTGTATTGGTTGGAGCAGCGCAGCCAGAGCTGGGCAGCTCTAGCAGTTATTTTAGAGCCCCGCAGCTCGTGCCACACCGCTCTCACAGTCGCTTGGGAATCGTACCTCAACACATATGAGATCAGAGGTTGATTTCAAATTATTAATCCTATTCACACATAAGCAATGATGATAATATTTAAAAATGGAAATCAATTCTGGATTAAAAATAGTGCAGCCTGTTGAAGGCTATGTTGAACTATTAAATGAAGAGAACTGATATTGCTACTAACTTTGAACTTAGTGAAACTCTTTTCATTCTTCGTAGTCCACACACTATTACGCATTGACTGGTACCCTATGATTGATGAGAGCTTTGTTGTTCCAAGATCTAAGTCACCGTATTCCTCCACGTGACTTGTTTTAGTTTCAGCTCTGACAATTTCAAACTGTTTGTTCAAACTTTCTCTGGTCAAGTCCTCCTGAAACATGAGAAAAGTCGTAAGAAACATTCTATTCAAATAGGCTATGAACTATTTTTTCTAAATACGAATAATTCATAACTTTGAAAAAAATAATAATATTCCTAGTTGATTCCTGGTGCAGTAGTTTGTTATAGTTCTCTTTGTGGAAAATGATGGTTGGTTTGAATGATGTAGTGTTTTCCATGTATCTTTTTTCAATTGCAAATAAAACTTTGTAAAATTTCAAAATATTTCCATTTATTCATTTCATCAATACAACATTACCTGAACATGTTATAATTATGCCTTATTGCTATTGAAATAGAATAATTATTAAAGTTCAACTTCAACTTTTAGAAAACTGTATTGGTCTTGAGCTTGAGAAAGCCTAAGATCAGAGGCAAACTTGCCATTCCAATAACTTCCAATTTGGAACATCCTTATTAAGTATGGCTGTTCAGTATCATAATTAACTTTATCAGTCAAACAAAGTTACTACACAAGTAGTAACCGCAGTAGTAGTATTACTACACAAGTAGTAATTGGAT
This sequence comes from Sogatella furcifera, assembly GCA_017141385.1. NCBI lineage: Eukaryota > Metazoa > Arthropoda > Insecta > Hemiptera > Delphacidae > Sogatella > Sogatella furcifera. The sequence continues at coordinate 27,184,055 of CM029552.1, read as the reverse complement.
TATAATGTAGAAGGATCATTCAATCTCAAATTTGGAAGGAAACAATTTCAATTCAACTGTGTGTAAACCAAGAAAAAGATGGAGATTGATTGCACCTACTATGCTGAAAGCTGAATAGTTAAGATAATTGAAATTATGTCCAAGCAAAGAAGACATTCTGGCAATACGGGAAAATAAATCCAGCTCGGTCAATTTTTGTTCAAAAAATATAAATTTGGTCTCAAATTGTGGGAAATATTCCAATCTACAACTTGAGACCAAGTTTACCAATATTGACCGAGTTGGAGTCATTTTCCCATCTTGCCAAAATGTATTTTTTGCTAGGACAGACTAAACTAATCAATTTTTATTTTAAATCTTCTATATAGTTTAGTTGTGCTCATAAAACACGATTAGTTCAAGATTGATTGTATGAAATTATAAGGAGCAGCGACAGTAGCAATCAGTTAATTATCTTCATTGAATTGAGTTAATTTATTTAATTTAATTAATCTTTATTGAATGCAAAAACTAATAAATATGTAATACATAACTTTGGACCATACTATTAATAACACTAGCCGCTACCAACCTTCTCTGTATCTTCCATCCAGTTTACACTGAAAACATCTCCCAAATACGTTGAAAGTTCATCATCAAAGTAGCAGGCATAAGACGATTCATAAGGATCAGCAGCCGTTGTTACAAAAACTGAAAATGTGAGGAATGTATCACTTCTTGAAATCAAGTTACAAATTATAAACTACTACAAAATCCTGTCTCCTCTACACTAATGTATACACAAATATTATAGTGAAATATGTTTAACGTGAGATATCAAATCCAATTTTCATTTTTAAATAATTTGATACTGTTGATTTGAAAAGTGGTACAATTACAATTTTCCAATTACTACTGTATAGTCTAGTACAGCTATAAAAAAGATACTAATGCCGAGTTTTTCCAAGCACACTCAAAGTTGAGGAACCCTCAAATTTTGATGAACAGCTGACATTTTCAATGATAAGTATAGGAAATTAAGTAAACTGTAGTAAACTTGAGGGTCCCTCAAATTTGAGTGTGCTTGGAAAAACCGGGCATAAGTTAAGCTCATGAACAAAGATACTTATTGAACTCATGATAAATTAATAATAATAATAATTATTATTATTATTATCGTATGCCACGTTTGGTGGGGAGTCCTAAAAGGATGTTCCACCGGCAAAATAACCTCAATAATTATCCTCGATGGGAAATTGAGGTATTTCTTGAAATGATCCACAGAAATTTGAATGTTTAAATGTTTTTCCAATATGAAAGAGTTAATAAAACACACAAAACACAAAAATATTATTAAAATAACTTTTGAAAAATTTTAAATTTCGAAAAATTTAGAGCACAAAATTAATAAATAAATTCTTAGCTTTAAGCTATTCTTTCTCTTTTATATCATTCAATTATTAAGGCTACATTAATTAAGCTATTCTTCAATTAGAATAGCTCAATAAATGGATACATTCATTATTTGAATTTTTGAGACTTCAAATAAACATTACTTACTTTACTTTACTTTCATTGGCACTACAGTCCGATGTGGACCTTGGCCTCCTGCACAATTCGCCTCCAATCGTCTCTCCTCTCCGCCATATTCTCCCATCCTCGAACGCCCAAAACCCGCAAATCGGCCCTCACATCCTCCAGCCATCTCCTTCTGGGCCTTCCTCTTTTACGCGTACCAATCATATTACTTTTTTTTTAACAAACTATGCGGTAACCTGCAGTGCTCCATTCTCTGTGCATGCCCCAACCACCTTAACCGTTGCGCATTAATAACTCGTACAATATCTTCTGGTCCCATGAAATTGGCAATCTCTTCATTATTTCTAATGCGCCATCCATCTTCTGTTCTGACTGGACCCATGAAACGCCTTACAATTTTTCTCTCAAAATCACGCAATGCTTGCTCTTCTCTACTAGTCAGCGTCCACGTCTCAGCACCATAGATGGCCACTGGTCTGATCAGTGTTTTGTATAGCCGCAGCTTTGACATGCGTGATAAGAGCTTTGACTTCATTAATTTCATGTGGACAAAGTATGCCTTGTTTGCAGCTTGTTTCTACGTCCTCTCGTACCTTGTTCTCACTATTGAGGAGCGCACCCAAGTACTTGAACTCCCTCACATTTTGCAGCCAAACTCCTTCCCCACATTCCAGATCACCGACATGTCTTCTTCTCTCGTTTGCTGACATCATGAGATACTTGGATTTCTCTATATTAATTCCAAGACCCAACTTCTTTCCCTCATTTTTTAGAGTTTGGAGCATGTCAACTACACCAGCTTTGCTTCTTGATATCAGCACCACATCATCTGCATACGCATATGCTTGCTTGGACTTAGTTATAATACTGCCACTTGTCTGCAATGCTTTAAGAATAACATCAAGTGCCAGGTTAAAGATAACTGCCGAGAGAGCATCACCCTGCCTTACGCCTCTATTCACTCTAAATTCTTTACTTAACTTGCTATCTATTCTCACACAAGCTCTTGCACCTTCCATTGTGAGTAAGGCCATTTTTACCAACTTCCTTGGTAAACCACTCCTGCTAAGTATTGTAGGTAACTGCTTCCTGTCTACACTGTCGAAGGCCTGTCGGAAGTCAACAAATACAATGTCCAAGTCTACATTAAACTCATAGCACTTCTCCATTGTCTGCCTCATAACAAATATTTGGTCCGATGTCCCTCTGTTGTTTCTAAACCCACATTGAACTTCACTGAGTTCTTCCTCTGCATACAACGTCACTCGCTTGAAAATAATTGTGGAGAAGATTTTATAGGCTATGTTAAGCAGTGTTATTCCCCTATATTTATTTCACATGAGTTTGTCCCCTTTCTTAAAAATAGGACAAATTATTCCTCTTTTCCATTCATCCGGCATTTCCTCACTTACCCATATTCCAGTTATCAGCTCATGACATAATCTTTTTAGTTTTTGTCCTCCAAACTTATATACCTCAGCAGGTATATAATCACTTCCAGGTGCTTTATTACTCTCCAGCTTGTCGATAGCCTCCTGCACTTCCTGCATGGTCGGCGGCTCTACTAGAGGCTCAGCAGTCATTATTTCCTCGGCAACCTCTTCATTATCTCTCTCTATACTCAGCTGCTCCTTGAAATATTCCTCCCATCTTTCTAATATCTTATTCTCTTCTCCAATTATTTGTCCCTCTTGGTCTTTACATAACTTTAACCTGGGCTGATAAACATAATTGTAGTATTCTAAATAGAAACGGCGCCCTCCTTCTTAATCTTCAAATCATCCTTTATTTGAGAATTGCCTTGATTAATTAAACATCTATTAAATAAAGTTCAATTGCAATAATTATGAAAATCGTTGTCTATTATAATGAAGAAAAGTGATATCTAGTTATTTCTAGAAAATACTACTCACCATTCAAGTCATCTTTCAGTAGATTTTGGAACATTGAGCCTGAATAGCAAGCTTCAACATACAGAACAAGCTGTGAAGAGAGATAAAATTTATCAATAATAGCACACATTAAACTGGCAAGGAGGAGACGAACATTTGCTGATTGCAAATTTAGATAGTTCAAAGAATATTATTTGATATTAAATCATAGTTGCATATCTAATCTGATTTTTTAACTACACAATCACATAGGCGGGTATTACACGATAATAGTTCTATGACATATTTCTATCATCAAACATCTGTGATGATGAAATATTACCGTGTAATGAACCAAATATTATAAATGATCATATTCTATGTCATATGTTCTCCTGTAGAGAACATATTATAATGTCTTTGATAATAGATGTATGACATAGAACTATTATCGTGTAATACCGGCCATAGGCAATCGCTCAGTCTACACCCTGGCCTACATCCATAACCTTCTATCATTCTAGAAATGATAGATGGTTAAGCTACATCTCTACTCTCATGAAAGAGGACCAAGTTGATAATTATTCTTGAGAGCTAGTGTAAGAAATGCAGGCCGCGCTCCAACTTTATTCTCAAAGGCAGAAAATCAATTCAGTAATTCTATTCCACTTTTGAATAGATTATTACGAAATCTCATTTACTTTTTACAACTAATTCTAGATAGAAAAGTGGAGTCAATTCAAATATGAATTATAAATGGTATGGTCTACTGAAAGTGTACTTTATAATTGAATGGAACAAACTCAAACATTGGCGTAAGTCAAAGTACCTTCTCGAATTTTTTGTAGTAGGCCATTTCTGTGATGTTGGAAATGAGTTCATCAGCCATCAGCTCCACGTCATTAGGAAAATATATAACTCCAGGTCCACCATGATCGACAAAGTTGACGAAAATATGATCGTTCGGCCCACTGTGAACATTTTAGAAACAAGTTACAATGATATTGGATGCAAAAAATACTCATGATGAGGATCAACTCATAATATTATTGGGAAGATCAAGTTATTGAATAAATTAAGAGAAGTTAAAATCATGACGCTAACAACTAGAGCCCAATTCATGAAATGAATGTAAATTTCAAATCAAACTTTATCGAGATTTGAAAAAATGTTACAATTGAAATATTCAACTAAAGTACAAGATCCAATCACTTGCAAGGAAAGATTATGTGTGCAGGTCCCTTACTAATATGAAATTATAATGAACTTTCATGAATAATGATTATTATTATAAGTTAATGGAGGAAAAATGGAAATGATGATCAAGAGTATGAAAGCTCCAAGAACGTGAAAAATAAAAGAGGAAGAAAAATTAGATAAGTTACAGATAGCAAACAACTAGCGGTATTGAAAAATTGAAAGAATTGTTCAAAAAAGTCTCCTCAATTCTACTGGGTTGGATATTATCCGTTCATAATCCTTTATTTGAACATTGTATCAGATTTCCTCTTAATATTTTCAACTTTAGTTTCAAGGCCATTCAATGAAAAACTAGTGGGCTGCAAATCGGAGGCGGTGGTAAACTATTGAAAAGAGAAGAACATTAAAACATTTAGAATCAAACTATCAGCAATAATAATTTGATTTAATGGATGAGTTATTATAATGGTAAAAAATCTTATAAGCATAAAAGGTAAGCATAACTTTCAAGAATGAAGTCTTTGACCGATGAATGAGTGATTGAAATAGCAGAATGAGTACATAAGAAAAAAAGAAGGTTTGAAAGTCAACAATAGATGCAAACTGAGATTTTTTATCAACGAAAAATATGATAGATAAGCCACTTGGAGGAAAAATGCATGGTTCTTCATTGATTGTGTTTGGTTACGTTATAAACTTAAGAGAAGAGTGGTTGTGAGAAGTTCAAACTCAAAAGCTTTGAAAAATGGAAATAAAAATTGAAAACTTCACGTGAAAGCGATAAAAATAATAAGTACGCCAATGATAAGACGGAGCTACCAGGAAAGATTGAAGTCATTATTATTTCGTAACCTACTATTATTTGCCATTACTATCGAAAAAGTCAAAATAATTCACTCACCTCTCAATAACTCTACCCGATCCAATTCCAGCTAGAGCTTCCTTATTTCCTTTCAAAATGTTGATGAAATTAGTTGGATTAACATCCTATTGAACATAGAAATATATTAGCAGATATTCATAACAGTAATAATTGTATCATAAGACAAATGAGAATGAGAACATCATATCGTTGAGCTGATTAAGAATGATAACCCCCCTCCCTCCCATTTAAAACAAGGTCTGTAGATGAATATATTTTTTTTATTAAGAAAAAATACAGTAATTACTTTAGTAGATAATGCCTGTAGATGGATATTACTTTTTATTGGAAAAAAGTACAGTAATTACTTTAGTAGATAAGGCTTGTGGATATATATTACTGAGAAAAAGTAGGTCTACAGTGATTACTTTAGTAGATAAGGCCTGTAGATGGATATTACTTTTTTAATGAGACAAAGTACAGAAATTACTTTAGTAATTAGTAAAGTAATATGTGTACTTTTGGACAAATATAAGATCATATCATTAAGAATGTTAGAGGAACCCCATTTTAAACAAGATCTGTAGATGGATATTTTTTAGGGAAAAGTACAGTATTGTAGTTATTAACAGGAGTTTGAAATTCAATAGAGATTTTTAAATTACTTACATCCAGCGTATAATCTTTCGGCACTCCTTTATAGACATCTGGCCCACCAGGTCTATTGAATATTTTACCAGGATGTACATTACTAGAAAAAATTATCATAATTATAGGCCTAATCTGTGATCAACGAGAATAATATTGATTCAGCAAATATAACGTTTTCAAGAATATTTTCTCAATTTTTCTGGGTAGTTAAATGAAAAATTATTCATTAACATTCTATTATAAATGCATAAGAATACTGTATCATTATGAATGCATCATGCTGTAATGCAAATAGCTGTAATATGAACAGTAAATTTAATTTAATTGTAGATTGAATGGAAAATTGACATTCTATTACTAATATTAATCTGGTAAATTGATAAATTTACTTTAGATAAATGAAGAGCGTTGAACAAATCAGTAATATTTATTCTGAAACATTAGATATTTGAAGAAGAGATATTACTTAACTATAGAAGTGTGAACTTCTTTATACAGGGAACGATGAGTTATTCTAATTCAATGGTTGATTCATTTTTTATCATTTGTAAGTTCTGATTATTTTCAAAACATTTTTTAAATAAATAAATAAGTGCAACTACACGTGATTACAGCCTGTATTCTATTAGCATTTTTCTCAACATACTATTACAGTATAAAGATGCATGGAGTTTATAGCATTTATACAAGTAGATTTATGTTTACATTTGATTCTACTCATACTTGCATGTATATACACACATACAACATGGATACATGAATTGGCTATAGCTGATTAGCCTATATAATTAGCTGGAGCTGATTAGCTTAATATTAATTAATAAGAGTTTATCATGAACATAAATAAACATTGCACGAGATTAATAATTCAGTAGAAATATAAACAAATTATAAAATAATTCATTATTCTGAATTTTTCAGTTTACAGTAATTGAGAAGAGATAAAGGAAACAATCTGTACTTACTCATCATTGCTAGCAATATCATCATACATCATGACAATTATGTTCTCATCTGGGATCCCTCGAGCATGGATAATCTGATAAGCATGACAAATATCCGCCTGGAAAACACAGGATTACAGAGTTCAGAGTTTGAAATTTAAATAAATAATAAGATTGAGTTGATTAGAGAATTAATCAAAGATCTAGAGCTATCACACTCCAGCAATTGGGTATTATTCAATTCTATTCATTTACTAAATGCTATCCATTTCAATTAATTCAACTTCAGCACAAGTCACATAACTTACAAAAATAGAACAATAACGGCACGAGGAAAATTTTCATTATGAAATAAGTTTATTGATATTGATAGACGTAAACCGAGACGTATGCTGTTGACAAGACAAAACCAAAAGTACGAGATTGCGGATCATTGAATGGGAGTGGTTCCTATTGGATGGTAATGGCAGTTTTCAATCATTCACTCTCTGTGCACATAACGACTAACCCTACGCTAGAAGGTTAGTAGAGTGGCGTGGACTGTCAGCTAGGTATAGTCTGTCCAAGCTAAGAAGACATTCTGGCAAGATGGGGAAATGACTCCAGTTCGGTCAATATTGGTTCAAAAATTATAAATTTGATCTCAAATTGTAGATCAGAATATTTTCTACAATTTAAGACAAAATTTATAATTTTTGAACCAATATTGATCGAACTGGAGTCATTTACCCATCTTGCCAGAATATTTTATTTGCTTGGACAAACTACGGGTATACCACTACCATGTAATGCCCCTCAATTTCATTTCCCCGGCCACATTGAAACAATTACTGTAATATTTCGGTGAATGATGTAATATAAAAAATTAAGTGCAGTTTGTTATTGAAATATTTAAAAAATTCAAAATTATGGACAGTCAAGACTGAACCAGTAATATTATAGTTATCGGCAAAATATTTTGATCCATGACAATTTGAAAACCATGGATTTCTCAATGGAATAACAACATGAGGAAGCTTTAAATAGGGAATTATCTACTGCCTCAACTTTAGCGCTTGAATTCATTGTCAAAAATGTACTTTTATGTACAATACTTGAGATATTAAGTAATTTAGCATTATTAGAAGTTATAATTCATATACCATAGTCGCATAGCCTAATGTGAAATACTTTTAAAAAGTAGTGACTACAATGAGTAATTTATATTCACGAATTAGTGAAATAAATTATTAGTAGGATAGTCAATAATTGTGGAATAATATTGAGAAAACTTTTTAAACACTTAAATCATCAATTTTCAGAAGTGGTATTGGAGATGTGAAAGCTGTAGTGTTAGGATAGGGGTATAGTCTGTCCAAGCAAAGGAGACATTCTGGTAAGATGGAAAAATGTCTCCAGCTCGGTCAATATTGGTTCAAAAATTATTATTGGTTTTAATATTGGTTTTAAATTGTAGATCAGAATGCTTCCTACAACTTGAAACCAATTTTTTATTTTTAAACCAATATTGATCGAGCTGGAGACTTTTTCCCATCTTGCCAGAATGTCTTCTCTGCTTGGAGAGACTATAATAAGTGATAGTAGGATTAGGTCGCAGGTCGAATGATGAAGGTAAATGGATTAAATGAATGGTAGTAGAAAAAGGAGTGAATTTCAAGTGTGAATTTTTACAAAAATATCTGTTACAAGAATCAGTTGAGCTATTTTCATTCTCTAGTATAATATAAAAATCGGACAATATATATTTATTTCTCACCTGATGCCTGTAATTATAGAAGCCCTTAGACCCGGCAACAAGAAGCACCCATATTTTGCCCTCCACTGGAGATGGAGTTGTAGTGGGAGAAGTTGTGAGTGGAGGTGTAGAAGTTGTGGGTGGAGGTGAGGCAGTTGTAGTGTTATGATACGGGTAATAAGTGGTAGTTGTAGTATAAGGATAAATAGTTGGTTGAGGTTCAAGCTCCGATGATGCTAACTTCAATAAGCATAAAATTGCTACCCAAGTTGTCGATGAAGACATCTTGAAAGCTGGAGATTTCTGAAAAATATATATTTTCATGTATTAATATAAGTTAAACAAAACTTCTAACATGGATATTACACCAAGTAAGATAAATATTTTTACCAGATTTTCAAAAGTTTGAAATTAGTGTTTCTATTAGAAGCCATAATAATTAATTATTAGGCTATATGACAATGAAATGATTCAACTGCGTACCAACAAGAACTACCTGGGAATAAGTTTTCCTTCCCATAGACAGGGAATTCAAAATAAACTAATCAACAAAAAACAAAATAAAAATTAAAAATAGCCCACAATTTAAAAACTTTGAACTTCAAATGAATGAATTGTAACGTGTTAATTTTCGTGCTCAGATTTTATTTTCAAAATGATATATTTTGAAATGTGAAATCCACAAAATTAAAATACGAAATAATAGGCCTAATTTTTATTTCTGATCATTGTGACAGTATAAAATCGAATCAAATCGAATTGTCTAGTTTATATTGGGTGGGAGACGAGATCAACCAACATATTATTATCATCATGAACTTGTGGCCAAGGCCAAGTTATCACCTGTACTGAGAGAGGTAAGGAGCAATGGAGCCGAACGAGTCTCAATATCTAAAGAGATATTTCAATTTGGAAATGAGCATAACCCAAGATCTATTTCGACAATTCCATAATACCCATTATACAATTTAACATAAGTTACCAACGTGTGGCTTATACCCATCACAGATGTTGTTACATCATGTCGTGATAAGGAATGACTCTATCAGTTCGGTCAAAAATTATAAATTTATCAAATTGTAGAAAAAAATCTGCTCAACATTTGAAACCAAACTTATAGTTTTGGAAACAATGTTAATCGAGCTGTAGTCATTTTCCCATCTTGCCAGAATGTCTTCTTTGTTCACCCAGACTTTAGTGTAGATAGTACAGTGGTGTCCAAACTAAACCTCGTCAGAAAATTAAGAAGTCATTATATTCTATCTTAAATTTCATGAATCAAGTCAGTTAGGTTACTGCAGTTTAATGAGTTACTGCATTTACTAAGCTACTGATTATAATGTTGATTAGAACACTTCAATTATGATAACAGGAAAATTCATTTGAAAGTGCCAATATCAGACAAAAATATAACAATTTTGAGACTGTTTCAAACTATTTCTCTTCTAAAACCTTTGAATGAGTAAGCACCTGTTTACAAAAACCTATCGGTAACGTTTACAGATTATTATAGTTTAAACATATTGGTTGAGACATTGGATGTTGGAACAGATGACAATCTATACAAAACAAAGACCAACAAACTTGTTGAACAACTCTTTTAGATAGGCTAAAACTTTTATTCATAAAAAACAAATTAAGTTACCTACTACCGTTGTTAAGAACGGTAATTTATTTGACAAACTTACTTACATAATGAAAATTTATACAAAAACAAAATGATGTTTGAAACGTTTGGCAAAGTTTGAAGATTAGTTTTCAGTACCTACCTCTGAATCCCAAGAGGACAGCCGATGGCAGTCAACACAAAGCAATATTTTTGGTTTTGCTTTGATAAGACACTGGTTGATCAAACAAATCCAAAGTAACACAAATTAGGCACACTCAGTAAGTTACTTGAAATGAACTCTGATCCCTTGGGTGTTGTTAACACTGATAATGAGCTTTCAGCTTCAGCATTGTGTTCACATCACAGAACAAAGCATAAAGCAATAATAATATAACCTTAAAAAGTAAAAACCGTTTTGTTCATAATATTTGTTGTTGGAGGAAAACAAGACAAGAGCAAAACAGCTGACAGCTGACAGCCATCAAGAGGTAAAGGAGATTGCGCATGCGCCATTTTTCGTAGCACTTGAAGCGGGGAAAATCAAATTCTTCATTATTCACTTCATTATTCTCATATAATACAGTAGTTATTATTGAATTAATTGATCTATTAATCAGAATACCTAAAAGTTATAGTAATAATTTTTTACTTTGAAATTCATTATCAGTTCGATTAGGTGCATGCGACCAGTGATTTGTGCTTGAATTTTTATGAAAAATCCACTGGTAGGCTATAATGTTGGAATGATAAATTATAATGATGTACAAAAACATAATCAACATTTTATTAATAAGTCAAAAAAATAATTCAGTATAGTAGCCTACTATAGTACTTTCGGGTACAAAATAAAGTGTGATAAACTATACACTTCCACAAATCACAAATTAAGGCATGGATCAGCTATAGAAAATGTAATCCCGTGAAAATTTACAAAGTTCTAGATCCTTAATTCAGAGCGAATATCAACGGTTCAGATTTTTTACTAAAATGATGTTACAAAATATATAATATTCTACTCTGAACTCTACATTATTCATTACTTCAACTACAAGAAAATATAATAAGCCCCTGCTTAAAAAAGTTTCTAATAAATAACAACACAACATTATAATTATATAGGCAACTCAAAATTTTGATCCATCAGAATATTATACATTATTATAATTATATTTTCTATTTGAATAAAGACCTACAGTAGGCCTTCACTTTTGAAATTATTTTCATTCTCATGTTTCGACTCATAAGAGGCATTTTCAAATAAAGGAATTATTTTTGAAAATGACTCTTATGAGTCGAAACATGTTATGCTAAAATGAAAATAATTTCAAAAGAGTACTGTCAGTCTTTATTCAAATAGAAAACATTGTAGCCCTACAAAAAAAATTCAAGTAGCCCTAAGAAAAAGGAAATATTATTATATATCTTGCACACACAGCAGTATTAAAATATTATCTATAGTATATAGAGGATTGCTGACTGTGTAACAGCTACATTTACATCATATAATGCAAGTACAGTACCGGTATATATATATATATACATTATACAAAGATATTTCTAATAATAAATTATTTTCATTTTCAGTGTTAATATTCTCTATATTTTTATAAATAAATATAGTGTTTTGGTTCGACTGATTCGTTGTCGATATTGTAGAATCGTTCTATAACAAAACACTATCGGAATAGAACACTACACTAATATTAAGTTGGTTCCTTTTTCAGTGCTCTTTTGATTGATATTTACTATAGCTTCGCATCAGTTGTGGTACGAACAAAGAATGGTCCTATATCATACACTTGTGAAAGAGGCGTGAAAACGCTCAAGTCACTTTTCAGTCATTGATATAGATTGAGTGTCATAATTTGATTATTATACTTACATAGAATTTTTTTCAACAGTAACTGTTTTAAAGTTGTTGATAGAAAGTGACAACTTTCCATTGCTGAATAGCAATGAACTTATCACATTTTTCATTATTTTTGTTTGTATATTCATCCATCAATATGAATTTGGGTATAAAATCATGAAAACTTGTTATAAATTAGAACAAATTGAAATCGACATAGGAGAATAGACATAATTTATTGATAGTTCTTCATTTTTTCTATTCTCCCATGTTAATCCTAACATCACTAGAAATATCCAGCTCTCCATTTCTTTCTCTGAATCATCAAGCAAATTCACATCAACAATATCAATTTACAAAAATATTTATTACCTACTAACAACAATTTAAAAAATTTCAACGTTATTTATCCAAATTCATTAAACTTTATTATCTGGAAAATCATAACATCGAACACATAACGATGACATCATCTTAGATAAAACAAATTTTACAGTACCGGTACATTCACATTAATTTCATATTTTTCAGTTCATATCGTCGCATTAGAATAATATAACCACCAAAAACTCCACTTTCTTTAAATCTCCCATCCATTTTTCTTATATTTAAAAATGAATTAGATAAAGTCTATCAATTATTCCATTAAATAACTACATTTCCAATGATATTCAAATTTATTTACAGCACTTTAGTCATTATTACTTGATGATAATCAAAATTATATTTGACTAAACTGGATCAGTATATGGAGGCACCACATGAAGAGTTTTAAAAGCTATAAAAGTAGTCAAACTAAATCTTTTCAGATCTCTCTTTTTCCGTTTCATTTGGAATCTGTCTCTAGCTTTTTTCAAATCTGAGCATACAGGATTGGATGGATTCTTGAACCAGGATGTTGTACATAGAATATCCACAGCTAACAATCTAGTCTGATTCTCTAAAAACTGTTTCTATCCTTTTTCAAATCTGAACAGGATCAAATGCATTCTTGAACCAGGATTTCGGGCTTATAGTCACAGCAAAAATCAAAAATTACCTGCACGAAATGTTTCCCCTGCAAAAGATCTTAGTTTTGCATTCTCAAAGCAGGATTCTCTGCATAAAATTTTTTCAACAGAAAACCCTATAACAGATTATCAAAGCAGGATTATCTGCATGCGACGAATTCCACTAAAAATCTTGTCAGAGTTATAAACCAGAGGCTTCTCTCTGAATAAGATGTTATGAGCAATGTTCTATCTACTTATCTTTTGTCAGATTCTCAATAGGAGAAGATTCTCTCTGTATAGGATATTATATGTTCTATACCTATTTGTCCTTGCATCTTGTCAGATTTTCAAAACCAGAGGATTATCTCTGCATAGGAGGTTCTGATCAATGTTCTTCTTTCTTCTCTCTTGTCACATTCTTAAAATCAGTAACTTAGAAGATTCTCTCTGCATGTATAGAATGATCTGGGCAATGTTCTACCTACGTGTCTCTTGTCAGATTTTCAAGACCAGAGGATTCTCTGCAACAATGAACAATGCTCTACCTATTTGTCTCTTGTCAATAAAACCAGAGTATTCTCTCTGCATAGGATATTCTGAGTAATGTTCTAATTTCTTGTCTCTTGTCAGATTCTTGATATCAGAGGATTCTCTCTGCATAGGATGTTCTGAGTAATGTTCTACTTTCTTGTATCTTGTCAGATTCTCAAAACCAGAGGATTCTCTCTGATTGGATGTTCTGAGTAATGTTCTATCTTCTTAAAAAAAGATTCTCATCAAAAGAATAATCTTTCATATAAATCCTCTATCAACAAATTCAAGGACCATATCTCTTACATGCTCCCTATATCTGGGTGTCAAACACTCTTTGGTCGATTCAAGGCATGCTGTCTTCTGCAATTCATTGGGCAGCTGATCAGCTGATTCATAATTATTGTTATGTATGACGTCATCAGGAACCGAATCAGCAGTGACAGCTGGCAGTAGCAGCAGTACCATGAGTAGTGCATAAAGTGCATGACGCTCTATCTCGTTCACCAGATCTTTCAGCTTGATGACGGGTGCTGTGGGAGCCAGCTGTGACACACAGCTGATCAGCTGATCGTGATAGATGTCGAGCAGATCGTCATAGTGCATGCGAGTGACGTCACGATCGGCGCTGGTGTACATGAAGAGCAGGATGTCGGTGACTGGTGACGCGTACCTTGTCACTTGCAAGTCGACGAATTTCACGTCCTCAACTGATTTGTCCTCTTCATTATACCTAAACACACAGTAAGACGAACTGGAATAATTGATTGTATTATTAGAATCTGGATATGAGCCCTGTTATTATAAAATTATAGCCTATATAAGAGAAAATCTTTGAATTTTTATTACTTTTTTTAAATACCAATAGGCCACTTATATTTTTCATTCAATTATCATGGATATTGCGTTATTCTTTGGCTTAACAGTTCAAAAGTAAGTCACTTATACTCTTCCAGCTATTGGTACCTGAGGTACCTCTTCATTATACCTGAGCACAAAAAACTACCAGGAATAATTTATTGCATCAATAGAAACTGGCTCTAAGCCCTATTATAAATAAATACCCTAATGTAGTATGCTGGATGAAAATATTTGAATTTGATAACTCTTCTTCAAATAACAATAGGTTAGTTTTAATTCAAATAATTTGTAATATTCCTGGCTTACTAGTTGCTGGCTTACTGCGGTAGAGCACAAGGTAGACCTACAAAGCTTCCAAAAAATGAATATCAACACATTTATGTTTAACATTCCCTCTATTTTATTTGTGTGATTGAATAAATAAATAAACATTAAAGATGGCATTATAATTTATTTTCATTTTATTTTGATCTGAAGGCTAAATATTAAAAAAACTGTAGCTAATACATTTTAAGACGATATTAATATGTAAACAATTCATAACTTTATTGACTAAGACTTAACTTTTTTAAGACTCAATAGAATTATCATACTTGAAAGAAAGTTCATGCAAACCATATACCAATGAACCATTGAGAGTATTCCTATCCCTTTCCTTTCTGACCTAATAAACATTTCAATCTCATCACATCTATAATTATAACTCTAACCACGTTGAAGATCCAAAATAAACTAGCAAGAAAATATTGAAAAATAAATCATTTCATTGAAAAGATTCAATTATATACTCACTGCCATATATGTAAATCAGTTTACTAACTGACAATTATTTCAGGAAAAGATTCATGATTATTTATAGCATGATTGCATGAATATTAAGTAGGCTTGAACCAAGTAAAAGCACGCTAAGTACAAGTACAAGCACACCTATAGTAAGTAAATGTACACCAAGTACAAGAACAACAAGTAGGCCTATACAAGTACACCAGGTACCTACCAGTAGTAGGTAATCCAGCTGCAAGTCACCATACTATGTACAAATACCCAAAGTACAAGTACAGAAGGTACAACTTCACCAAGTACACACTACATCTACATACAGATACAAATCCTCACCTGAAAAGCATATTGTTGATCCAGAAATCGCCGTGGCAGATGACAGCCATCGGCTCTTTGGGCGTGATCACCTGCACCATCCTCTGGAACACCTGACCCTGCAGCATTTGCAGTTTGTGGATGGCGTCATCCAGCGCCACATCCTCAGGTCCGCACCACGACTTCAGTGTTGAAATCGCCATTTTAAGCGAATTCTCCAGTGACGCGCCGAACACCGGAACTGCCTCCGGAACGAAAATCAGCTCCTGAATGTGAGAGCGCATGCGATCGAAGCCAGCCTTATCGTTGTGCTTCAAAACAAGCGAGGCGGCGTGGAATTTGGCCAACTCCTGGAACCAGAATAAAGTGAATATAATTATCTATATCTATAAAAGCGAAATGGCACTGACTGACTGACTGATTCATTCATCACCAGAACTAAAAATCCTCTGAACCGAATGCGTTCAAATTTGGCAGGCAAGTTCAGTTGGACGTTTAGACGCGCGCTAAGAACGGATTTTAGAAACTATTCAAGGATACGCTAAATATTTAAGTTTTTCTATAGTTTTTCGGCGTTTTCTCAATTTTTTCGAAAACCAATCGGTAGAAAATGTTGATATTTGGTAGGCAGGTTCAGATAAGATCTAGAAATGTTGTGTTAAAATATTTTTGAATTCCGTTCAAGATTACGCCAGTCATCAGTTTTTTGAATTGTAGATGTATGGCGGGTTGCATATCTTCCATCTTGATACGACCAATCCTTACTGTAAATTTAATGGTTCAGGGAGATTAAAGATGAACTAATTTGGAAGATATTGAATCAAGTTTCAAACTATGTCCGATAGACTTCCCAAGGTTACGCTCAATATTGGCGTTTTACTATTTTCCCGAATTTTCGGAGTTTTTCTTGGATTTTACGAGAATAAATTGGTAGAAAATGTTGAAATTTGGTAAACAGGTCCAGATTGGGTCTAGAAATGCTGTGTTCAATAAATTTCGAATTCCTTCTTAACGGAATTTGCAGGCGAGCGAAGCGAGTCTGTTTGTCTCAGCTTACACTGACAGAGGTTATGCAGGCGAGCGATGCGAGCCTGTTTGACTCACTGACACTGCTGTAACTTTGGGGGGTCCAGGGGGCGGAGCCCCCTGGCTAGGTGGAGAAGGCGAGCGAAGGGAGCCTGCCGGCTAGTGAATAATAATTCTACTACGGTATTAATAAAAAAAGCCTTTGTGATTTTTTTTGCAATGATCAATAAGACTGATTAATAAAAATGTAAAATCAATACAAGTAAAAATTATCCATATTTTAGGATTTATTAGTAGTCAAACTCATTCCTAACTAAAACAATTAATTCATTTTCACCTATGAACAATTATTACATAAGTTTGCTGATGGGTAGCCTTTAGCAAACAACAAAACCTTTATTGTTCTTGTGGAGATGTCAACTTGGAAGCAGACTCGATCTGAGTTCTCTTAGAGAATAAAACTTTTCAACTTGGAAGCAGACTCGATCTGAGTTCTCTTAGAGAATAAAACTTTTCTGCCGTAGGCTACTATCTGTATGGTACTATGCATAAACAACCCAAATTGCTTGCTAAATTTTTACAAAAGTTATTATTCCGGGCTCTATATCATAAACATCTACAAGCTTCTTTTCCTTAAGGAAAACAAGGAATCAGGAGTATCATAGTATTCGCTAACTCATCTATTATAGAACTCTAATATAGATTCACAGGTTCCAAATTCAAGACAAACCGCAGCTGTTGCAAACGATTGGTTCCTATGCTTTTCATTCCATAGTTAGCTGACTTTTATAGCTTGTGAAATTCACGTTTTACTAGTAAAATTTGATGGAAGAAAGTAGCCTATAATTCGCGTTTACCAGTTTAATTGTAACTTATTGTAATTCTCTATGAATAACAGCCTCCTGAAGCCCCAGTTCGATTAACGAAACAGTCCCTAATTGAAGCCTCAATTTTGTTAACAAAACAGCTCCCTGAGGCCCTAATTTGATTATACCAAAGCCCCTCAAATCACCCACCTGTAAAACCAGCCGACAATGGTGGAAATCAAGCCCCTGTGTCCTATCAGCCATGACATAGCCGTCCTGACAGAGGTCGTGCAGTATGAGTAGGTGCGAGGAGGCATAGAGGCACTGGGCGAATGGCAGGGGCGGCAGGTGGTGCTGTGAGGGGGGCCTCAGGGCGGGCAGGACCACGTCGTAGGCGGCCGCCTCGTTGCAGAAAGCCGGGTCGCTGCGCTTACTCCGCCCCCGCGTCCCGACCGCGCCAACACCCGACGCCGCCGTCTGACGTTTCACCAGCAGCACGCGGCGGAATGAGTGCTCTGCAAACGTCAACATATAATATTATATTAAGATCAGTCATTCCACAAAAGTCTATGGGAAGGGATATTGGATAAATAAGCATCAGGGCCGATCTGAGGAAGTTGGGGCCCTGAGAATTGATCAACTTTCAAAGTTTTACACTCAGAGTGCAAAATATGATTAATGTGCCTACACTGGATGTATCTACACAAAAATCTTAAGTGCTTTTTGAAAAATCTAAATAATCCATTACAAACATTTTATATGAGCAGTTATAATTATACCATACGATAGAGGCCCAATAGCATGTGATAGATTCCCTCTTTGTTTCTACTTATTTATTTATTTCATAAAAAAGTTATGGATTCTCTGCAACAAGAGTTAAAGATACTTGATAATCGATAAAAAATTAGTTTGATCTAGATTGCCTAGATGGGAGGTGTAGTCGTAACTATTATAAACAAATTGCTGATATATTATGTAAATGGATATGGATATCTATCACAATCATGGCAGATTCAATCTTGTTTTTTACTGATCAATTGAAACAAGCAGGAAACTGGATAGGTAATTGATTTTAAGATTGTTTATGATTATAACAACGCGAATATTTCAAACTAGGAGCATTATTTGAACGTATCGTACCTATTTCAAGTAATTTAATTTTAACAGCAGTGATGTATGATAGAATACAGGATTATAATAAAATGATGTATAATAATCCTATTAACTTTATTCTTCACGTGATTTATAAAAAAACGATATAGGCCTATATAGCCTAATAAAAACAGAAAATCTAAACACAAACTACCTTCCGTGTATTGGGAACCAGTTTGCATTATATCTTACAATTTTAATATTTTCATTATCATGACTGGAAGCATAGAATAATAGAGCTCTAGGATTTTATAGGCTCTAATTCTAGGATTCTCTTTGCTGGAAGTATAAGAGCTCAAACTGTCCAAGGCCATACCTTTCACTGGTTTTCTGGTCCTTTATAATATAGCTAGCATTGGCAAAAGCAAATCAAAAGAAATGTTGGAATGGAAACAGTGGGTTAATGTACAGCCTTGACTTCGTCACAGTTTTCATACATTTAAATCCACTAGTAAGGTCACTCGGCCATTGACTCTCCTCAGATATAGCTAGTATATAATATAATCATAGTATAAATATACCGAAGGCATAGTAACTAGAAGGCAAGAGATTGCTTGAATTCAAGCCACACCCAAGTGAAACATTGATGTATACAAATATTGAGAATAATTATGAAATCAAGAAGATGGAAATCATGATTAGAATACACAAATCAAAGGTGATAGAATGAATTTATTGATACCATTATTCTCTTTTGAGATTCATCGTTCATTTGAGATTCAAGTTTTATGCATAACTTATGTATGTGATTCTACAAATTACAAGAAATCTACTGGAATCTATAGTTCAATATAGGAATTCAAAGGTCATCCAATAGGTCAGTTAAATGACAAATTTGAAGAAAAATACATATAAACTTTACTATAGTAGCTAACAGTAGGCCTATAATCATGGAATTGATTATTTGGATCGAGTTTATTAATTTTTTCTCATTTTTTGAGTATATAAGTTAATTAATAATAATGATTGTTGTTGATGATAATATCCATAGTTATGCCCACTAGATGAAACCGTTTGGAATCAAGCATGATCATGGAATGGATTTTTTAAAACAATAATGCTATCATCATTAGATAGTACTATTTTATTAGAGTGAAGTAGCCATTATTACTATATAAGAGTTAAGAATATATTTACTTCTGATCTGTTAACTCTAAAGCTCTGTGAACCCCTGTGAACTCATTTAGAAGGGGTTCACAATTTTTCTCTTGTTTCAAAACACTGGCCAATAATCAGGCCTCTGTAAATGATTCCTAGGCTATACTTGCAAAAAGCACATATAGAGCAAAAAACACTTTTCAGCGGCAGGTTTGATTCTGTATCTATACCGGCTGGGTACATATACTCTGTCCAACGAAACAAGACATTCTGACAAAATGACAACAGCTCGGTCAATGTTCGTTATCATAGAGAGAAAAATTATAATTTTTTCTCAAATTTTATAAAAAATTATGCTCAACAATTTGAGTCTAAATGTATAATCTTTGAACCAATTTTGACCGAGCTGGAGTCATTATCCCATCTTTCCAGAATTTATTCTTTGCTTGGACAGACTATAATACCGGTAGTCGGGTATTAGCATACAAATTGAACATTTAATTCATTTTACAGTATGCACTGTATATTGAATTACCGGATGTGAATAGAATCCGATTTAACATTTATCGGCTTCTCAGCGTGTGCCTACCGCCCTACCTTGACTGCCCCTACGCCCGAATAGATGCATCCTTGTGATGCTGGACATGTAGTTGGGGGCGGTGCGCGGCGCAACAGGGCTGGCGTGGATGCGGTCCACCCTCAGGTGCGGATCGCCCTCGGAGGCGCGCAGTAGACGCGCCAGGAATTCGGCGTCGCGCTCTAGGGCGCTCACCAGGGGCGTCTCGATCATGCTGCCGCCACTGTTGCTTGTCTGGTTGTTGGTTCCGTTTGTCGGTTGCGACGCTAGGCCGCCATCTTGAAAACAGAATATTCAGTTGTATGAAACTGATACTATTAAATAAATTTTTAATATATTATCTTTTATTAATTTTTTCTACAATTTCACATAAAACCACATATCGGTATCAGAGCAAAGCTCTAGTGATATATAAAATGTCATTCAACTGTTTTAAATGAAAATAAGAAAAAGAGGAGAGAAATAATGAATGAGAATCATGATACCCTATATCAGTCATACCCTAATACATGATAGCATACCTATCATATAAATTGAATTGCAGAATACGAATAGTAAACATACAACATTGGCAAAAGTTGTAAGAGGAAAACTTTTCAAAAACTCACCAACTTTAGACAATTGTAGGCCTATTTATTTTTTAAAATGATATAGGCTAAATAAATAATAATTATTAATTATAGATTTGATTGAAAACAAACCAATTGGCATTAGTTTTGTGAATTGAATTATTCAAAAAAATATTCTATCATCAACTAAAGGGTTAAAATACTAGTTTCAAGTTACTTTTGGGAATAAACAAATAGGCTATCTCTTCATAGGCCTACACTGTACGTGTATCGAAGTTGAGTGTATCACGTGTATGGTGACTCATGTAATTTTGTAACAAAATCATGAAATACAAAGTCAACAAAAAGCTCTTGTGCTAATATAATTTTCTGGCTAGGATAATTCAAGCACTTTCATAGACTCGCCAGTTTTCTTCTATTATTCAGTTGGGGCTGGGAAGCTCAATCTGAGTTTAAGAGGGAACAAGATAAGAGAAGCTGTTTTAATGGTCGCAGGAAATAATTTACCTGACCTAATTATTTTTAGAGCTCTATTCCATGGGAGACTAAGCTTTAAAACTTGACGACTGGAAAACAGCACGACACTAACAACCTAATAGAAGTTTCCTTATCACGTTAGTCCCATCGCATTGTAATAAAAGCTGTATTATTGCATTTTTCTTTCATATTGTAACTAACTATAATTTAGATGAATTTGACTTTTACTTCGCCCCACATGCGGTGGGAATACTTTGGGTGAGGATAATCCACGTTCATTGATTATTCATAGAAATAAGAGGAAAGGTTTTAGAACTATATGAGGGATAAAATACTTCAGGTTGTAGGAAGAAAATAATTTTCCTGGCCTGTCCACATTTATTCTATTATTTATTCATCCAATTCAATTCTAAAACAACCATAAATATTTTTGATATTTTTTAAATATCATTGATTGGGGATGTTACGTGTGGAAAAATATTGTTTGTGATGATTATTGATTGATTGTTAACTTGTGTCAATATCATCGAAAATAATGAAAGATCATGGCAAATACCCTACATTTTTTGGGATAGAGCCATTCATCCATCAATTTTATACAGCGTGAAAAGTAATACCGGTAAGTTACCTAAATAGAAGAAGAAGATATTTTTACATTTCTTCTGGGCATCTCTTTTCCATTACTCAGTAGGCCTACAGTAATATAGCTCTTTCTGACGATTAGCTACAGATTGATTTAGAGTTCCTGATAATAGAAATTCATGATACCTGCATGTCGTAAATCAAACAAGAGTTTGATTTTTTGATGGATTCAATAAGTGTACAGGCATCGTATTAGACGTAAAGAATAGCATTATCATAAATAGATTATTATCTAATAATCCTAGCAATTTCAATGTATGGTATGAATATTCTAAGTTTGACAGTGGAAGAAATATATTGTATTCTTGAGGTAATTTGAGTAATTCGGGAGAAATAAATAGTAGGGCTAAGTCTGTTTTAAATAAATATTTCTTATAATTTTTCTATCAAAATTGCTAAGTTAATAAAAAATATTTGCTTAAAAATCTTTTTGTTAATAAAAAATATTTAATTAAGTAAAAATCTCATTGAAAAGTATTATTAATTTATGTTCTTTTATTGAAAAAAATGCTTCAATCTTCAATCTTCGTGATTTCGAATGAAGCGCTGGTTCCTATTTTATTTAATAACAAGAGAAGTAGACTATTATATCAGCACCATACCCTAATAATGTCAACACAATACAATAATAATGGTGGATCTACAGTAGTTTAAAAATCGAAAAAAATAATGATACTGGTACTGTAGTAGTATAATGCAAAATCGATAAGTATAGATGATTCAGTGATCAGCAAGTTTCAAATTTTTGGTAAAATGAATGCTATTTGTGCTTTATATATGAGTCTTATCAGGGTCATGGACGTTTAATGTCAAAAGAAACAATATTACTCCACTCTCTCTTACATAATGCAGTTCAAATGAGAGTTCAAGCGTGACAGTAAACCATGTACATTATCATAAACATAGATATAGGTAGTATAATATATATACTTCAATTATATTTGCGAATAGTTTGAAATGTGAATTTTGTTTACCATGCCAATCGCAATATGCCGTGATATTATGTCCAGTAGGACATATATGTCCGTCATATAACTTACCGTAACTTACGAAAAAAATTCACATTTTAAGCTACCGCTCGCTTTAGGAAAGGATATTATTGGAGTTACCGCTTACAGAGGCTACATAAAAATTATAGTATCTTCTAATTGAATTATTTATTGAATAGAAATACTATCTTGAAGATGTTATTTATATGAACAAATCATTGCTGAGTGCTACCATTGATGTTATTATATCAGACCGGCGCGTTATCACATACTCTAATAACAAGGTACCTACCGTAGGTACCCAACATTCTATTCCTATTTCTATTTTTCTACCATTGAAGTAAGGGTAGCCGTTCATTTTCATTCCTTAATAATAAGAATATTCAAGAACCTTGTTTATAATATATTTCATCATTTATCATGTTTTGTTATAATTCAAAACCTAATAATTAAGCTATAATTGATGCTATACATAACTTACTTCCTAGCGACATGAGTTTGCAGTGATCAGCATTCTCATCATCGCGATCACTGATACTTCCTTCTGAGTCCTTTCTTCTTCTTTGCACTATCAGGCGTAATCTTTTCATAGTGTGGTAGATTTACCACAAAAAAAACAACAACTTAAGAGCTAATTTGCAGGTCTCTCTCACACACTCGATAAAGCTTCCCAATTGATGATCAAATCAACCCTCTCATAAATAAAGTATCAGACATTTTTGGTTGATTATTACATTCAATTCAATTGTTAACGATAAGAAATACATTATCACAGCATGTCACAAAAAGGCGGAGATTTCTCAAGAAACTCAAGTTCATAAAAATTGGGTTACCACACTTTTAAAGTTGACTGTCACACAGACCACGATCATTCTGAATGAGCGAGGAAAATTTAAATCACAAACCTAGATTAAAATAGAAACCGAGAAAAATGTTGGCAACAAGCGAGAGATAGCCTACTCGCGCATCACTCTTGATAACACAGATTCAAACTGAGTATTTGAGATTGTTGAACAACTCTTTTACCGTTCGTTAAATCCCCTCTTTCATTTCGCGCATTCTAAAAAACACACAATGTCTGACCACGACCGACCAGGCCTTTACTATAGTCTGTTTACACTTGGTGCAGCAAAAACCGGTTACTCATACTTGTATTGTTGAAAAATATAGTCAATTATATAGATATTTTATCCGTCACACCGGCATTGAATCTTTTACTTCAAGGTCACTCTGCATCTCCGCAGTAACTGATGAACCTATTGTTTTCCTTATTGTTGATTTTTACTTTCTACTACCGGTATGCAAAAATTAATGTTGCCCAATATGCGGTACCGTAATGCAATGATTGCTATACAAAAAATTATATTGCGCACTTTATATCAGCTAGATGAACTCAAACTTCAATAAAATTAATATGAATTATGTATTTCTGTATGTATTGTATTCTGTATTTATGTATGTTATGTATTTGTATATGCCTTTTGCTTACCAGTCTCTCTTAGCAGTTGTCAATCAGAACGATAGAGGATAGACAAAGAAGAAACAGCAATAGCTAGCACAGTAACAATAAAGGTAGGCTACATAAAATAAAATAAAATAGCACAGAAGATACGGTCCAAGCAAAGAAGATCTAGCAAGATGGGAAAATGACTTCAGTTCAGTAAATATCTGTTCAAAAATGATAAATTTGGTCTTAAATTGTAGAAGACATTCTGCACAATAATTTGAGACCAGTTTTATAATTTTTGAACCAATATTGATCGAGCGGGAGTCATTTTCCATCCCATCCTGCTAGAATTTCTTCTTTGCTTGGACAGACTATATTTATTTATTCAATACATAATAGCTGATGTTAACTAAACTGAGGGTTGACCGTTTATGTTATAGTTGAGCTCAGCTCTGTCAGAAAAATCGGTTTGAGGGAGCATATCGAGTCAAAAGAGTGACTTCAGTAGAATGTATATGGCTTTCCTGAACCGCTTCCAGGCTGTCTACACAGAGCTAAGCATTAATAACAGTCATTCGTTGAAAACGGTTAAACAACTAACTGGTTAAACAACCAGTTTAGTTGACACTACAGAGAAAAATTGAATGGGCTATACATTGGCGGATATGTTACTCTATTTTTGGTGCAGTATGCACATGAGAAAATTACATTTGGAAGCTATAAAAGAACGGAAAAGATGTTAGTGGAAGAGTCGATGTCGTGAATGAAAAGGAAATTTGATTTTCCCGATACTGTACCATTTTCTCTGAGCCTATTCCTTCAAGGCGATACAGTGAGCATCGTAGACGATATACAGTAATATATTATATTCCATACAGCATCCACTATTCTCGCTACTAGTTCTTATTATTAGATTTCTTTTCCTGTTCAAGAGAGAAATATATCAGTGTAAGAGTGTATAGATGCACCCATGCTTCAATTCTAAATACAGTTTTCCAGCCTTCAGGCGATGCTGAGTTCTTTCTGGATAGAAAACTACCTTGAATCTTAGGAAAAAGGTAGTTTGAAGAATAGAGGGAGGAAAATAGGTTGTACTTTTCCAGTTACAATGCATAATATTTTCGTTTTTGGAAAATTATCAAATACCGGGATTTTTGTGCATCCTCAGAGACTTCAAAATCATTCTTTATCATATAGAATTAATTATCATCAAGTAAAAAAGATCGACTAAGCCCATAAGAATTCAAACAGTTGGGAAAATTATTATAATTGGGCAAAATACTCAAGATTGACAAGGAATATTCGGTGCGATAGAATACTATATTATCTCTGTTTTCATAGTAATAATAAATTGATAATTGACTTCTTCCTACAACAAGTAAAGTACGGTACTGTAGTAGCCAAGACGAACATTCAAGAAGCCAGATACATGCATTCATGATAATATTTAAATAAGACAAATACTCATCTTTCTCTTTCCCAAACACACTATTAACTCATCAAGTTTATGTTATATGAATCTTTAGAAATAGATCAGTATATTTGTAATCCAATTTATTCTAGAGAGATATTCTTGAGATCTACAGCAATCGAGAATGTCGTTTGTTTTTAATTTAATAGAATCAGAATCAAAAGTTTTATTTGCGAAGCCTTCCAACGCAATCACACTGATTTAGTTGGAGTGTCAAATGTTTCAACTCTCGACTAAGTTGAATCCAACAAAATTGACCTAAATCCACAGCAAAACTACGAGTCAGCAATTCCATTTCAGAAAGAGCGCAAAAAGCAATGAACTCAGTTGAAAATAGTAATTGGAGAATCAACTCTGACTTCCTTCTATCTTCTTTCTACCCTTCAAAAGTTTTCAAATTTCTGCTTCGCTCGACAAAATTCCATAGAAACGTCTTTCATGGACCAGATACCCAATAAAGAACGGCTTATATAAGACGAGAGAACAGAGTAGAGGCTGAGTAAACAGATTTTAAGGAGTAAACAACTCACAACGAAGTTATTGACGGTACATTTTTAATCGTTGGTCTCCAGGGAGAATTAGACCTTCCTTGAGCTAGTTATACCTGGAAGACAAATCTTTTTCATGACTTTGATATGATAGAGAAACATGGATGGAGACAACTTGCGGAGAAAACCGCTTATCAATATTTATCTGTTTATTCCTCTGAAATATCACTTTGCTTTGGAAAAAACAAGCCTTAAAACTAGCCATCAATAAACTTGAATTTTTTGGGTAAGGATAACAGTACCAAATATGGTGCATTAAGTTACTCGTATTTTCAAGTAACAAACTTCATTGTAGAACTTAGCTTTCCAATCCTGATACAGTACCACCATAGTAAGCTATGCCAGTGAATATAGAAATATACCAGTAAATCTTGATAAAAAGTAGGGATGCGATAAGTTTGCCATATTAAATCAGCTATGCGATCGCAGTTTGATGCTGAGGTTATCAATTTTAATTAAGTTTGACCCAAGCTGCACTCATGCGCTCGCTCACCCGCTGAGGCTGAATAATTTCAAACTTCAAACTTCAAGACAGCCTCAGCCTTAGCCGCCAGTGAGTCTCTGTCGATCTTAATAACAGAAGTTTCCAGCATGCAATTGACGCATTGTTATTCAAGGCATGTGATAGCTTATTCATGGCTCTTGAAAGCTGTAGGATTGAAATGTTGTAGATCTGGCCACAGAGGGAAATTGAAAAACTTGGTTGACGTGCAAAAACTTCTGATGAGCCGTTATTGAATAGAAACAATGACAAAGCGATGTTTTGCTTTTGATATTGGTATAATAAGTTGAGGAATTTTTTCAATTGTTATCTTCAGTTGTCGGAAACATGGATGAGATTAATTTAGATATGTCTCTTCCAATATATAGCCTAGATCTATAATAAAGGATGATATGGGTTGTGATAGAGCAGACTAATGTAATATTCTTGTATAATAAGGGATGAAGGCGGACCCGCACAACACTATAGAGTGGATTTTTTATACTTAAAAATATAAATTGAAATTTCTCAAGAAACTGATCTCTGTATTCAAAACATAATAAATTGAAAAAATACACTTCATAAAATAATTTTCTATGGTAGAAGGTATTAATTTTGTTATACCGTAACAAGTATTTGGAATACTAACGAGATATTCTCGGTCTTCAATTGAAAGAAATATCTGAATTTCAATTCACTGTAACCTGCTTGATCATGAATCACGCTCAAAATATAATTAAAACTGATGATTCATACACATCACTCAAAGTTAAACAATAGACACACAAGTTATGAGTCGCAAGTAGTAGCAATAGTTAATCACATCCCAGAGAGTGTCGAAATATCGCGATAATTATTTTCCCGTACCAAAGAATATATCAAAGTGCTCGTAGCTTATTTGGGAAATATAAAATACCTCCATAAATATCAAATACAACAAACTATGAAATCAATTTCTATACTTATTCCTTATCAATTTCGATTCCTTTGAAATCATATACCTGGGAAAGAAAATTTTTTCCAATGTAGATAAAGTCATTAAAAACTAACTATTTGTTCAAGTCGTGATTGCTTCAAAATTGATGAAATATAGAAGTATTGAACATGAACTTCAATGGCTGAGAAAACTGTATAGCCTACTCTACAATTGAAATATTTGAGAGCATGCAAATCTATATAACTCACGGAAAATCACTAACGATTACTTACTTATAACAGTTAGTTCCTGATCAACAGGTGTCACTTTACTACAAGGGGGATCACACGACGTGAAAAAGCACTTAACAATCAAAGAGAACACTTCATATGTATTCGAAACACAATAATTGAAAGATTGAAGAGGAACTACCATATTAATTAATCAACTTGCACCTAACACATACAAACAAATAGAATTTATAAAACACAGTAGACTAATTTGTTCTGGTTCTAGACCAGGTCATTCCACAATTCAGACTACTGTCATTTTTTGTCAAGAATTCAAACACAATGAACATTATTACGTAGGTAGTTGAACAAATGGAAAAATGTACATTTCAGACACTAACTGGAAACTACTGAGAACTTTCCTTGTACAAAACTCCGTCATTAATTGCTGCCTCACTACTATTCTAAATATATTCACTTCTTTTTCGGCAAGAGCTCGGTAGAAATCTAAATCACAAAAGAGCACAGTGACGTAGCAACAGTAACGTTCCATACGCGACTGATTTATGAACTATTTAACTGTCAAATCTGATGTGGCCGTCACTGATTTCCAAATACACCGATAATTAGGCATTTAGTTGCAAAACGTCTCTATTTTTCTCGTTCTAAAAGAAACCTATTGAGGTTGGAAAACAATACACTTGAACGGCTGTCTTCGATGCTACCGTTGTCTAAATGTTTTAGGTGTTGATTAGAAATACTTCCGCTGTCATTAATGGAATCTATTCATCTCTCATTATCAATCTTGCAGGTCTACCAATGTTATATTATTTTTAATTATTAATAAATTCTATTCCATCAAGAAAGTTAAACATGACTTCTACGAGTTTTGGTAGTTTTTATTTGTTTATCCAGCGGTTTCATGTTTCATTTGCTCTATTAACTCCATCTAATCTCTAAACTCTTCAGATTTAGGCAGGTGATCTGTGATTTAACTTCCGTCATTAATCTCATTGGATTTCTTATATTATAAATGAGATCACACAAATTAAGGAATAATTATAAACGAGTAAAAAACTGACCTGTTATTTATTTTGATTAAATATTTTAATTTCAAAATTTTATCAGATTATGTTGTACTAGACATACTCGTACTGGGGCTCTATAAAACATCTTTATAGTAGGCTACCTCAGTAGTCTGAAAACTTCAATCGAATAGAAGATAAAAACTCAGTCGAATAGATAGAAACAGATAAGTTAGATTGATAATTATCTCTGGATTTCCACCTTGATTTGATTCCCAAAAGCATGTATAATATTATATCACGTAAAAAGAAGGTTTCATCAAGTAAGCTAAAAGTGAAAAAGTTGAATGAATCTAAAAATAATTTCCAGTTTTCTACTCAATTCAATTCTCATGGTACACAAAATTAACAAAATTTTCAGTATCAATGAATAAAAAAACATTTTATGGATATTAGACTTTAGTAATATGTTCCAACAAGTTGAGTTCCTGATCTATTCCATGAAAAAAATGGAGTAGAAGTTACAACCAACTGATAAAACCGGAGTCTACATTGAAAAGTAATTGAACTAAGTTTCAGCTATGTTCCCAACTATCGGGCTTATATAACTAATTGGAAAAGTTCAATAAATAAAATGTTGAGTTGAATTTTTAATTTCCTCAAAGTTTTTCCGATCGTTTTCACGGTTCGGTAGCTGCTTTTCATCAACTGAAAGCGCCAGCGATGATGATGATGTGAACGGGTCATAGCGGAAAAAGAAGAAAAAAGAGAGGAAGAACTTCGAATCGTAATTTCAATCGATGAACCAATCCTAGACTTATTCACCCAAACAGCTATAAAAGATGTTGAGGGGTTAAAAAGGAATGGGTAAGAAGACGGGAAGAGTTGGAAGATAAAGAGTAAATAAGTGTGATAGAGAAGGAATAATAAGAGAAGGGAATGGGAGAAACTAATCATGATTCAGCACCATTCCTCCACCACAAGGGAGCAGTCCAACCGTATACAAAACCCGGGGGCAAAACACTGGCTAAAAGCAATATGACCTACAAGCAAGTATTTCGTTTCATTTTAATGAAAATGTCGGCTTTTTTGCAGAATATGATACTTGATCTTTTCGGGCCAGCAAGAAACCTCACTAACGATGAAAGCAAAGAAATTACTTCAACACATTGTTAAATTGTTTACTTTTGGAAAAGATGCACCAAGATTCTGGTTATTACTCAGTATGAATATTTCATGAACGACACTGCAGAATCGTAACAGCACAAGGAAAATAAGATAATAATGTATTATTATGCATTGATGCACTCATGTTGAATATGAATACCAAGATATAGTGAACAGTGTAATACTTTTTAATGTTCAATTCAAAATAAAGCATTACTTTTATGACAGATAGGTTGTTGTAGACCAGCATGTCAATAAGATTTAGATTCTCCATTAGATTTCCAATCGGTAGGCTCACAAAATTAAAATTTATAATAGGCCCAACCGCTTGTAACATTCTTGGAATTGCTGCCACGGTCTATTTAATAATTCAATTTGAATGTTGTACGATTTGAAGTCTCAAAGATTATTGTTGATGAGAGCTAGATTGTGTTCAAGAGATTGATTAGGAGTTATTTCACTGAGAAAAAGCTAGAAAAAATAATATAGAAATGAATAATTCAGTAATAAATAACCTGGATGTTGACAAACTCAGCAAACGAGAGCTTAGATTGTCAGGTTGAACTTTTCAGTTCAATTCACTTTCCATCGTAGCATTCATAACAGTTGCTTTGCGGATGACATCACAGCCTCAAAAGGATGCCTGGAATAACGTAAGGTCTATCCAAGCAGAGAATAAATTCAGGCAAGATAGGAAAATGACTACAGCTTGATCAAAATTGGTTCAAAAATGATAAATTGGGTCTTAAATTGTAGAGCAGGATGATTCATACAATTTGAGATCAAATTTATTATTTTTGAGCCAATATTTACCGAGCTGGAGTCATTTTTCCATCTTTCCAGAATGTCTTCTTTGCTTGGACAGACTGTACAGTATGCGCTGAGCGGCGATCTATCATAGAATCTAATTAAGCAGAATAACCTCTACATCAATCTCAATTCTCATCTCAAGGGATGAAGTGGGTCGATGAGATTCGTCCAGTTGATTGGATGAATGAATGCGGATGGACTGAATCACATAAACATAGATTTGTGTTTGTATCCTTATAATAAACTGAGTCAATAAAAATGTATTATTTCAAATCAAAGATCAGTAGCCTACCAATACAAAAAATTTCTTCCTATTTTTATTACAATATTTTATGTTTTATTCGTTACGATAGCTTATTCAATATTTATTCTTCTGACTTCTTTTAGCTATTATAGAGCTAGTTCTTCGATAAAAGAAAAGAGAACCTACAAAGAAAACCGGGAATTGACTGTTGTGAATCTAAAAAAGTAAAAATTGGTTCTGTACCAAGCTCAAATTTGTTTTGTGATTGACTGATTGTGATGTATCTCAATGTTTTAATGCTTTAATAGTATTAGTACAAAAACTGGGACACATCATAAATATTGGATACGCATTTTGTATTACATTGAAAATACACGATTGTCCCTTCAGTTGTGTATTTAATTTTTTTTGTCACAAAGGAAGAATTTTGAGAATAATAACATAAATCCTGAAGGAATTCCACTCCTCATTAAGTATGTATTTGGAGAGCTTCTCTCCATTGGAGTATATTGCAATTAAAAAGTTTACAATGGAATGCAGAATGTGGATAAATAAGAGGGAAGTTTCAAAGGAAGTAAGCGCTTTCTTTGAATGAATTTCCCAGGGGAAACAGAAATGACAAAGATTTATCACAATTTCTTAGCTTCATATTTTTTCTATCTTGATTATTGATAATGAAAAAACAAACAAGGAAAAATGATGAGGTAATCATCAATATAAAAAATACTTCCTATAGGGAAACACATATTTGATGAGAATAAAATGATTTGAATATTATTATCTATTATATTATAAATTTTTTATAATGGGAAATAATGTTACAGGAACTATACTATTATATTCCCCGATCGTTTGAATTAAATACAATCTTTCAAGTGTTATATCTTTCAACCCATTCTTTGATTCCATTTTACAAAATTTTCTAGAACGAACTTGACCCAGTCCTTCCCTGTAAAATTCTAATCGAAGCAGAGTATGGTCTGTCTAAGCAAAGAAGACATTCTGGCAAGATGAGGAAATAACTCCAGCACGGTCAATATTGTTTAAAAAATTGAAAATGTTGTCTTAAATTGTATGAAACATTCTTTTCTACAGTTTGAAATCAAATTTATAATTTTTAAATTGATTTCGATCGAGAGGTGAGTCAATTTTGAAGTTCCATTTCTACTAAACGTCTTTATGTAATCATTGGACAGACTAACTACAAAGTTACCTCTTAAAAGATTAAATTTTCTCCAAACACTCTGTGAACAGTAAAGAAACTGATGGAAGTTTTGAAAGATCCATCAGACTCCACTACTAATCTGATTTAATCTCTACTTTAATCTATTATAAAATAGATAAAGATAAACATCAAGTCCAGAACTACTCCATAGATTATTCAAAACACTTACAACGAATATAAACACCGTATTCTCTTTTGATTGCCAACCTTTAATCCATTTCAAATATGGGTCGGTTCTAATGCATGATAGATGGGAAGCGGGTTGAATGTTACAGAGTAACAAAAATAGTCAACCCACCACGGTAAAGCTTCTCAGCTCTGATATACGAATAAATGATCAAAGCAAATCCTTGTGTCGTTTTCCATTTCTATCTGCCTGCATTCTGTATGAGATTACATTACGCTTTCTTCTTTTTTCTATTCCACATCCAACATCCTTCTTCCTTATCCTTCGCCCACATCCTTTTCCTGGCGGCGGCTTTTCCCCAATGAAGGAGACTCCATTCCGCCATTTTTACCGACACTCGACTCCCCAATCTAATCCGCACTTGATCCTTCCATCCTTAATACAGTCCTGATTTTATCCTGGCATTTCTGCCTCTCATTTTCTAGGCGCTCTTAGACATTTTTCCTACCGTATATTCCACTTACATCCATCCTCATTCATTATTTTCTCTTGCTGTAGGATCTTAAATTGAATGAATGAAGATTAATTTATGAATTGATACAAAGAAATAATTATAAATCATTTGGGAGTGAGAAAACAAGTTTAGCCCTTACCATAGAGAGCATAAGTGAGGATAACTTCACTAATCACTATCCTTTCTGAAACTGAATCTGGATTCTTTATCTATGCTCTTACTATCTCTCTCATTATTTATTTAAAATTCACAATAAAAATTCTACATCAATGCTCAAGTATGAGACAGACGATTCAGAGATGAGTGTGCATTATTGATTTAGATAATTACAACTGCTGGACACTTAGAAATGTTTTATAAAATTCGGAAGTCCTTTACTAGGTACAGCATAAAGTCTTTTCAAATATGACCAAAGACAGTTATAGTACTTTTTAGAGTAAAGTAAATAAGAGTAATTTTAGTCTAATACCTTGAGTACTTAGTCTTAGTTTAATAGTAGTTAGTCTAAGGTATGACATACTCATACACTATACTGTGAGGTGTGAGCAATGTGAGATTCCTACGTACCGTGTTTGCTTACTTTTGAATGAACATGAATAATAATTGTTGTTATTTTCAAATATGTTTAGTACGTTTATTGCACTTCAACCATGACAATAACGATTATAGTTTTCAATGACTTTAAATAATTACAATCAAAGTACCCTTTTCTTTTATAAATATTTTTATTTCACACAACATTAATTTTAATTATTTAAAGTTTATAACGAATACAGTAACCCTAAAAGAAAATAAGTATTTTCAATGACGTATTGGAACTTGATAAACTAAGTATAACCAGGAATTTTTTTATTGCTTACAGCTCTAAATTTTGAGAACTGAATACAAACAGAATCATTCTGTTTACAACCTTATTACAAGAACAAACATACCGTAAATAAAAACATCTTGTATTTTTTCTATTAGAGTAGTTTGACGTATTAAGCTTATTGTGTTTGTGTTCCTGACATTCCTTAAGATTCTGTTATCAAGCACTTGACAGAGCCCGACCTGAATATTTCAAAAAATGTCTATTTCAATGACAGCGATTAACTTCAGTTCAAGGACATTATTAACAAAGGAAAATGTCATCAGCACTATACTTGCTATTTTCAAATAATTATTCCAATATTTTTAATCTATTCAATTATTATTAAAGTTTTGTGAGTAATTTGAGCAAGCTTCTTCATTTGATGATGACTGGACATCGAACAAAGATAACATGACACCTAACAAAGACTGTGACACCGATCAAAGTCTTGACATCTAGTCACCTAACAAGAATTACGTGATATGACATTCTCATGAACAACTAAAAATTGTAGAAAATTCACACAAAGGAATATATTATGGAAAATATGACTGTATTTAACACACCTCACAATATTGAATGACATGCCTTCACAACTCTCAACTTATTTTTTGCTGTTTTTGTCAACTACTGGAAAATAATGAAGTTCATACTTACTTACTTACTTACTGGAGTGGCCACTCGTACCCCAGTCGGTACTTGGCCTCATCAACACATCCTCGCCATAGTTTTCGGTCACCCGCGTCCTCCTCTTTTAGGTCCATCCTCCTCATATCTTTCCGTACCTGGTCCCACCATCTCGTTTTTGGTCTTCCAGCTGGTCTCCTTCCTATAGGATTATTCCTCAATACTCTGCTTGTCAGAGCGCTTTCTTCTTTCCTCAGGATGTGTCCCGTCCACCGTAACCTTCTGCTTTTAATCTCACCCACTATGTCTGGCTCATTGAATAGTTGGCGTATTTCATAGTTGTGCTTGATTCTCCAAACCTCCGTTCTCTAGTGTTGAGCCAAAATTTTTCGAAGAATCTTGTTTTCAAAAACTATTGTCTTTTTTCTTCTTTTTATTCAGTATCCATGTTTCTGAAGCATATAGCAGTATTGGTCTAATGACGGTTTTGTACAGTCTTAGTTTTGATGTATGTGAGAGGAGTCTTGAGCTAAGCAGTTTATTGCATGCGTAAAAGCTTTTATTTGCCGATCTTATTCTGTTGGTCACTTCCTGTTCTTCTGAGTTGTTGTGTGTGAGTGTAACTCCCAAGTATGTGAAGGTTTCAGTCTTTTTAAAAATATAGTTTTGTACTTTCAGAAATTGATCATTGTGTCCGTTTATATTATTTTGAAGTCTACTTATCTGCATGAACTTGGTTTTATTTTCATTTATTTTTAATCCTACATATTCAGTTTCTTCAATCAAAAAGTTTGTCAAGTATACCAAGTCCTCTTCTTTCTCCGCTAATACAACTATGTCATCTGCAAAAGC
Organism: Sogatella furcifera; assembly: GCA_017141385.1. Taxonomy (NCBI): domain Eukaryota; kingdom Metazoa; phylum Arthropoda; class Insecta; order Hemiptera; family Delphacidae; genus Sogatella; species Sogatella furcifera. The sequence continues at coordinate 27,148,467 of CM029552.1, read as the reverse complement.
CAGGATATTTATATTCACACCAATCTTAATTCCTTCGTTTGTACTCTTGACTCTTTCTAGTGCTTCTTCTATGGCTATGTTAAATAATGTTGGTGACACTCCATCTCCTTGCCGTACTCCAGTATTAACTTCAAAACTGCTTGTGGTTTTTCCATTTACTTTTACTTTGCATCTTGAGTTTAGAGTACTAAGCTTCGCTAGCCGTATCAATTTACTTGGTATTCCAAGACTTTCCATTTTTTCCCAAATCTTGTCTCTGATCAAGCTATCATATGCTTTTGAGAAATCTACAAACAGACAGTAGAAAACCTGGTTAAATTCCCAGTATTTTGCTATGGATTCTTTTAGGATGTAGACTTGATCAGTTGTGGATCGACCTCTCACAAAACCTGCTTGATTCTCTTGAATGATTGTGCTTGTATAATCTTCCAGTCTTTTTTAAGAATTATTTTGGATAATACTTTGTAGGTGATATTTAGTAGGGATATTCCTCTGTAATTGTTGCAATCTAATTTATCGCCTTTCTTGTGAATTGGTATAATTGTTGCCTCTTGCCATTCTCCGGGTATCTTTTCCAATCGCCATGTATTTAGTATTAGCTTATGAATTTGTTCTATCACACATTCTCCTCCGTGCTTCAGTACTTCAGCCGTTATACCATCCTCTCCTGGCGCTTTGTTACTTTTGAGACCTTTAATGGCATCTTTCACTTCACTTAATGAAGGGTCTGGAATGAGAGAGGCTGTACATTCATGAAGTGTATGTTTTCTTCTCCACCGTCTCTTATTTCACCATTCAGTAACTCAGAGAAATATTCACGCCAACGTTCTAGGCATTTTTCTTCTTCAATAATGATTCCTCCTTCTTTGTTTTTCACACCAAAAGCATTAGGACTAAAGCCCTTCTTAAAAAACCTTACTGAGCGGTAAAATTCTCTTGCATTGTTTGCTGTTCTGTCCTGTTCGGCCTTGAGTATTAGTCCTTTCATCCATTCACGCTTTTTCTTGCGTATAATTTTTGATGTCTCTCTTGCCTGTACTTGATATTCAATTCTATTTTCTTCAGAATCATTATTTGACCACTTCTCTTTCGATTTCTTTCTCTTGTCAATGCCATCCTTGCACTCTTCATCAAACCATGGGTTCTTTTTCTTGTTTTCTCTTCTTCCACATACTTCCAAAGCACTCTGTTGTATGGTTTTCTTTAGGGCATTCCATTGTCTTTCTATACTTTCTGTTTCTGTGTCTATCTGCTCTCTTTCATTTTCTTCTTCTAGCGCCTCAAAACGGTTGGATAGCTTCAGTCTAAACTCTTGAGCGATTGGTGGAGTTTTAAGTTTTTTCTACATCTATTACCAGAGGTTTTTCTTGCTTGGTTGTTTTTGCAATACAAATTCTTTGTTTTACTTCAGCTAGTACTAAATAATGATCGGATCCACATTCCGCATTTCGTATACTGCGAACATTAGTTATATGCGATTTGTGTCTGCTGTCAATTAGAATATGATCAATTTGGTTTCGAGTTTCTCCATTTGGGGACGTCCATGTCATCTTATGAATATTCTTTCTCGGGAAAAAAGTGCTCATAATGTTGAAAGAAGCTGCTTCTGCTAGGCTTAGAAGCCTAGTACCATTGTCATTACTTTCTTCATGTAAACTTTCTTTACCAGCAACATGTTTCCATATCTCTTCTCTTCCAATTTTAGCATTTGCATCTCCCAACAATATCTTTACATCATATTTAGGTAACTTCTTGGTAACTTCTTCCAGTCTTTCATAAAATAAATTCTTTTCTTCATCTTCTGCATCCTCCGTTGGAGCATAGAAGCTCACAATAGATATATTCTTAAATCTACCCTTAATTCTAACTATACATAATCTTTCGTCTTTGGCTTCAAAATGTATCACAGCATTCTGTATTTTCCTACTTATTGCAAAGCCCACTCCTCTCTGGTACCGTCCCCCGTCATTTCCACTATAGTAGATTACGTAATGCTTTGTGTTCAATTTTCCTGCTAGAGGCCACCTCGTTTCTTGTAGTGCAACAATGTCCATTTTATACATATTTAACTCATCTGCCAGTATGTCTATAGCGTTGGGTTGGGCAAGTGTTCTCATAATGAAGTTCATGAGTCCAATAATAAACAATACTGGAAAGAATCAATCCATTTATCATTTTTATCAGTTATTTTGAATGAATTCACAAATCATTGAATCGTACTCATATTTGAACTATGATAATAAATTATTTTAACATGGTACAGTAGATTTCATACAATTTGGTAAAAGGCGAATCCATTTCATCTCTTATGTTATCAGAAAGATCTGCAAGAGCGAATTGATAAAGTATAGCATCACCTACTGAATCGTAGATTCGTAGATCGCTCTTGGACTGTAATGAAAGAGCTGAGCATAGATAACTAAGATAACTCTCATTCGCCATCTGGCTAATTGTTTGAAATGTACTAAATGTGTGAAATACACACAGAATGTAATAAGAGTCTACATTAAATCAAACTTCAAATCTGAATCCTTCTTGAGTAAAAGATGGAGTGTTGTTGTTCACACCTCAATAACATCTTATATTTCTCATATCATAGAAAAGCTTGAGAATAACATGCGATCACAACGGCTCACAAAAGAATATTATCGGGAAAGAAGAGGCTATTGTTAGAGAACCACACAGTTTCCCGGGAATAGATCAGCGATCAAAAAATAATGGGAGCTTTGAAGAATGTTCTCTCCGTTATTGCAATGCGGAGAGGTTGAGGTGTCCCATCCAAGGTTCAGGTTTCTTTTCAGGTTGAGGTTAAGGTATTATCGTGAGGACTGATCAATGGTGAGGGACAGCAACCGTTCATCTTGTCTCTCAGCCGAGAGATTGATTTAGAAAAGTGCGAAGCAATCTGCTGATGATAGAGGAGTCGCTCAAGCATGCGAATCTTTTGTTGCTCTACAAAGTGGTTGAGCTACAAATAGCCGAGAGAGCTACACGTACACAACCCTAACCCTAACCTCCAGAGAGTATACTCGATTTTCTCTCTAGTTTAGAGGAAGAATTTACTTTTCTCTCTTCTTGCTTACCACCAACGATGCTCCAACCCTCCAACACACAACTTCTTACTTTGTTTCCAACTACGAATTACTGCACTGCTCTCTCGGCTGAAGAAAATCGCCCAAGAAATGCGTTAAGCTACAAATCGATTACAAGAGAAATTGAACTGTCTTTCCAAGTTTCCAGACGATGTAGCTCTATGTGAACGGCTCACTTGCTTTTATATGCGGTTTTACGAAGAGTTAAATGTGTCCACACTTTGTCTATGATATATAAAAAACTGATGAACTATAAGTCTATGAATTGAATAGTTTGAATAGTGTACGATACCACTATGAAATAGTAGGTGAAACTATTAGAGAAGCGAAAAATATTATTGAACAGAAATATGGTGAGAAATGGGTAAGATTGATCAACTGATTAATTGTATTTCATGCAATAATAATAATTGTAATCACAAATACAAGGGTTTTAGTACGGTGCAATTAGACTTGAACCTCAACATCCAAAGAGAAAGGACGATTCCTACGTCAACTTGTTCTATACAACCCCTCTATTGTTTGGTAAAAAGTTACCCTATGAGCGTCGGGTTTTTGGTGGAGGGGGGGTGAAAGGTGCAAAATCTCAGTTTTTCTAAATTTTGTAATTTTTTGTAAATTGTAGCCGAACCAAGCGTCGGACAAAAAAATTTCACGCATGTTTTTTCTAGAGAACAAAATTTGGAAGAGATTAAGACCAATCACAACTCTGTATCATCAACCGTTTCCAAGTTACAATTTTTTGAAAACTCCATATTTTTTTCACAGGAATTATTCCGTTACTTTAAAAGTTTGTAACTGTGAATTGGAAACTCTTGCATCCGTGTTTCAAAATCCCTCTCGGCGAAATTCATTTCTCTTCAATTTGAAACCAAACTCACCCTTCTATGTTCAGTGGTTCATGTGCTACAGCGATTTTAAAAAACCCTTACATCCCCAAAATCCCATAAAATTACATTTTATCGTACAAAAAAATATTAAAAATTTTCGGATTGGCTTATAATTCCATAATCATTATGAAGGGCAAAATTCTCTACATTTTCAGACCAAGAACACCACTCTACCTTCATTAGTTACAAAGTTACAAATGAATAAATTATTAGAAATGAGAAAAAATTGGAATAGCTGATTTTACAACAATGTTTTCATAAAAGTTTTATTCAAGAAATATTATGAATCATATATAGTATCAAAGAGTACATTTTTCTCTACAATTTGAGACCAAATTCACATTTTTTTATCAATTACAGAATTAGCTAGATCCATTTTCAAACTAACTGTCGAGTTCAGAGCTCACTCTGGAAGGCGCTCCACACACTATGAATGATAAATTGAAACGCTTTGTTGAGCTTAAGAAGACGACGATTTTTTAAAAAAATATACGTAGCACATTTAATAATTGTTCAAAAAATATGAATTTGGTCTCGAATTGTAGAAAAAAATGTGATCTTTAATATCATATAAGATTCATTATGATTCTTCAATTAATTCCTCATGATAACATTGTTGGAAAATCAGCGTTTTCAATTGTTGAAAAATTACACATAATTTATTCAATTGTAACTCGGTAACTATTGGCGATAGAGTTATTTTCTTGGTCTAGAAATGTAGAGTGATTTATCCTCTAAAAGATGGTATATGAAAATTTCTTGTTCAATGCTTATTGTTAGAGAAATTTCAATAGAATTCAAAAAATGAGCGAATTTATCAGAAAAAGTGTGATAGAAACCGGTTGTGTACCTTCTTGTGTCCAAGGTCTCGCAATTCTCATAGTAACCATTTGAAAGAGGAAGATTTTCTCTACATTTCTTGGTAGTTTCAGATTTTTCCATTCACAACTTTCCGATTGGGAGCATTAAAATGTGAAAAATTGGAATTTTCAATGTGCAGGTATCATTTGAATCTGAATTCTGGAGTTTTTCACCAAATTTGGATTATAATATATGAATTTATACCGCCGTGATGAGTAGAAAATGATGAGCAATTGAACGATAGAATCCGACGTACCAATCAAACGTTATGGGGGAATATAAATGATTAAAAATAAAGGGATGCTTTTGACCAACCCCCATGAATCCTATGATAGTCTTGGTCGTGTAAACGATTTTTATGAGAGTCTAGGGTAGCAAGAAACGAAATCTAGAAGTATGAGCCAATCCGAAAATTTTTAATATTTTTTTGTACGATAAAATGTAATTTTATGGGATTTTGGGGATGTAAGGGTTTTTTAATATCTCTGTAGCACATGAACCACTGAACATAGAAGGGTGAGTTTGGTTTCAAATTGAAGAGAAATGAATTTCGCCGAGAGGGATTTTGAAATACGGATGCAAGAGTTTCCAATTCACAGTTACAAACTTTTAAAGTAACGGAATAATTCCTGTGAAAAAAATATGGAGTTTTCAAAAAATTGTAACTTGGAAACGGTTGATGATACAGAGTTGTGATTGGTCTTAATCTCTTCCAAATTTTGTTCTCTAGAAAAAACATGCGTGAAATTTTTTTGTCCGACGCTTGGTTCGGCTACAATTTACAAAAAATTACAAAATTTACAAAAACTGAAATTTTGCACCTTTCACCCCCCCTCCACCAAAAACCCGACGCTCATAGGGTAACTTTTTACCAAACAATAGAGGGGTTGTATAGAACAAGTTGACGTAGGAATCGTCCTTTCTCTTTGGATGTTGAGGTTCGGCCTTTTTTGAACTAATTGCACCGTACTATTTGGAAGGGCTACATGAGATCTGTGTTCAGGAAATTGAAATAACTGTAATAAATCTTTTTTCTTGTTGTTTTGTGAAATAAATTATTTTTTGAATTGAAATTAGATTGAATAAATTGAGAAACATTTTGGAAAATTTTTTTTTATGAATTGGCCTTATTTTGTCCTAAAAATAAGATCCATGATGGAATGAGGAGTATGAACTTGTAGAGGAATCAAGAAGAATGAAAAATATGGGAAGGAAATCATTTTAGTGTTTAATCGAAAGTGGGAAAGGTATAATAAACGAAATTACTTATTATAATAAACGAAAACTAGAAAACCCCGTAGTAGAATCCACCAACAAAGTTTTTTCATTACAGTACTTTGAAAGCAATCGCTAATTGTATTGGACTACGAGCATATTGAGACTAAACTCATTACTTGACAATTTGAGAAAACATTAATTTCAATATGTGAATAGTGACGGTAATCATGTATCTAAAAATACTATGATGGTACAATCTTTATTCAAAGACCTTGACATGAGGATTGAATGACTGAAAAATTTAATTGTTAGCACGTAGAACTCTTCAAGGAAGATTACAATTACAATAAAATTCCGATAAACGCTCTAGGACTAACTAAGTAATTAGTTAGGAAACTCATTTGAAAAACTTTCTAGGAAATCATAAGAAAATCATTTTTGTGCCTAGGTAATAATAATTACAAGATTAAATAAGAAAACATATCAAGGACTGTATAGTCTGGGTGCCAAATGCGAAAAAAGGGGGTAACCTTTTTTTGAGGTATGTCGTTGATTTTTTGATCGATTATGATAGATTTTGATGTGTAGATTCCGAATCCGAGTGATGCCAAGCTGTAAAAGTTGAGCATTTTTTGTAATTCAAGATGGCGGCCAAAATTTCGGTTCCATTTCTAGTCTACCACAATTTCCGTCAAGACGAAGCGTCGGACGAAAAAAATTATTCTTAAATTGTTTTTAGTAAATTAAATTTCCAAGAGAATGGTATCGGATTCATGTCTCTATCCTTATTAGGGACGGAGTTATGATTTTTCAAAAAAGAGGCTAATTTTCAAGAGAAATGAGAATTTGAGTATTTTTAGTTTTTGCTTGCTTAGATATTCTGACGTATTCATTTGAATCGTGTAAATCAAAATCCCTCTAGGGATAATTTTGTCCTCTACCGTTTGAGACCAAGTAGACCTCTCTATCTTGTATAGTTTTTTAACTAGGGTAGTAAAAAGATATCCTTGTATCTCAAAAAACCTTATTCATGGGGAATATGGTCTCCAAAAAAATTCATACGTGCTTGTATTCAGATTTTCTTTGGTAATAATGTATTCTAGATCAATTTCCAGCAGATAAGCCACTTACTGACCGAAATTTTGGTTATTTTCAATAGTAAGGACCCTTCAAGGATCTCAATCTAAGGATACCTCTAACTATTGTTGAAGTCATCGGATCTCAACAATTCATAGCTCATTCTTCTCAGCTCATCAAGGCGGTCTAAATGCATATATCATATGTTGAATTCGGTCAAAATTGACGAAATTCATTTCTGACTTAACTTGATTTTCACATCGACTTAAATACATACTGATTAAAAACACTTGAAAACATCTTGGAAATTCAATTTACTAAAAAAAAGATAAGAATAATTTTTTTCGTCCGACGCTTCGTTTTGACAGAAATCGAGGTAGACTAGAAATGGAACCGAAATTTTGGCCGCCATCTTGAATTACAAAAAATGCTCAACTTTTACAGCTTGGCATCACTCGGATTCGGAATCTACACATCAAAATCTATCATAATCGATCAAAAAATCAACAACATACCACAAAAAAAGGTTACCCCCATTGGCACCCAGACTAGTAGTTCAAATGATGAGAGTGAATTTTCCATTGAATCACAAATGCAAACCATTACTTACATCTTACATCGCAGGAAGTAAGATCTAAAACTATAGGTTGTCTATAAATCTATAAATTTATAGATAATTAATATTATTTTAAACAGTGAACTTTTTGAAAAACTGCTGGATGGTACTCAGTTGAATAATAGTATTATTACTATAATATTGTTTATAAAAACAATATAATCAAAACTCTAAACATCATTGTTACAATGCTCATCAAATACCACTGTGCGAGATAATTCAATGTATAGGCTACTGAGAGTAGTTGAATACGATCTACAGTAGAATTAATGCAGTATGTAATAATGCAGTATGTTTTCTAATTTAATCTTGTAATTATTATTTCAACTGTGCTCCTACTTGCACGAGAATTACACTAGAAGTTCAGCAAGTAGTAAATTTATTAGTTTTTCTGATGTTTATTACATTTAAGCTTACTTAAAATTCTTCGTAAATAAGACTGTAACATGTTTTTTGTTTCTCGGCAATAAAATTATGTTTATTTATTAACTCATGTACTCGAATTTCCAGGAATATATTAATAAAATATATTTGTGAACTGATTCATTAAATATCACCTCAATTTCAAATTTAATTAATTTTAAAATGTGGGCCTACAATTAGATGAATGAATTTCATATATATATAACCCATACATATATTTCTCAAACAGCTCATTATTTCTAATTTACAAGCTCTTCGAAACAAAAACAACTTACGGCTTAAAACACGGTGAGAGAAGAAAGTATTCAGACGCTACTTGTTTGGATGCTGTAACAACGCCGCGAGAATCGGTACTGCATTGGACCAAGCGTCGAGACGCCAGCGTTTCCAAAGCGCCGCTCAAGCGCATAACGCTCATTCTCTTTCCCTCCTTCTCTCTCTTTTCTCTCCCCTTCTCTTTCCACTATCTCTTTCGTCTCCTTTTCTATATTGTGCCTCCCCTGTCCTTTCTCGCTCTTTATTCCTTCTCTCTCCTCATTTCAATGCATTTCTCTTTTCCCAATCACCTCTTCTCTTACCTTTCATCCTCTCTCTTGTTTCTATTTCCTTTCACTCCTTCCTATCTCACTCTCTCTTCTTTCTATGCTCTTCCAATCCTTTCTCTCTTACTCGCACTTACTTCTTATTAGAAGATATACTCTTTATTGTAAGTCATACCAACTATTGCAATCTGGAAACTAAGCATTAATGTTTTGTTGTTATATGAATATATAACAATATGTTATAACAGTAAGGTATATGAATATATATAATGTATATGTTGTTACATATTGTGTAGTATATGAATAGAGGAATCTAATATTGAATTATCTGATCACATCTCTATTTCCTATCTCTCACTCTCTTTCATCTCTTATTATATAACTCTTATAATTACAAGTTATACTTTTTTATTTTAAGTTACACTTGTAACAATTGTAATCTAGAATCTAACCTGTAATGTTCTGTAGTTATCCACATGAATAAAGGAATCTAATGTTGAAATAATCCAATCTAATCTCTATTTCCTCTCACTCACACTTTCTGTTTGTCTTTCTCTATCCTCTCATTTTCTCAACACCCTAACCACCCTCTCTCTTTTTCCTACTCCCTTTCACTCTCCCTCTTCTTCCTCCCTCCACATCTATCTCTCATACCTCTCATTACCTCACCCCTCTCACCTCCTTTTCACTTTTCCCCACTCATTCTCTTCTTCCTTCCTCCAGATCACCCTACTTGGTCAAACGGAAAGCTATTTAGACCGCCACCTAGCTCTACATATCAAGGAACAACCGTACTCGAAACGGAACTCGGTCCTGGAATTCGTATAATCTGTTCAAGCAAAGAAGACCTTCTGGCAAGATGAGGAAATAACTCCGGGTCGATCAGTATTGATTCAAAAATTATACATTTGATTTCAAATTGTAGATCAGAACGTTTCCTACAATTTGAGACACAATTTTTAATTTTTGAATCGATATCAAGTGAGATGAAGTCATCTTCCCATCTTGTCAGAATGTCTTCTTCACTTGGACAGACTACGCTACACAGTTTACCAACAACACCGACACCAGTTTCCCGCCAGAACTTACATTGCTGCGTCCTTTATTCGCCATCCGGTAATTTATTGAGCCGTCGTCGTATGTATAGTAGATACAAACGATACCTACTGCAGTTGGTGAATGACTGTTATTACCTAATGCTCAGCTCTGTCAGGACTGTTGAAAAGCGGTCCATAAGAGAAAATAAAGTCGAAATTGGCCACCGCTAAACCGTTTAACTCTTGTGGACCGCTTTTAAACTGTCCTGACTGAGCTGAGCATTGGAAACAAGTGAGTATCGGTCAACCTCCAGTTTTGTGGGCGCCTGCTATACCTGTCTGATTAATATGACACAATGCCTGTCGAAATAAAACAAAGATGATGAAAACCCGAAGGTCTTAAAAAGGTCTTTGATTACAAAAGCTTTAATTTCTCTTGAATGTGTTTGTTACTCTTTCAATGAGTGGTAGTAGTTTAGTCCAGGATTATAGAGAAAAATTAGTGCGTAAGAATAAATTGGAATGATAACAGCATCGAATAGGTAGTTTGTATCAGTATCAGAATAATAATGGAAACTGATTCCCGTTGGATTTTGTAGAACGTTTTTAGGAATTTCGTTATGACAAAAAGGTCGTTTTATAACAAGAAGTAGATTCTTGAGAAAATATAAACTTCTTTGAGAAAAATATGGCTTTCTTGGTGGGCAGTTTTCACTTAAAGGGTTATTGAATGTTAGTAAATGCCTCTAAGAAAGGTACCATAAGTTCCAAACGACTTGGTCACATTGATCACTTTGTCAAGATCAGCACATAGAATTCAACACCTAGTATCCAAACACAACACAACATAAATATTTTGAAGAAACTGATTATTTAACAGTGAGAATATCTTTTCTCAGGGATTTCTCCACAATATATCCTTCCCCAACCCATTAAAAGGAATTAATCGATAATTTCTACTCCTTCAGACTATCAGAAAAACAACTATCGACAGTTTCAGCCTGTCATTGGAAAATAATCGATCATTTCCCATTTGTTCCTCCCAGTACAATTTTCTTCTACTCAAGTGTAACTGGAAAACCAGGAGGAAAACTGATAGCGGTGTGAAATTATAGCAAGCAAGCGTTTTACAAAATAGGATTAAGAGGTATCAACGGGAAGAGGGAGAGAAAGGGGAAAATGTCCATCCTATTGCTGGTCCTTCGTTAATCCCTTTCTCCCTACTAATGACCCTACTTAGCCACCACCTTCTGCTTATACTTGTTTCATAAGCTGCCTCGTCTGACAACGGCCTTCCAGGCCAAAGATTCATTTATGATACTGTACCATACCACCACCTACTCTAAAATGATTATTTATGATTATCCCCACTGGATAATTCAGGACAGACAAAATTCATGAATGTTATTTGATAACAGGGTACCTTTGTGAAGCATGTATTCCTAAGTCATCACAGAAGACAAAAGTTAACTTAACCCACGTACACAACTGATACTCATGTGTTATTTACATGCCTACAATTATTGATAGAAGTATTTGGTCCAGTGTTATTATGATATACAGTATAGATATGGTGAGCTTATCTATTCAGATAGTTAACTGATATTAGCAGCCTCCTCTGATATATTAAAAGAGGATGCTATATGGTATTAGACATTAGGTAGAGCATAACCATAAGGTAAGCTTATGGTGAATATTGCTGGATGAAATGCATGTAGGTATTCCGATTTCTAGTATCCGTGGAGATATTGTACATATATTTCAAGTCAGGGCTCTAATAAACAATATCAAGTTTGACCTAGTAAGCAACGTACAGCATGTCATGCATAAGAATAAGAAAAAATTCTAAAATCTCAAGACTTTTACATCCTGTGCAAAATATTGTAGACTGAACTAATTAACTTATAAATTTAGTAACAACAAAGAAATTTTTATAAGAGAGTAAATGACCTTATGAAGCAAAAACTGGAAATTGTATAATTTAAATAATTTCTGTTTTCAGTCTTATTACTCTAAATTCAAAATTCTCATATTTTTCCCAGGGCCAAGAAATTGTGTTTGAAGTGCGGTGAAACCACATAACCTCATTTGGACTAATCCCCTTTTAAATTTAAGGAAAAACAGCACATGCTTAATCTATTTTTTCTATCCTACTTCATAATTATGTTACGATTATTTTGCATTAATTATGCCAAAAAGAATGAATGTATGTAAAGCACACAATAAAAATATTGATCCTCTATTAAGGAAGCCTCCCACACGACTGAAGTAATAACCTAATATGAAAAATCTCTTACCAAAGTCCATTCAAGTTTCCCAATCAATGGGTGCTTTTTATTATTAATATAACGAAGTTGTTATGATATACCTACCGTAGTAAGTATAGCTGTAAAGATAGGCTATAAATATTACAATACTTCAGAATTTTAGATACTACATGTAGTATTTATATAGGCTAGATAGGGCTACTTCATAGTATTTTATCACAATTATAGGAATGAAGAAAAATCACCTCATTAGCTCTTTGATAACAGTATTATCAGTACGGTATATAGTTTAGAATAACTGTTTCAAGGGCGTACATGAGGATTTTTTCCAAGGAGAGAGGCAAGCCATTTTCCCCGTTCACGTAGTCGATTTTTATAACTAGGCTTCAAACAGTGCTTCAAAACTCCCTATCAATAATCTAATGCATTGTTCCTGGGTAAAAACATATCTAAATATTATTTTGAAACTGTCCCAAAATTCTCAATTGCTCCACATCCCAAATGCCCGATCTATGTTTTCACATTCTCTATAAATTTTGCCAATTCTTTGGGGCATTAAAGAGTATTAAAGTGGTCAATCCTTATGAAAAATTAGCTGAGAGATTCAATAAAACCAGTTAGGTAGTTATTGAGATAATGATCAAAATATAAGCAGAGAACTCAATTTTTCAACTAGGATGGAAATAGTATCCCCTTTTTTGTGACTGGTTCCATCCATTGAATATTATTGATTTTTCCAGGTCTGTTTATTCTGCCTCCAATGATAATGTGTTGAAGTACCTGTCTTATTTAAACATTCCAAATTTTATCTTCTTCACTGCTTTAAAAATTGAATTTTATGCATATAACTTTCTCTATTCTTTATTTCTCGGTACCTACCCAGGTTTTCAAGTCATATATAGGAGAGCTAAGATGGCCATGTAATCATATGTAAAATTTCCAAATTTGTCTTTCTCCTGGCTTTATTCTTCAAAGACCTGTTGATTGCTCTCACAAATAGCTAGAATTCGATTTATTTCAGAATAAATAACCAGTTACTTTCTCCGAGACAAACAATTTAAACAATCCTTCAAAAGAAAGCAAACTATTCAAAACTGCCTTCATTGTCTGTTTTGTCTCCTTGAAATCTGATTTGTGAGATTTGGGTGCGTCCTAGAAGGGGCCAGCAATGAGCTAGATTATCAATTTCATTCTCTACAATATTATTGATTAAAATACCAGAAGTCAACAATAGGTATCCCTAAACTTCGGACAGTTTCAAAATACAGGAGGTTCCCTATAATGATGGGACGGTTGAATAAGCAACAGGTTGTTTAAAGAAATTGTATTTTTAGTTTTCATCATAAATAAGAAGTAGAAATTCAGCCATTTAGTGTACAATAAGCGTGAAAAATCATTTTCGAATTTTATCATCTTCCAAATGTCCTCCATTGGAATTTATGCACTTTGCAGCCAGGCCTGGAAAGTTTCCTCGACATTTCGCAGCATATCAGGTGACCAATCCTCCAATCTCATCTCGAATCCATTTTTAGAGCTGGGATAGTTCTGGGTGGATCGCTTTGATAAACACTCGTTTTTCAGCAGCCCCATAGAAAATGGTCATAAGTTGATAAATCTGGAGGCAGGAGGAACAGGGATATCCCCGTTTCGAAAAATGACGCGGCTTGGGAAACAAAACATTTACAGCATTCATGGCAATTATCGCAGTTTGGCTTGTTGTCCTATTTGTTTGTTCATTCAATGAAACGAGGCGATTTCTGGTGTAAGAAAGTTATGAATCATATCGATGTAACGCACAAAGTTAAAAGTGACAGCCAAAATTTACCCCTTTCTTTCAGGCCCCCTTTTAAGGTGCATATATTCCAATGGAGGGATTGTTTATGGAAAGGGTGTTATATTAGAAAAAGATTTTTCACCTTATTGTAAACTAAATGGCTACATTTCTACTTTCTATTTATGATGAAAAAATTACAAAAATACAATTTCTTGAACAACCTGTTGCTTACTCAAATTTGTCCCACTTCATTGGCGAACCCTGTATTTAAGAACTATAGTATGTTTCTCACCTAGATCTAAAATATTGATGGGAAGTTAGAAACACTGTTGTAGCATATTCAGCCTCAAAAATTAGCTGCTACAATTGCACCTTCAACTCTTCAATTTTTTTCCATTCAAATACATAATACCACAGCTATAACTTCGCAGTAATGGATTCCTAGGTCATGGCAAATCCATTGAAGATTAGAAATGTTTTTTTTTGATTCTGGAGTAACATTTGAGCATATACAGAGTTAGCAAGTAAAACAGAAAGATTTGAATAGGTGTAACTCTTCAAAGAAAAAATCAATTTCATCATTTATTAGTCATGAATATGAAGAAAAAAATGTACTTCTAAATGTATTCTATTGGACAATAATAAAAATATTAATTTCTGAATATAAAATTTGCGAATCGCCCTTCATTGCAAGGCATAAGGCATGTTGTTGGACAGATTTGCGTGAACTTTGGAGTATCGTCTAGTGTGTATTAAAAGAAATATTTTGAAGGGTTCAAGGTTTCCTTAATACTCTCATCTAGTTTTTTAGATATTTCTTCGTTTTTTCAAAGTTGTTTAAACATACACGTCTGAAAATGAGGTGATGATGCAAATCTCTAAAAACATGAGAAATTGATATTTTAGAATTGAATGAACAATTGATTTCGAAAAAATACCACTGCTACTCTCATTGTGCAATTAGTCCGCTGTATTTTTTCCACATTAGTAACTTCTTCAAATTTTCCTGTTTCATTGACTAACCCTACAAAGGATGGAAAAGTGACAGAGATAAAAAAGCATATTCTCATCTGAGAATCTTACTTCCAATAATTCAAGATGAAAATTGTAATTATCTTCTCCAGTATTCGTGGAACTCAGATATGGAAGTTTTACTAACTGAGTCTGTGACTTCGCAATCTTCAACCTACAATTGGTTGTGAATTTATTTCATTCTATGATAATAATAATAATTATTATATAAATTATTTTTTATCTAATTCATTTTTATTTTTTAATGTTGAAAAGCAAAATTTTGTCAACTTCTAGAGGGGGGCGTCATTCTCTGCCCCCCTGCCGTACGCCCATAGACAGGGTTTTCTTTCTCCACGCTTTGTGAATCGATGTGATTCAGGTTCCAGCTATCTAAAATTATCGAAAATACGGTATAGCCTATTAATAATTGTATTTTAAAAAAGTAGAAGGTGACGTTTCTCTTTTGAATCGCCTGGTCAGTTAAGAAAATACACTGGAGAAAATTCAAGCATGAAGATATCAAATGAAAACTAAGAAAAATATTGAGTTATTTCGCAGCTTACAAATCTGATTAACATTCACTGACTTCACTTGTTGAGGGTAGCTGATAAGAACTTTAGATCCATTTCCAAGCTCCAATGTTGTAGAACACTAACAAGATTCGCTGAAATACGAAACAATGAAGTAGAACTTGACTAAAAATAGAAAAATTTCAATTTTGCGTTGCAATTACTTTGATATTAAGAATGATTATCTTAATTAGTGCCAATTATCATCAATTGAACACCATAATATTGAGAGATAGCACTTCTATCTTGAAATTCAATGATATCAAATGAATTATTTGAGGCACACATTAGGATATAATCAATTGAAAAATAGTTTGACAAACAATTTCTCTAATGAATAAGTCATTGAATTTGTAGTGTTGTCTGCTCATCACATGCTCTCAATCTACTCTCATCACTGTAAATAACTGTTTCTATTTATGAAGTTATTTGTTCTATCATGTAACATTAATGTTTCAACTATTGCTGGCAAACTTCAAGCAACAAGACCTAAAAAGTACGGTATAAATAAGCTTATTCCAGTATATGGTATTATACGGTATTATTCTAGATTTAATAAAGTATATATCACCAAATTTCATCAAAAACTACCTAATTGATTGTTGAATGATGATTTTTATCAATACTCATCCTGTCGTTTGGCTAATGGCAATAATCGAAAAACATATCACATCAGAGCGATTTTAGCTGAACTAATTCTTTTTTTGTAGACCGCTTTTTAGACTTTCCTAATAGAGTTATTGTGAATGATAGATATTGGCGAACCAACAGTTTCATTGGCATCTACTACACAAAATGCTTTTGGTAGGTAGGCCTACGTTTTTTGTTGGTTTCAAAGCGAATTCTTGATCGTCGATTTTTATTTCCCAATTCTTGTGACTATATCTGTACATGAAGTATAAAAATAAGATTATACAATGTATAGCAAATGATAGTAAAGTGACACTCATGTCCACATTTATGGAAAATGGGGTTATCTGGCAAAGTGGAACAACCCTTGAACCTCACCCTGTTGAAAGCCACAGCCATATCAGTTACAGGCTGATCAGGGATCATTGGATTAAAATTATCTTTGATCAAATGATCTCTGATCAAATCTCAGATCTTTTTTTGATTTTTTATCATTGATCTTTGATCAAAATAAATCTTTGGTCTTTTGAGTCTTAGTCAAGCCGTCTTTGATCAAAGATTGAAGATCGGAAATATCAAAGATCCAAAAGCAAAGATCAAGATCAAAAACAAGGATCAAAAGATCAAAAGATAAAAGATCAGAAGATAATTCAATCTTTGATCTTTGATAAATGATTTGGATACTTGGTCAAATGATCTTTGGTCAAATAGTCATTGATCCAAAAGAATCTTTGATCTTTATCTCAATAATCCTCTTTGATCTTTGCTTTTGATCTTCAAACTTTAATCTTTTGATCATTTCATCAGATATCATTTGATCAAATGATTTTTATCTTTGATCATTAATCTTTGATAATTGCTCTTTGATCTTTTATCTTTTGATCAGATATCATTTATTGAATCTAGATCAAAAATCATTTGATCAAATATTAAGAGATCATTTGATCAGATCGTTTGACCAGATCAATAATTGTTTGATCAAATATCAAGTTATCTTTTGATCTCTTTTGCTCTTTGATCCTTTTGCTTTTTGATCTTCATTTGATCTTTTGATCATTTCATCATCCTATCATTTGATCTAAGAAACAAGATAAAAAATCGACTTACTCAAGATTATTGATCAAAGATAATTTGATTCAAGTCAAAGATAATTTGAACAGTGATCATTTGCCCAGAATAAAGTATTTGATCAAAGATCAAAGATTATTTAATCAAAGAACAAATTATCTTTTGATCTTTGATCTTTTGCTTCTAGTGATACTTTTTTTTATTGCAGATGATGCCCCTTAAGCATTTTAGCTTGTTAGGTAGGTAATGGATCATGATTGCTGGAGTGAATGATTAAGGGTGAAAAACAGCCATGCCACTGGGATTTGAACCCAGACTCTCCTGCAGCAGTGTAAGCGGACTGAAGGTTGTGATGTGCCCTAGCCACTGCTCCACATGCACAGGAAAGGCAGAGCAATTATATTTGATCTTCAATCTTTTGATCAGATATCATTGCAGTCAAAGATCATTTGATCAAGATGAGAGATCATTTGATCAAATACATGAAAAGATCATTTGATCAGCGATATGAAAAGATCTTTGATCAAATATGAAAGATCATTTGATCAAATATGAAAAGATCATTTATCCAAAAGATCACTTGATCAAATATCAAGATTATTTAACCAAAAAGCTCAAAGAAGCAACAGTCAAAGATCAATTATCAATGATAAAAGATAAAAGATCAGGTCAGAATCATTTGATCAGATATCATTCTGATCAAAGATCATTTGATCTAAGCTCAAGAATCAAAAATCATTTGATCAAGAGTGAATTTAAAACCAAAGGAACAAAAATCCTTTGATCGGGTGTTGTTGTAAGAACAATGTTTTTGGCACATAGCTTGATCTTTGATCCTTTGCTTTTGATCTTTGATCTTTTGCTTTCTGATCCTTTATATTTGATCTTCAATCTTTTGATCATTTCATCAGATATCAGTTGATCATAGTTCATTTGATCTAAGATCAAAGATCATTTGATCAAAAATAATTTTGATCAAAGATTGAAGATCATTTGACCAAAGACAATAAAAATCATTTGATCAAAGATCTTGATCTCAATGATTAGAACTAGGTAGTTCTATTTTCTAGTTTTATATCATCTGGTTGATGTAGATTGATTAATTTAGTAGATAGAAACTGTTCAAAATTTACATTTATACCTTCTAAAAATTTGCAATAAAGCTTTTACAGACTTACAGCTTCCACATCTTTATAAAATTACAAAAAGATGCCGAATGAGTTAAGCTACAAAATATTCTTGAGGGTATAGCTACCTAGAAGAAGTTTTGGGCTAACGCCTGTTTTTTTCTCTCCTTTTCAGTGTATTAATTTGAAAATAGCCCTAATAGAATCAGTCCGTGAAATGGTCAAAATGTTCTGGCTGGATACTAACTGACGTCATGTCTCATTAGAGTTCAGAGTTCAATAAAAATTGTCAGCAGAGTAAATCAACTAACCATTGAATTCGCATCAATCTCTCACTTTTCAACAGTTCGTTTTACATGCAAAAAGACAGACCAAATACTGGGATGACTGTCGCTGCAAATGGGATTAGATCCAGCAGGAACGGTAGAACTTGAAACCTGGAACGTACGAAATAAATTTCCACACCTGGATGAGTTTTCCTGTGGGAGATCGAATTGATATTTTATTCAGCGACCTTCACTCGATACGGGAATCGTGCACTTGGCGCTCATTTGGTATTTCCCAACATGCCACAATAAACACTCCTATCCTATTCCTATATCGAAGGTTCCATCTCAAGAATAAGTATTTCTCAGATAATCCTAACAATACTGTACTTAATCATTTTATGTGCTCACTCGTATATATTATATAATCTGAGTTTATCTATATAGGTTACTCTGAACTATAATAATCTTTTAAGTTGCTCTATAATATATCAGTTTGAATATTTCAACTTGAGACCAAAACTACTATAATACTGTATTAGTAAAACAAATTTCCAGGTAGGCCTACCTGCTACTTAAAAAGTGTTTTTATATCAGTTCGAATATTTGAATTCATCCGAAGATTATTTATATATAATATATTATAATCTCAAATCATGAAAAATTCGCTCCCGCAGCATGGCGGTCGGAAAGTGCAGTTTCAAATGCAATGCAATCTATGATAGCTCAAATCAATCACCATGGCTTATAATGAGCTATTCAGGGTATGAATTCAAAAACGCAGTTTTCGAAGAACCCATGAATAAATTACAATTTTTGGCAAATTATTCGCCATTTTCTCCCATTTTGATTGGATTTTTTCGTTGATGGCTCAAATTGTAGGGCATAACGAACTTGACCGAAATATTAAAACACTAATGATTTTTGTGCAAAATTTGGTCGCTCTCCGAAAAGCCCTTCGGGAGTTATCGTGTTCACTAGAATCTGCACATATATAAATAAATATATTATATATATTCATATATATAATTTTAAGGGACATCAAATTCGTGTTCTAGGGACTCGGAAACGTGTGAAAAAATGTATCACATCATAAATTTTCGATTGTCAGGGAAAGACCAATATAGTGCATTTTTCAATGAAATGCACTAAAAGTAAATATTTTAAAAATAAAATGCACTAAAAGTAAATATTTTAAAAATAAAAGTAAAACAAATTTCTAGGTACTTAAGAAAGTGTTTTTATATCAGTTCGAATATAAATTTATATAAGATATTATCCAGATTAATATATAAGAATTTATCCAGATTATTTATACCTATATTATATTCTCAAATCTTAGAATGGCCAAGTTGGGAGCTAGATACATTGAATTATCAAACTGATAAAAAAGACATTTTTTCTAAGTAGAAATTTGTTTTACTTACATTGTACGGTAGTATAACTTAAGTTTTGGCTTGTTGTATGGCTATCTTCAGACTGAAGAGTGAACCTCTTGGTACAAGATTATGACATCATTTGTAGTTAGAGAACGTTTTCATATCAGTTTGAATTTAAAAGTACCTACAAGAATTAAAATGGATACACAACATATAATTCAAATATTCATCGAATATATAATGTCGATAATATTCATAAACTCTAAATGTGAGTGTCATTCCAGCAAGATAGTGTCTATGATTTGACGATGGAACATAGTAAAATGAATTATACATTAAATTTATTGTAGGAAATTGAAGAGTTGACAGAAGAGATGTATGACAAAATCATAATATTGATTAGCTTACAAGAGTGTAAAAGAAGGGGCATGAACAGATTCAAGCACATATATGGAGAACATAAGGTGGAATATGAGAATGTGAATAACATACAAATACAATTAAAAAAGACAGACAGTATTTTAAAGTATTAAATTAATACAAACTTAAAGTACACAGTATTAAGCCGCGTTTACACCAGAATGTTAATAACATTTATATGAAAAGTTTTATAATATATAAGTCTATATAATATATTATTCAAAGAAGTTATCAACATTCCAGTGTAAATGTGGCATAAAAGACATATAGATTATTGGTGATTGATACGGAAAAACATCGTTATAACTCTATCATTTATTATATCACAGAATAAAGGAAATGATAAATATTACAGATTGAGATTTCATTCCCGTTTTGTTATAACCCTATCACTAACCTCTTCACCTCAGCCTATATAGGCATGGTCTGTAGGCTCCCATATCCGGTACTTTGGCTCATCATCCTAAAGCCTCTCAGAATTTACGACAGTGCTTGTCAAGTTCAAGCACAACAAACTTGAGAGATAAATAAATCAAGCTTCAACTTTCGAACCCAAGTTGTATAACGACCTATCCTACTTCAAAATTAATCAATCAGTTGAGCTAGTGTGCCCTATAAATTTTTGTAAATAACTTACAAAGATGAAATCATCAGATTGATTGATACCCTCTCTTCTCCACGTTTCACAATGATTTTGTGACGTCTGATTTAATGAATATAATTTGAAAGGTTAACATCATCTTTTTAATCAGTGTTCACGAAACGTTGTGACATCCCTCTAGAAACATATTTTTCTTATAATAAAACTATACAGTATAATAAAATCATATCGACTTGCTATGTTATAGTTAACCGCTTGTATCTGGCAATTGTTGAGGCATGTGCCCCGATCGAATGCCCTCTACGGTATAGTCTGTGGAAAAACAAACAGGTACCTCTGTGAATGGGAAAATGACTCTAGCTAGATCCAATATTTGTTAAAAAATCTGAAAACAATCTGTTCTACAATATTGAGACCACATTAATAATTCTTGAATTAGTATTGACCGAGCTAGAGTCATTTTCACATCTTTGCCAGAGGGTCTTTTTGCTTCAACATACTATACCATAGTATAAATCACTGTCGATACGCGGCTTTAAAATAAAGATTAGGCAACCAGTCATGGTGTGGGTGTGTGAAATTCAACAACTTACAAAAGCGATGAACTCATTCATTCACGAACAAATATCTTCCTGAAATTTTATCTGAACAATAGTACCATTGCAAAGACTTCATCAATATAAAATATGAAGGGATAAACTAAATTCACCTCATTAAGAATAGACCTATGCATTGCAAAGTGAAGATTGCTTTTTCTGCAGTTGAAAAAATTGTAACGTATATGAGTTATCAATTACCAGCCATCAATAAATTCAGCCCTGACAAAAATATTTGGAAGGCATGGAGAAGGATTCGTTTATTGCTGGAAAAGATAAGATAGCGGATCAAACAGAGTTTTCAAGAGCAAATGCATAGCAACACACAATTCAAAGCTGTATAGATTTATCATGATTACATTCAAACTGAAATTCTAATTCTTTCTCTTATCAATATTACTTTGTTTTAGGTAATAACTCACACCTACAATGAATTTGTTACACAGTTTAATTTTTTCTGTATGAGCATATTATTTTCCATAATTCAATGCAGTACTAAAGGTGGTGAACTTTATTTAATCTTATGGTAATTTATGGATCGCATATTATTAATCAACCGCAGGAACAAAATTATTAATGATTTGTTGAAGTTCAGCGTCGATGCATTTTCAACAAACGAGTCCATCATCCATGATTCATGTGCTTGTAATGAATTTGGAATATACTGGTAAGTTAAATATGAAGACCATGTTGTGTTGCGAGAGCCTTATTGAGAGGAGGCTTTACCGCATATAATTTTGTAAGCTTTATGACTAGTACATATGTACATACATACTAAGTAAACGTGTGATATACGGGAATGTATGCATATATAGAACAGAATTTGACTTAAGAGCCACTTAACATGAAACATGTTGATGAACACGAAGAAATTGAATACGGTAATAATTGATTGGATTGGATTGATAAAAACTTGTACATTTGAATTGAAATTCATATTTCATCAGAGCTGTTTTATCTTTCCTCACTTAATGGAATTCTATCTATTCAATACATAACGATTATTCTGTATAAACGATATTACATAGAATACTACTTTTAACTGCTTTAATTTTTAATTTAATTGTGCAAAAGAATTGAATTAATCAATTTACAACTTTCAAGTGAATGAAATAATTCGAAATTAATACAACCATTAATGGATGACGGGAATTGTATCAACTACGGTTGAAAGATGAAATACTCATAGATGTGGTCCAGATTTCGACACTTAATGAATTCAGTACCGTATCAAGTCAGTTCCAACCCAGTCCACCACATCAAATCGTTATTGATCAATGGCTGACGATTGGTATGATGAATGATTGTTGGATACAGAATAATATTGTTTGAAGGAGATAAGGGCTATAAGTCTGTCCAAGCAAGAAGACATTTGGCAAGATAGGAGAATGACTCCAGCTCGAGTGAATATTGGTTAAAAAATTATAATCCTAGTTTCAAATTGTAGATCAGAATGTTTCCATACAATGCTTGAGACCAAATTTGAGAAATTTGTGAACCAATATTGACCGAGCTGGAGTCATTTTCCTATCTTGCCAGAATGTCATCTTTGTTGAACCAGACTACAAATCATCCGATACTAATACGCATGCGCAAATCAGACCTTGAAGACGTAGGTCCTAGTGAATGCTGCTCCAAACTTTTTAAATTAGCTTTAAATTAGGAGAACTCGAAATGAACTGCACTACAAGATATGACTGACTGCAGCAATAAATAAATATAAATATATATCAGCTACAGTGCTAAGCTTCAAAAATCTCTATGGTTGGTTATAAAAATCAATGGATTTATCTATCAAATTATGTGATACTATAATAATAAAAGGTAAGGTATATGTAATGCCGGCTAATTGCGATATATAGCAAATGAGTCATATAAATTTAACAAGTATGAAGCTGAAAGCATTCAACAGGAAAAATTCAAGAGTACATGAGACAGTGAAGTGATTTTATTCTGATACTATCATATAAGAGATATCTTCATAATAAACTTTTAAGGTATTTTAATAGATTTCAGACTTAACATGATGTATTCCACTATAAAAATAATAAGGAATGATAAAATGAGCTGAATACTATAATTTATAACAATTATATTCAACAATATTACATCCAAACAATAATATATAATAATTTGATTATGTATAACATTACTATAGATATATTAAAACTTGGGCTATACACTTCAATATTTATCATCATCTTTATTCAATCTAAAACTCATCACCAGAGGATAGAATACTACAAAAATTCCCTAATAAAATTCTTATACTAATTCAACAAATTCGTCAATATCATACATCTACAATTATTATTGATTTACATTAGTAATATACCAATAAAACAAACAAGGAAATAAAATGATAGAAAATAATAATAATTATATAGTAAGAAACAATTCATCAAAATTGATGGGAAACTGTGATATTATAATTGGAATTGAGGATTAATGAACAAATGAAAAATTATGTATTATAGCAACAAACATAAAAAATCAGAAATGTTTTCCATTTTGAAGGATTAATCTCATCGGAAGTGATCAAGGCTCTGAAATGAAATAAAGTCTTGAAGTTTTTCATGAAATATTCAAACTGAAAATGCATTTAAATCTGTCATTACCCTTTCATGCTATCAAATAATCTACCAATTGAACAATTTACATTCTTATTTGAAAATACAATAGATAATATTATACTACTTTAATAATTATTACCAACATTATAAATGAGCGGAATTTCGATAGAAGAGATAAAAATGCAAAATTGCAATTTATAACTTCCCAGAGTTACTAATACAAAATTATAAATGCTTTCTACTACATTAGCCCCAGAAATTAGTTTTTTATATTCCTAGTTTCACAAAAACAAATTATATATACATTAACATAAAGAAATTAATATCTGATAACATATCACATACTTATAGATAAGGGGAGATTTTTATGGTGATAGTTACTCTTAAAGAATGGAAATAAAACACGTTTAAAGAATAATAATGATAATGAATGATGGAAAAGAGAGTGAGACATGAATTTCAAATTAACTGTTACTTGCAGAAGCAGACCCAGAGCTAAATTGTTGTTCAGTGACACATTTCAACTCCTTCATAATATGCTAATGAATAATTTCTGTAATAACAGTTTAATGATGATACATGGCAACACAAAATGAGCGCAAAAATTGAATAAATTATTTTATTTCCTGTATTAGGAATAGGCCTATTTACTACGGTAATTCTAATCAACACACAAAAACTATGAGTTGACCAATTTTAAACATTCCGAAAAATTATATTATATAACTGAAGCTGCTTTATCGATTCGAAGTTTGTCCAAACAAAATCAATTTCAATAAAAGTAAGTACTTACATCTACACCTTCAAGCTAACAATAAATTGATGAGCAATTACCAACACTAACTTTTCTACTATGAGACAAGAAACATACAGAATAATAGTAAAGCTTCAGATGATGTTTTATGCACTACTATGATGAAGAAATGTTAGCAATCATTGAAAACAGAATATGATGATTTCTAGACTAAGATTACACTTAGCACCAGAACAGAGTAAATCTAAATAATGAAGAAACCAATAGCACACAGCACAATAATAACCAGTATAAAATGTGTAAATATATTAATATCTGCTAAATATTTTTTTTAAAACGCTTATATATTGAGAACATTATATCTGTGATGTTATAAAATTACTTTGATTGGCTATCCAAGTTTCTCATAACTAAAATAAGATCGCTTTTTTCAAGATATTTCAAAAAAGTTTGCTATGATATGGGAAACCCTGATCCATCAACATGTTGAGTCAATGATTTGTTTCAAAGTTTCTACAGATTGCTGGAATAGTTTATCGGCGAGAAATAATTATTAATTTAAAAACATGGTTCTGTAACAAATCACTGCGACAATAAATGTCATAAATAATATCACTAGAGTTTGCGTGGTTCTGTAAAACAAACCAATAAAGTAAACCACAATGCATAATAATGCAACTTTAACTCAGTTATAAAATTGATCTATGATGATACAATACCACACTTAATACGGTAATGAGGGCTTCATGAGATACATAAATCAGGGAATTTATTTTACACATTCACAATAATTATATAGTATCTATATTTTACACTGATATGGTTATTTATCATCTGATCGAACTATAGCAGAATGAACATATAACTATTAACAAATATTTAATTTCAACAATTTATAAAGAACAGCAAATGAATTGACAATAATAATATGGAGACAAAACATAACAGAAATTGAAGAGAAAATAATATGAGTTCCGAATGTACAGAAAAACTGAGACAAGTTTATCAGCTTACTAGAAAAACATTTGTTCAATATTTTCGACAAGATGTGGACAAAGATGAGAACAAATTACTATAAAAACGAGTATTTCATTTACCATTACTGTCATTCACAATAATCATAAATACTCGCATACTTCAGGCCTAAACAGTAGCAGTCTTCCATAGAGAGAATTATTCTTACTCTGCAGTAAGGCATTGCCACCAAATTTCGAATCCTAGATCATCACACACATGTGAACATTTCTTAATAAATCAGTACGGTGACACATCACAATTCAAAACCTAGTTTCACTACTATATAATCCTATCAATACCGAGGCCATATTCACCTAATATATTGCACCTTCTGATCAATTACCTCGAGAATGTGAATCCAGCAGAAAAGTTTCTTGTTTTTAGATATCGAAAACACTTTCACCATGAATAAATTCCGTTAGATAAACTAGAGTTATATAATTCCTTGTCCTAATTGAATCGCCTAGTATTCCACCTTGACTACCTGTAGTAAGTTGCTGATTGTTGTAGCGAGCCGTAAGGGGCCTGCAACATAGACAGAAATGATCAAGTTAAAACCACAACTTGATTTAAATTACTTTCGAACTTGAATTCGGATACTCAATCACAGTTAAATAGTTACGTTTTATTCAAAACTAGATGAAAAATGAATTGAAGTTTTTGTCTTGAAGATGGAAAATTCTGAATTTTTTAGAAGATTCAGTGTCATGAGTCATGAAGATGAATTATAATTATGAAGAAATGGAAAAAGAAAATCAATTTGATAAAAATGATAATGTAATATTGTGATCAAGTAATCAAGTACTTTTCTCCTGAGTGTGATACCCACATGAGCTCCTAGGCTTGTACGTGGGTAATAAGAGAGATGATTACGAGAGATGACAAAAACTTTTAGGGCATAGACGGCTTATCGTCTCCTTCGAAAGAAGGAGTGGCCGTATTCATGTTATTGTGCTGTGGTCAAAAAATAGTTCCCTGGTCAAGAATCGAACTCGGAACCTCTGGGTATCAGACCGGCACGTTATCACTTACTCCAACGAGCCACCGTAAAGCAACTTTATTTGTTATGATAATAAAATACATTAGTAGAGGATTAATCATTGTTACTGAACAAGAATAGAATAGTGATTTTGTTGAAAACAACAAAAATGGATAAATTAATATTCAGTTGATATTATACAGAATAGATTTCTAATGATTTCAATATTTAAATACTTCTTTTCTTAACATCTTTACCGCAGACAAGCACTCATGGTCTGTTGACCGTCTGAAGTGTGTTCTTGAATTATTTAGGAGCCCAAATTTGAAAATTACTACCGAGATTAACATTCAATTACAATTTATTAAAATAATTTGAAAGACAACCACGTTTACAATAGACTTGAGAACGTTTTCAGAACTGAGGAAAAAAATGGTAAGAAGATAGGAAATATACGAAGGAAGAGGTAATAGGAATTAGCAGTTTATTTTCGCTCAACGTTATTCATTTTGTCAAATGAATCTTCACGAAACTATTCAGTATTCCATACAATTCTAACAAGGCAATAATTCAGAGAGCTCAGTTGTTTGATTCCGGAGGAGAAACAAAAACTAGAAAATATGATAATTATTCTATAAGTTATAGATTTAAGATGTTAACTTCAGATAGCAACAAATAAAATTAAAAATTAAACGACAATCAACCTTATATAATATTGACTAGGCCAACTACATATCAATCGTAACTGCTCCCAATAAGAGACTATGATACTTGCACATAAGCTTCATAATGAATCTAACTGAAGAAAACAGAATTAACGTGTTTAGATAAATAAATGTAAAAAAAGCTCATCAAAAAGTATTGAATAACGTGCACTTTCAATCAAGTTTTTTTGCCTTGACCAGTGTAAATGTGTACCGTAATATTTGAAAGTGTTAATTTTCAGTGACCTCAACCGGTACAGTGTTTCCATTCAAATCAGTGAGTGGGTGCAGAATTTAAAATAATGTTAGAATATGCATGCTAGCATACTCTGATAAAGCTACATCCAGAAGCCCCACACCCATGGTGCAAATAATCAATACGAAAAAACAAACCTATTTAATTCAAAGATGATCAGATCAGGCCACTATTTCTAACTGACTATTCACTAAATATTTGAATTTAATGTCTCTAAATGAAAAGATAAATAAAAAGAATTAAAAAGCTGCACTCCATTATGCGTGAGAAACACTAACAAATGTGCAATAAAGACAAACTGGTTGTATGTGAGAATTAAATCACAGACACAAAAATGGAAACACAAAAAGAAGGAAACACAACTATTGATGTAGAAGAATGACTTTATAATGAATGAAGTTTTATAAGCCTCAAGACATCATCATGTCTTAACTATCTTGAATGATTCAAAAATTGTATATTTTCCCTAAAAATGGTATATTAACAAACAAGAACTAGAGTATATCGACGGAGGATATTCTCAAACGGAATAATCAAAGAAAGCTTTAATCCTAAATCAATGGATCAAAAACAAAGAAATTATTTAATTCAATGTTTCATGAGTCCTAATTTTCAAAATTCAATTTGAAATTTATTTCCGTCAAAGGAAAGTGAAACACAAATGAGTCCAGCGTTACAACTACCTTTTTATACTAAAACCTGACTGAAGTTTGTAGAAAAAAGGCTACTAGAACAAAAATATTCAATATTGAGCTTCAATAATTGAAAATTGCTCTCATGAGTTGAAATATTCCATGAACATTTAGAAAAGAGTACTTGAATTTCTAGTTCATTAGAATAGAACAAAACACTTGTCCGTTTTGCTCGTCTTGGTGGAATATAATTATGTAACTGAGATAACAGAGTAATTTTTCTTGGTAGGCAACCAACTGTTGTAACTGAGATAACTTAAATGGGATTTAAAACAGTTAGACATTTTGCCGGTTTAGCTGGAATTTGTGAAACATGTAATAAACAAAGAGTAATTTTTCTTGGTAGTCAACTGTTGAGTTTAAGTGTATTAAAATGAGATTTGAAAGTTATCAAAATGAGATTGGAATTTAGAGCGATCGGGAGAGTAACTCACCTCTAGAGGGCAGGCAGGGGTCTCCCGAGGGAGATTTAGGGTTCATCATAATGGAGCTGACCTCTCGAGACAGCGAGCTAGCCGAACTGCTGCGCGAAAGCTGCTAAAACCGGCCAACAGTCACACAACGCATGCCAACGCAACGCAACATGCTCTCTCTCATACAACACATTCAGGTCTGACTAACTCACTAACTCTAACTAACTCATTTCATCATAAGGGTTTTATGGTGGAGAATACCCAAAGTCCTAACTCCGCTACAATAAAGGGAATTTTGAATCAATCATATATTTCATTGTACTCGTTCGACTAACAAATAACTCACTCATCATGAGGGTTTTATGGTTCAGAGGACCTAGAGTTCTAACTCCGCCATAATAAAGGCAATTTATCAATCAATCTACCATCTTTTCTATTGTACTCTCACTACCAAGGAACTGTATTGGATTATTCTTCTTAAAGCGAACTGAACAGTTCAATTTACTTTCATGAACTTACATAACTTGTAACGGGTGATCCAAACCTAAATTAAAAAATATCATGTTTCTTGGCGGCGACAATGTTTAAATTGGCAACTAATGAGATTTTGACAGTAGTATGGTATGAAATAACGCTTCTTTCTAGCTTTGATGTACATCCATGAGCTTCAAGAACCCGGTGGAGGAATTCCCAAATCCTTTGGGATTTTATATGTCTAAACCCCACCCTTCCAATTTTTGTGGGAGAAAAAATTGTTATTAGAAATAACATATCCAAGAATACTCCTTACAAGATCTTAAATTCAACTAAAGCACTTAATCAGATAAGTGTAATTAGGCTACCATTAGGAATAAAATTGAAAACAATGAATAGCTTTGTACTCAAAATCTCTGAATAAAAAATTTCAAAACAAATATAATAATTTTAAGAACCACCCGATATCA
Source organism: Sogatella furcifera (assembly GCA_017141385.1). Classification (NCBI taxonomy): domain Eukaryota; kingdom Metazoa; phylum Arthropoda; class Insecta; order Hemiptera; family Delphacidae; genus Sogatella; species Sogatella furcifera. The sequence goes on along the minus strand of CM029552.1, from coordinate 27,118,668 downwards.
AACAAAAGGTAGCCTTTCATATAATTGATTCAACTTTCTGTGATTTTTAATTTTATTGATTGGAAATTAAATTTTGATTTTCATCTTCTTGAATAAGTAAATTGAAGTAATGTGACTATGGAGTCGGAATATTCTTCAGGACCTATTATTATAGTCAAAGTGGACCTCAGTAAATAGCTATGAAGATGATATTAAAAATGGTGATATAAGCGCACTGTTTCTCATAAAACACAATTGACTTTCTCAGTTATGAAGCTGATAAATTCTAGAACTGAAGATTATTGAGCTGAAAGTACACTCTTCAAAGCACACAACTCAACCAATAATAAACACGACAAAAATATTTTAAAACAAACCAACAAACATCTAGCGCTGAATTTGACAAAACTATACAACTTTTTAGCAAAATAAACATCTAAAAAATAATGATTCAGTAACGAATGTTAATATAGTTTAAAAATCTTTATATCTAACTGAATTAGTAATAATATAAGAGACAATACGCAGTTGAATATTGATAACTGAATATCTAAATTAATAATCCAAATAATAGTAGAATTCACTTAGAACAAAAACGGCGTGAAGAATAGCGAGAGATTTTTTAGCACTTGATGTCTCATGGGACAAGTGAAAATAGATCAGTCAGACCTGAATGTGTTGAGTTCAAGAAGTAATTGGTAAATTCTTAATATTATAGAACTAGATCAATCTAAATTTCTATTTCAAAATTGGGATTATAATGCGATTATATGGGAAACTGCGATTATAAGGCGATCAATCTTTGAGAGGATCAGAAATTAGTATTTTCACAAGTAGATTGCATTTAAAATGATACTTCACAAGTTTGATCCGTGTCACTAAGACAAATTTACTTTTAAAAAATCCGTTGTAATCGAGAAAATAATATATTTCTTCTAAAGGTACAATTCCCAAGCCGCGCGGCTCGAGCTGCCCGGCTATAAATTCACTGCTAGAGCTGTCCAGCTATAGCCTTCACAACTCTATCAACATAACTATTATAGTATAGATGTTTACTCTGTTATTAGGGCTACTAATGTATACTAAATAAAAAAAAATAGTGGAATTCACTGCCATTTTTGAGAAATTTCGCTATTTATTGATTGAGTATAAATTATTAGCCCTGTTAACAGAGTAATCTGTTAAGAATCTTAAATATAGTTATGTGAATAGAGTTGTGATGGCTAAACAGCGCAGCTAGAGTTGGGCAGCTCTAGCAACGAATCTAGGAGCTGGGTAGCTCGAGCAGTCGCTTGGGTATCATACCTTAAGGACGCTTGGGTATCATACCTCAAGGACGCTAAGAAAATACATTTAAACGAAAAAAATGTTGAAGTAAGTACTGATAATGAAAAAACAATTTACATTTTGTAATAGTATTTTTAGCAAGTTTGGGATACGACAGAAAGACGAAAATTTGGACAAAGTATGAAAAGAGAAATTGCGGGGATACTCGTATAATGAATGACAGATAGTTATAGCATGATTGTTCGGGAAAACACTAGAACAAATATGAAAATTAGAATTAGTATTACAGCATCCTGTGGCTGAATTTCCATGCATCAGAATATTCAAGTTTTTAATCAAAGCTGGACATTAAAAAGCTTACTAACAAAAAAGGTTTATACTATCATCAGAGAGTAACAAAAATGATAGACATTTTATGAAAGTTGCCATTTATTTTGCAAAGAAAATAATGCAAGAAGGCATGTGTAAGCCATTATGCAAATTGTAAGAAATGTTCAATACTTCCATAATGACTAACTGCGGATTACTAACTTGAAAAAGTAATTTTTTATTTCAACTTCAGCTTGCTAAGCAAAAGCTTGTCAGCATTAATCTACAGGCGCAAAAGGATGGTCGTATTTGAGCAACAATTTTTTGTGATGTTTACAATGATATGAAAGCTGACTTGTTTATATTATCAGAATCAAGTTTACAATAAATAAGAAATGGAAGCAACGGTAATGAAAAAAACAAAGATAAAAATAGAAGAGAAAGAACAAGTGAAATGGGAATAAACTAATCCAGGTATATGAACAATAAATATTTATAAACTTAAAATCTTATCAAAATTGAGTCAATAAAATTTTTCACTATATCTAGACTAATTATCGACAAACTAAGTTTGATGTCCAATTAGAGAGTAATAACATTCAAGGCTAATTGAAAATGAATTTTATATGAACGTTTAAATGAAATTTTTGTCATTAATTATCATTCTCTTACAGTAGATTAGTAACAAGTAATCAGATAAAATCAGAATTAGTCGAAAACAAAAGTAGTTTGTTAGTTTAATGGGAAAAAATTTTGGTAATCAAGAATATTTATGAAGTACAGATTAAAGCTGTACATGGGCGGAGTTTCGGCCCCCCCAAACAATCACTAGATCCCATGCCCAAAAGTTTAGCCCCAAAGTGAAGGGTACTAAGTACCCCTAGACTACCCAATTGGCCCTCTCAAGACTTCCCGACTGCCCCCCCAAAGGAGCTAGCGGTTAACTCCGCCCATGATTTTGTAGTTCAGATTCAAGACACGTAGTTTTCCAGTTAGTGATTTCAAAAACAATCAAGCTTTGAATTATAACAAGTTAGTGGGGAAGAACACAAGTTATGAGTTATGATCACAAAAAATATTGATTACTATTTCCAGAACATTAATTTTAAACAGATAGTCATATACAGTAGTTAGTTTTAGAATTTAGTCGCTTCATTTTTAGTAGCATTACTAGCAAAACACTTGAATAAACCGATCCAAGTTTCCCCGAAAAAGTAGAGTATCTTTCTCTAAATGAGATCTAAATATATTAATAAAAAGCATGGAATCTAATCAAACTCTTGATTAATATAATTCTCACTCTAAACTTGTTCTAGAATAAGTATAAAACTGCACTTCTATGAACGCAAACTGTAATCAAAAACAATTATAAAATAGAGCTATAAATATTTATGACAGACCAAATTACAGCAGAGCTTCAATAATTCTTCAGCGTGACAAACCAAGAAAGGTCAGACCGCTTTTCGTCTTCTTCTATAGAAGTAAAAACACAACACAATATTTATAATCGAAATTACAATTGATGTTGTTTCTTGTGAAAAATTAATATTCAACTTTTTTATGAAACAGCAGTGATGATTTAGTGATACCGTATTTTAAAAGAAGGTCTAATTCTATTGAAAGTGGAGAGTAAAAAAATATAATTCCTACATTTCCTTAAAGAAACTTCAAGGTTTGTTCAAGGAAGTTCCTTGAAAATAGTTCATGAACAAATGAACATAATTCAATTTTTCCAAATAAGACATTTTCAAAACTACAGTAGTTGATTACTATCTTGTATTGCATTAATTCAATTCTAAGCTTGACATTATAAAATATCTGTAATTGAGTGTAGATAGATGGTATTTTATTCTTGCTGTGATCTCTTTATTATTGAAAAATCTGGTATTTAGTAGAATACTTGATAAAAATAATTGATAAAGAAAACAGACGGTATTAAGAATGAAAGTATTTGGATCTTTTCTGGATATAAATTCAATAATAATGGTTACGATCCTCTCGACAACCACTAGTATACTTAATCATACTTTCAGCCACTTTAGCACCCTCCTTCAATAGAATGGTGCAATGTTCAGACACTTTTAATTATAACTATTTTTGTATTCTATTTTATTTTACGAGATTAGAATTAAGCTTGGAAATTTTATTTGAATTACTTTTTTCTAAAATTTAATTTAGATTACTTCACAGAAAAGAAGAATAACGAAGATGAAGTCAAATATCTTTTATTATCCGCTTACATAATCCATAAGATATTCATTCCGTTGCCAATACTTCAGTCTTTTCAATAAAGTCGATGATACGGTATTCAATAGAATTATTTCAACAGTTCACTTCATTTTCATATTATGTAACTCTAATCACTAAGCTACATCTTTAATATTTGATTGATCACAATCATGAGAAAAACACAGGTGAATGGTAATGCACAAACTCAAAAAAATAGATTGATGGATGTTAACATCTATGACGCCATGACTTTGTTTTCAGGGTGATTGTTGTCTTTAGCAGTCTTTTGGTTAATGTTTTCACCCCCAACACCAAAACCGTCTCTAGGCTGCATGCAAAAACAAGAAATAAGTTTCACAACACCACTACTCAGATTTATCAAAACATGCAATACACATAATTATGGAGATTACTGTTAGAAGGAGTAACAAAATATTCATTTCAATGAACGGCAAATTTTTCATAGACGAAAAGAGTGTGCCGCGCTTTGCTTACAAAGCTACTAGTTCTTGTAAACTGTAGACACATTGGTGCATCAAAGTACAGTAGTTCGTTTTGAATTTTTCAGAAAGATACACGGGAGGGTTGTAGACAAAAAAGTTGTTAAGATAAATAACAGATCTTTAATCAATTTATTGGGCTACTAATCAGAGTAATATTCTGAATTTATTACTGATTCAATTTAGATTTAAGCCTGAATATTGGATATTTTTCAAACAGGATAAAGTAAGTATGAACTAATTCACTAATGAGATGGAAAGCAAATTCGCGTTTTTATCAAAACGAATACAGGTTTGTGCCTAAATTACGAATTACGATTTCATAAATTTTAGAAGTTTTGTTCTTGTATTGACTTGAGTTAGGTTTAGTAATGAGAGACCAGAATTATGGGAGAGAACTATCAGAGAAAGATTAACAGAGTATAGAGGAAACTTAATTGAAAAAAGAACAATCATATTATTGCAATGCTGAACTCGAGCCTTTCTGTGTTTCAACCGTTCAACTCAATATCGAATTCTCACAAATTATCAGTTCAGAAAATAGGAAATATTGATTTTTCAAACTACCGATTCCCACTGAAATAATCAGATGAAAATATATTCAGTAGCAGTGCAGATTAGTAGCAGTAAATCGTAAAGATTTCAACGAAATACATGAATAATAATTACAATGCAGATAATGATCAGTGTTTCAACTTGAAATGCAGGGTAGTAGAATATTAATAAGAATAACTGGACAGTTTACAATGTCCGGCCACATCAACTCACAATACATCAACTCAAAAAAATCCAGTCTCATTTGGAAAATAAAATATTGATAAGTGAAATAGCTAAGAGCCACCCAAATAAAATTACATGTGCTAAAAAAATCAAATCAAACATGACCCAACATTTTCCGAGTTTCCACACAAGCCGAAATATGATGAAGTAGGTATTTGAGAGAAGCAGAGTGTTTTGAAATGGAGAAATTGAACATGATCCAACATTTTCAAATGAATTCACACAAGCAGACGTGTGATGAAGTAGACATTTTTCGAACTCAAAGCGTTTTGAAGGGAAAAGCAGTTTTTCAATATCAAATGTTAGATGCTCACCTCAGCCGGTTGCTGTTGGTCAAGGCTTTTGCCTTGTGATGTCGATTCGTAGCTAACTGGACCAGATGGAGTGAGAAAGTCGATTGGCGCATTCTCGTTTCCTTCCACTATAAAAAAGAAATGAGAGGAAGCAATTAGAGATGACAAACGAAATTTCATTCCAACCTTTTTGTAGATTACTTAATTCTAATGACTCACAATTGGAGAGCCTAATTCTTAGATCTTGTCTAGTCTGTACAAGCAAAGAAGATATTCTGGCATTCATTTATTTATAAATTTATTTGAGAAAATACAAAACATGGTTAAAACACAGACAGAATGTCCAAAACGTCTCATTTTCAAAATTTAATAAAAATATTCTAAACCTTAGAATATATTAGGTTATATAATAGGTTAGAATAAAATAGGTTATCAAATTAACTTCCATTACTCACAAATTTCCTCTTTCGAAAATAAACTATAATAATCAATTAAAAATATTTTTTATAAAATCCAAAAATGCATCACAAATATATAAAATGACAAAAATAATTTTTTTTTTTTTTCTAATGAATGTCATTGAAACTTGTCTTAGAGACAAACCATCAATTTTCAGTTCACTTTTCTTAACTATAACACGACTAAAAACTTCAGTTCATCCAACGACGACTAAAGCAGTTCTGAGAGCAGCACTGAAACTGTATACACTCACTATCACCAGTAGGTTTTAAACTAATTCAAAAGGCTTCGTTCTCTTAAGCCTCCTGATAATATCTTGATTTTGGAGTAGTAGGCCTGCCTCGGGGTTGACATGATGATGGAGTCTGGACTCATGGCGCATAGCAAATCGTCTTATCTCACTAGACACAAACGGTATACGTAGATCTCTGTGCAAATCACTGTTTCTAATGTACCAAGGAGCATTGACCATATTCCTCAATACTTTATTTTGAAATTTCTGTATCAAATTGACATTACTCTTACAGGCACAACCCCAGAGCTGAATCCCATACACCCAAATTGGTTTTAATATCTGGTTGTATAGAATTATCTTGTTCTTTAGAGATAAGCTGGATTGACGACCAATCAACCAATACATTTGTCCATATTTAATATCAAGCTGTTTCCTTTTTATTTTTATATGTTCCTTCCACTTCAATTTGACATCTAATGTCATTCCTAGATATTTAGCAGTATTTTCACATGGAATTCTATGGCCATTCAGGCTGATATCAATTGTTTCTATTACTTTTTTGTTGGTGAAATTTATTATTGATGATTTCGATTCATTTAGCTTTATCTTCCATTTCTTAGTCCATTGGCATAGTCGATCTGCAGCTACTTGGAGAGTGGTGGATGTTTCTTGTATAGTGGCGCCTGTAGTCAGAAGCGCAGTGTCGTCGGCAAATGTTGCAACAGTGATGCCATCACAATGTGGAATATCGCATGTGTACAAAAGGTACAAAATTGGCCCCATTACACTACCTTGAGGTACTCCTGCCCCAATAACTTTCAAGTTTGAGTAGTCATCATTCTGCTTTACTCTGAATGTTCTATTTGTTATGTAAGACGAAATCAGTTCTACATATTTTTTGTAGTGAATCAAGTTTTTTTATCAGTCCTTCATGCCAAACTTTATCAAAGGCTTGGGCTACATCAAGGAAAATAGCAGAGCAAATTTTCTTCTCCTCCAAACACTTCTCTATAATATTGGTTATTCTGTGAATCTGTTCGATTGTAGAGTGCTTCCTCCTGAATCCAAACTGATGTGATGGTATGAGCTCTCTCTCCTCAATTATTGGAAGTAATCGTTTGAGAAAGAGTTTTTCAAACAACTTTGAAATGACAGGTAGTAATGATATTGGCCTATAGGATTTGAGTTCATGTGGTGGTTTTCCTGGTTTTTGTAACATTATTATTTCAGCGACTTTCCATGAATCAGGGACATGCTTTAATCTAAATGCTGCATTGAATAAATAAGTGAGCAGAGTTATTGCTTTTCTTGGCAATTTCTTCATAATATTCCCTGTAATTAGATCGAAACCAGGTGCTTTCCTTGTACTTAGATTGGTAAGGATTTCTTTTGATACTTCATTTACACTGACAGGCTGTATATCAGAAATATCTGTATTTTCCCTGGTCTCAATAACTTCGTTTGTAATTACATTGGGCTGAAAAGTTCTAGCTAAATATTCTGCAAATTCTTCCACTTTTTCACTGTCTTTACGAGCCCATGATCCATCTGTCTTTCTCAGTGGTGGGATATGGGATGTTGACATTTTCAATTTTTTCGTGGTCTTCCAAAGTGCAAAGTCTGTCTCCTCATCTGCTGTCAAGTTTTGAAGATAGGTGTTGAAAGTTTCTTCTTTCCAGATTTTGATCTCCCTTCTCAATTGTTGAGTTTTTATTGTTGAGAATTCTTTTATCTTCTGGATCACGTGAATGCTGCCATCTTCTTCTTGCTCTTCTTTTTTCAATTACTAGATCTTTTTATTTCTCTTGGATAGTTGATTCCTGCTGTCTGATATGTACGTTCTTTTGTATTTTGCCAGGCTGCTTTTTGTATTAGCTTGAAAAACTTTTCTGCTTCTTCTTCTAACTGCTGTTTGCTTCTTAATTGAACATTTAGGTCAATTTCATCATCTAAAAACAACTGAAAGCTTCGCCAATCTGTAGTTTTATTGACAAGTGTGGGCTTAGCTTGTCTTTTTATTATTCTCTCGCTGAGCGTGAGAATAACAGCAGAATGATCTGAACTTAAGTCGAAATTTTCCTCAATATGAGTAAAATTGGTAGATATTCTCTTTGATATGAAAAAATCTAGGAGGTCAGGGATTTTATTTGTGTCTGTTGGCCAATAAGTCGGACTCATTGAAGAATGAAAAATGCATCCTAATTCATTGATAGCATCTCTTAATTCTCTTCCTTTTGTGGATGACAATCGGGCACCCCAGTCAAGATGCTTAGCATTAAAATCTCCACCTAAAATGAATCTATCACCCAAGTGCTCTAATATCATTTTATATTGATTCTTTTTCAAATTGTATCTAGGAGGACAGTAGATTGCTCCAACTCTAAGATTTTGTGCGAGTGTTTCAATTCCTATTACTGTGACCTGTGCTTCTGGCAATTGTAGATTGCATTCTTCATAATGATTTATGTTGTCTTTAACTATTATTGCACTGCCCCCATGAGCTTTATTGTCCGGGTGTATTGTTTGATATATTCTATAGCCTTTTATTTTCAAACATGAATGAGTTGTTGAGTGAGTCTCTGACACTAAGCATACGTCAACTTTATTTGTTTCTAAAAATATTTCTAATTCAAGTTTTCTATTTATAATTCCGTTAGCATTCCAAGTTACTATTCTAAGTTCCCTCTGATTCATTTCCTTATTTGAGATTTGTTTGACAAAGTACTTCTAGATTCTAAAGTTTCTAACCTTTCAGAGAAATTATCCAACTTCTTCATTATCTCGTGCAACATAAATGTAATATTTGACTCATTCATACTATTTGGCTTGAGTGTTTTCATCTGTTCGTTATTACTACTTGTTTTGGTTACTTGTGCATACGATACATTGTTCACTACTTCACTACTTGTGTTGACTCTAGTTGGAACACTTTTTGTTCTATCTTTATACAAATTATCCCTTCTTTTTTGAAGTTCTTTAGCTACTAAACAGCCACGATAGTTTGCGGGGTGAGCTTCACCACAGTTGTAGCACTTAGGTGGAGTACTCTTTTCCTTACTACAATCTTTGGTTAGGTGTTTTCCGGCACACTTGACGCACACAGCTTCATGTTGACAAAAATTAAAAGTATGAAAAAATTGCTGACATTTCCGACATTGGGGGATGATTTTGTTACTTCGGAGAGCCTCTATTTTTACTTTCATGTAGCATATGTGCTGAATATTATATATTTTTTTAATGTCCTCTGTGTTCTCAAACGTAAGCATGAAGAGTGGAAGGCGAATTATGTTATCTTTACCATCGACTTTATTTTCTTTATTTTATTAACTACATCAATAATTTTGAACCCCTTATCCAAGAGATCAGTTTTGACTTCTTCTGGATCACAAGAAGGATGAAGATCTCTAGCCATGACTCTTATAGGCCTAGATTGCTTATTTTCATAAGTGTGCCAATCTAGCTTATTAGTATTCATTATTTTGGTGACTTCTCTTGTATTCCTGATCAGTTTCTACATTTATTTTCAGCTGTTTGTTGTTCATTATTGATGCTCTATATTTCAAATTGGCCTGTAGCATGATTTCCTTCACTTTATTGTAATCATCTACATTACTCAGAATGATAGGTGGTGGTTTAAGATTCTTGACTATTTGCTTATTTGATGATTGGTTATCTCCTACCTTGTTTGACGATTTGCCTGTAGTTTCTGTCGGAGATGGCACTGTTGGGGATTGGCTTGCCTTTCTCTTGTTAGGTCTTTTATTCTTCTTGAGGATCCATTCAGTTTCCTCCCTCAGCTCGTCTTCTTCTGTTTCGTATCCTCCTGTCGCTGATGCTGTTGCTGCTGGCTCGGTGGACACAATACCGCGGTTTTTCTCAACATTTGTTTTTTCTGTCGTTGCTTTAGTTTCTAAAGCAAGAAGTCGTTCCTGTAATAGTTCTAATTGATTTTTTAATTCGGCATTATTTTTAACTGCATTTTCAAATTTTGTTGCTAAGCACTTCCATGCTTTTGCTAGGAATTTTTCTGTCTCTGATTTAAGTAGTTCAGTCTTTACTTCATACGTCACGATCTCTCCGTTTTCCTCTATCGGTATTTTTAACGATTTTTCACTATCTGCCATACTGCACTTTTTCAATAAATAGATAATGTTTGCTCAGCACTTCCCGAAATGGAGTTTAGCCTGCACTGGCATTGTTGTTGAAACACGCGCGTACACGCACACACACTCACGAGCACTATTGGCACAGCCTATTTTAACTGACTCAACAGTTCTACAATCTAATTTTGAAGATAATTTCATGAGCTCTAAAAAACACGACCGTTCACCTCGGCTACTGAAAGCTGACTGAAAAATAAATTAACAAACTTTCATTATAGATATATCAACCTTTTTTGTAGATTACTCAATTCTAATGACTCACAAAATTTTTTTAGATTGGCATGATGGGGAAATGACTCCAGCTCGGTCAATATTGGTTCGTATATTATAAATCTGAAACCTTTCTTCCATTTGAAACCAAATAAATAATTTTTGAAACAATATCGATCGAGCTTAAGTCATTTACCAATCTTGCTAGAATGTCTTCTTTGCTTGGACAGACTATACCAGATATGTTATAAGAAACTAGTGATTGATATGCACAGGAAGGTGAAAATTCAATAGAGAATCATAATTTGTTCACTCGTCCTTTAAAATGCATCATAGAATCTGATGCCATTGATCATATCAGCTTCAGCTACAGGTTTCTATCATAAGGTGATCTCTGTTCAGCTACAGGTTCAAGGGATGCTTTCCAAAGAGTGCGCCGCGCACTGCGTAAAGAAAACTACGTGTTCTAATGAATCTGTCCACATATTCACGCATCAAAGTACAGTAAAATCTATGATTTGACGATACCTTCCTTTTTTATTCAATATGGATAACTCACAAACTACTTTACTACTACTCAACAAGAAATGTAGTTCGTTTTTGGGACTCCAAGTTACATGTTCATTTTGATATACAGTAAACAATGCTATCGCTGTCATGAACTGGTTCAGTTTTCTCAATGAGTTGAGTTGTCGTTCTTTTAGCCCTCAGTTCTTTTGGTTTGTACGCCGTAGATGTTGCCAAAGCACGCCTTTAGCTCCCTGTACGATCCTACAATGAGAATTATTGAATTGCTTGAAGCTGAGTTGATCTATTTGTCGATATCATGGCGATGCTAAAGCCAATTAATTGGATCTCCAAATCACTGGGCTTCTCTTTACAGGAAGATTTCTTTTATCACAAAGAAACTTCAATATTCCAAGAATAATAGAACGTCTTGTCTGAATTGTGTCCTTTGCAGGCTGTTTTTTCTTGTGATAAATTTAAAAACAAGTGCCCATACTGATGATGATTATTGACTATAATCTGATTATTGTATGTATGATTATAATAAAATTGTATGATGAATTACTTGGGGCTGGAATGAAGAAGTTGTTTGTGGGGGGAGGGAGGGACGACGGACCAGAAGGCATCATCAGATCGGCAGCAGGAGGCTGCTGATGACTGCTGTTCTTTATACTGTCCAACACGTTCACGTAGTTCGATTTAATCCCTGCAAAAACACAAAATAAAGTTCATAGTATGAAGACAAGTTTTCACGCTTATCTTCAGAATTCTTAACGTAATCCACATAACTCTAGATTTTATTTTACACAGACAAAGTTGCCTATACAAGGAGCCTTTCCGATAGGCCTGCTATACACGGGGTGAGTAATGACGCCCAGTCGAACAGCTGTAGTCAATCACAGCCTTTGTCTTGTCCTTGAGTTGAACAACAAGAGCTGTGATTGGCTACAATTTGTTTTGACTGGCCGTCACTACTCACCCCGTGTAAAGCAGCCTTACGGACAGGTTTCCGCTAAATACAAGTTGCATTTTAAGATGAATAGACAGGAAAAATGATGTGTTGTAGACATGTTTTCGCCTATTACAGGTTCCGGTAAAGATAGGTTTGACTGCATTGAATCTACTTCACATTAGTTGGAAACCTAATATAAGTTCCATAAGGAGTTGGGTATCCTTTGAAAATTTTTGCAATGATTTGAAAACCAAAGGGATAAATCAATTGTCAATCTCTTGACTTGAGGTAAGTTACTTATTACAATAAACCAATATGGAATTTCATTTTAGTAATAAAATGCTTAGCTTAGCTGATTTGAAAAGTTTCGAATGGCAATAGATTTCTTATCATAAACTACTGAATAAAAAAAGTACGATAGATTTTATTCGATATGCTAAAATTTATTTATTTATTCATCTATTAGCATCAAAATAATACTTATGAGGGCACAGCGATATGATATCCCATAAATTACCCTCCTAATAGAAATAATAGATAGACTTATTATTAAAGTATTATACCTCCTCGAAAACAAGACATTACATGCAGTATTAAATAACTTTATTGTAAAATAATAATAGTTAATAATTTATTGTCCAGTAGGCAACATTGTATTATTTTGCGATATTTTCAAGAGATAATTTTTTCATATTGTTCTTCATTGGCTGAATAGATGATACATAACATTTATGAATAAAAAAAAACTAATAATTTTATTTGAATAATAAATTGATTACCTTTTCCTCGTTTCATTTTGTACATATTAACAGAGGGCGGACCAGTGGCAGCGGGAGCTGCATTGGTTGCAGCGCTTGCCGCATTATTGGTCAAGGGTTGCAGCGGTTGACTGATTAGACTGGTTACACCGGTGGCAAGGGTCGGAATAGGAGCTGCAGCTGTCGGCTGCACGGGCTGCATGGTTGGCACACCTGGTGGCAGAGCGCCGTTATCAGTAGGGGGTGCACCGCCGGCAATGTTGGCAGCCCTGAATCCGGGAATGTCCGATGCTTTAGGAGGCGGCTTCAATTTTTCAGCTTCATCTTCTTCATCAGCATCAGTGTTCACCCATTTGCCACGCTTCTCATCCCAGATTATCTAAGAGGAAAATAATAGAAAAGCTATATTAATACATTGAATTAAAAGGAAAACCATTCATCAATAAAGATAATATTAATACAAATAAAACTATTCATCAGCATCAGTGTTCACCCATTTGCAAGCTTTTCGTCCCAAATTATCCAAGAGGAAAATAATAAAAAAGCTATATTAATACAAATTAAAAGGAAAACCATTCATCAATAGAGAAGTTAATATTCTCTACGACTGGCTCTCTCAAGGCATAATGCCTTGTCAATATAGAAACCATTCATCAATAGAAGTATATAAATACAAGTTGAAAGAAAAACTAACTATTCAACAATAAAGAAGTTTATTCCTCACCGACTATGACTCTCTCAAGGTGACCAAATGCCTCACATAATGCTACATAGCAAGGAATAAACTGGAGGGCTAATAAAAGCTTTATTATTCAATTGGGCGAGAGTATTGTTGAAAATACCAGATGAGCTGACAAGGCTGTAAGGTCGACATATACTTCTCACAGCAAGGATAATGCTACATAGAAAATAATAAATGGAAAATAGGAGGACTAATGCATGTTTTCTCATTCAATTGGATAGGATTATTGTTTAAAATACCAAATCCATGATCATTGAATTATTAATGAGGGAGCTATCTCAATCATATGATTTTATATCAGGTAAACATGATGTTGTTGAAAATGCCGAAAACATTACGATTTTATTGTTACTGTAGATGCTATGCTCATTATTGGTTAAGCTGACATGACTGTCAGGTTGACATGTGCTTTTCACAGCAAAGATAATACAACAAAGCAAGGTATTAACTGGAAAAAGGAGGAATAATCAGTTTCTCATTCAATTTGGAGACAGTATTGTTGGAAGTGCCAAAAAAATCATCATTTTATTGATACAGAGGATGTTATGCTCCATGTTAATTGAGCTGACATGACTGTCAGGTTGACATAATATTATGCTTCTCACTGCAAGGATAATGCTACATAGCAAGGAATAAATGGGAAGTAGGGAGACTAATGATTGTTTTCTCATTCAATTGGGTGAGAGTATTGTTGAGAATGCCAAAAACATGATGATTTCATTGCTACAATGCTACTAAGGATGCTTTGTTCATCATATAAAATGAGATGACTCAACTGTCAAGTTGACATGGGATGGACAGCAGGGATAATGTATCAAAGCAAGGATTGAACTTAGAATAGTAAGAATTCTGAATGTTTTCTTATCAAATTGGGTAGAAATATTGTAGGAAATACCAAATCCAAGATCATTCAACTGTTACTGAGGAAGTTATGCTCATTATTAAATAAGATGACATGACTGTCAGGTTAACATGTGCTTCTCTCAGCAGGGATAATGCTACATAAAAGTAACAGGAAATATGAGGACTAATGTATGCTTCCTCATTCAATTGAGTAGGAATATTGTTGAAAGTGCCAAAAACATGATCATTTAACTGTTATATGCTTAATATCAGATGAGCTGACAGTGCTGACATGACTGTCAAGTTGATTTATGTCCTTCTCACAGCAAGGATAATGCTACAAAGCAAGGAATAATCTGAAAATTGGATAACTAATGCGTGTTTTCTCATTCAACTGGAAGGTATTATTTATAAAAACTATCACTGAAAAAAATCCAGAGAAATGAAACTTACAGAAGGATTTTTGTCATCGGGCAGCTTCATTTGATTTTTAGGTTTGAGGGTCAAAGTGTTCCATATTCCACCAAACCATCCGGTGCTGTTGGATGCTTCTTTCGCCTTTTTGTTGGTTTTTCTAGACGATTTTTCAACGCTCTGTGCTTTTGCCTCCTGTGAAAACAAAACGCAGAAAACAGTTACCATCCAGCAACTAGCTACTTTCTAATTCTACATTTGTCAGTAAGAAATTGTCCTTTTTTTTTTTTGTTTTAATTTTCGATAAAGATATTTTCACATACTGTATATGTTAGGAATGTATATTTTATGTTTTATATTGTATGTTTTGAAAGGAGAATAAAATTCATTATTCATGTTTCCACTATATTATAGTCTGTTCAAGCAAACAAGACATTCTGGCAAGATGGGAAAATGATTACAGCTAGGTCAATATTGGTTCAAAAATGATAATTTAGTTGGACTCAGTGCTATTTACGTCTAGTATGTGAACCCATTTTTCCTCAACCACCAACATTTTATGAAACAGGTCCCAGATTTTAATACCGATCATGATAAACCTTCATTGATATTAAGATTTTCAAAAGGCCGACCTGAAAGATGATGGCAGCCAATAGTTCAAACAATATTTCTATGTCAATTTTTTGTCATCTCTTAAGAGACTTCAATATCACGGCCAATAACACTTTGAAGAGCCCCGTCTTTAGCCAATTATAATAATTTGATCTAATGTTTTCTCTCTTTTCAATATTGCTATGTCTCATCAACAATAATTGGAAAAATGAAAATGAAGTTACCGTGAAACTCCGTAAATGACAATACTGTCTATTTTATAGTACCTTGGTTTGAGGATTATAAATAAGAATGTCTTCTTTTTGAAGAGTAATATTTTATTGTTGCAAAAATGAAATTTAAACAAATCACTTTACAACATGGAATTGATTCATAGTATAATAGATTTAAAGTTCTCAAAGGAGAGTTTCATGCTTATGAATCTGTAAATTCAAAAAAATTGTCAGTTGCAATATTAGTTTTGCCACTATCATTACAGTTATCTTCAGTCAATTATTCAATTGCCTGAATTGCCTGAAAATACACGACAAACCGTTTCAAATAGAAAACTTTCATTCTTCAAAAAGAGAAATATATGTTTAGAACTAATTGAGTAATTATATTATTATCTAAAGCAGATTCAAAACTCCTGTGCAACCTACAACCTAATATACTCTAATATTGCTTTCCTATTATTGCAATTATTTATTGCTCTCATCTATCATTATTAATTCAATCAATGAAGGAAGATTAACACGAATATTAAATTTATTGTGACAATTTTATGGCTATATATTTCTATAATTTATTTATTCAACTAATTACTACTGTATAAAGAAGACCACTATGGTGATAATTAAAGCTGAGAAACACTACACTTTTGAGAGTATGTGCAGTATTGGAATACATATTTTTTATCATTGAGACAGAGAATGGAATGATGAAGTTCAGGCTAAGGAGCCTCGTGAGAATTCAATACCGATAGAATCCATGAATTGACCTTCATGTAAGTTAAATGGTATCCAAAAATATACTAATACCGTAAGAGTAACTTAGTGAACATTTTTTTCAAAATTCAACTCAATATTCAAGGACGATAAGAATAGAATAGAATATAATGAATAGCATCTCTAAATATTTATGGTTGAAGATCAACTTGAACCCTGAAACTAAATAATCCAAGTCAAATAGCTTGAGAACTCCAACATGATTCTCATCAAGTCTATTATTAAGAATAAAATTAATGACAAATGATTACAGGTAAACTACATCTATCATTCAACTCTACAACACAATATTCAATTATTATTAAATTGAATTTATCAAAAGTAACAAGATAACATTCATCAAATAACAAAACAACAGTCAATTTGATTCACTTTAACTCAAATCGTATTGGTTTTATAATAAAAATAGTCAGAAATCAAATGATGTTATTTTTCAAATAAAGTTCAATCATAGCCTAGGCTACTTAAGTTGGTCTCTCACTAAAGTCGGCTGTGGCTCAACATATTTGGTGAGCTTTATTTACTCGAAAAAACTTTCTAATTTTAAAACTATTCACTTTGCATGGGTGGTACCACACGTCGATTACTGATAATGGGCTGATCAATAGGATAAGTGCCACCGAACACAATTTTCGGATGTTTTTTAGCCAACGGTCTATGATAACCAAACAAACTCTGTCGCAAAGTTTGAAGCAAATGTCCATGGGAATTTCTCCAATGTTCACCGTTCGTTACAGATTGGTTCGAATTCTGACAAACTATCAACATGTTCGGGTCCATTAATCCTCCATCACAGAAATCATTTTTTCTTAATACACCTCCAACACCATGACAGCTGTTAATGATATCAGGTGGAACCGATTGTCTCTGATTGTAACATATGTTGGCATCCCTGTTGCAGGTTCCTGATGTACAACAAGTTTTAGGATTTATTTCAGAAATCTTTTCATATCCTTCGGCTCCTTCTTGATACAACCTAGTGCAATCACAAAACCTCCCCGCCTTGGCAACAGCTATTATTTCCATTAGAATTCACATTTTCGCGTCCTCTTCTAGAGCCCTGTTTCAAATCCTTCGAACTCCACTCGTTCCTGTCTGCAATTGTTGCAGCACTCATTACGGCTATTGTTAAGTGATGCTAAATACATTAATTGAGAGTTGTTTAGACGGCCTGCCATATCACAGCTACTTACAGGATTTGGCTTGTCTTTGGCTGTCTGTTCGTGTCCACACCATTCAAAGCAGCAATGCACAAAGGTTTCCCCCCCTTTTTTCTTAAATTTCAATTATAAAAAAATTTTTCAAAGGGAAAAAAAATTTTTTAAATTCAAAAAATTTAAATTTTTTTCCCCCTGATTTATTAAAAAATTAAAAAGATTATTTTAAAAATTAAATATTTTTATTAAAAACCCTAAACCCCCAAAAATTAGAAATATTAAAAATTTTAAAAATTTTTTTAAAACGGAAAAAATTTTGAAAGGGGAAAAAAATAAACCCCAAAAAGGGGGGAAAAAAAAAATTTTAAAAAAATCCCCCTTTTTAAAAGGGGGGGTTGGGAAACCCAAAAACAAATTTTTTACATTTTGGGGTTTTAAAAGGGGGGGTTTTTAAAAAAGAAATTTTTAAAAAACAAAAGTTTAGGAATTTTAAATTTTTTTGGTGAAAAAAGGGCCCCGGTTTTTTTTTTAAAAAAAAATTTAAATTTTTTTTTGTTTTTTAAAATTCAATCCCCCGTTGGAATTTAAACAATTAAAAACCCTTTTCCCCTTTTAAATTTTTTTTAAATTTTTTTTTTTTTAAAAAAAAAAAATTTTTTTAAAGTGGGTTTTCTTTTTTTTAAATTTAAATTTTTTTTTTGAGGGATTTAAAATTTTTTTTGGTTTTGGTTTTTGGAAAAAAAAAACAAAAAAATTTTAAAATTTAGAAAAAAATTTTTTGGAAAAAAAAAATTAATTTAAATAAAATATTTTAAAAAGTTTTTAATATTAAAATTTTTTCAAGTTTTTAAAAAATAAAATAAAATTTTAAAATCTTGGGTTTTAATTTAAATTTTAGCTTTAAAAAAATTAAAAAAATTTAAAAGGGGACCCAATAAAATTATTTATTGAATTTAAAATTTTTTAGAAAAAAAAGAAAAAAATAAATTTTTTTTAAAAAAATTTAAAAATTTAAAAAAAATAAAAAAAATTTTTAAAATTAAATTTTTAGGAAATTGGGTTTTTTATTTTAAAAAATAAATTTTATTTTAATTTTTCAAAAAGTTTTTTTTCCCAAAATTAAAAATTAAAGTATTTTTTGGGGGGGGTTTTTTTGATTTAAAAAAAAAAATTTTTTGAAATTTTTTTAAAATTTCAATTTTTTTAAAAATTTCCTTTAAAATTTGGGTTTAAAAATTTTTTTTAAATTTAAAATTTTAAAAAAAAATTTTTTAAACCTTTTTGGATTATAAAAAAGGGTATTAAATAACTAAATTTTTTATTTTTTTAAAAAATTTTTTGGGAAAAAATTTTTTAAAAAAAATTTTTTTCCCAAAATTTTAAAATTTTAAAAAAATTTTTTAATAAATTTTTTAAAAAAAATTTTTTTAAAAATTTTGGGGTTTCAATTTTTAAATCAGAAAAAGGTTGTACTCTTATCTACTCAGGCTGATAACAGCGTTCGAAATAAAAGTAACTTGGTTACTAGTGAATTGAATGATAGTGCTGAAATAAAATGCTCGTTTTGCAACTCAATGAATCATTCGTTGTTCAAATGTCCTACGTTCTTGAAAAGAGATCAAAAGCTAGGAATGAATTTATTAAATCATTGAGAGTCTGTTTCAATTGTTTCTCTAAATTTCACGCTGTTAATCAATGCAGAGTCTAAATCGATGTGCTATTGTGGTCGTATGCATAATAAATTGCTTCATTATCCTCGTAGTAGTGATAATAGCCGTTCGAATTCTCCCCGTTCGTAATCAGAAGTCTACACAGTAACAACTCTAAAGTTGCTTTGAAATCGCGAAATCCGTTGATTCGATTACTCAAACTGATGAAGTGCTATGATATGTTGTTGAGAATTCCAAAATTCTTCTAAGCATTGTGGTATCACTGATAATGTTATTGATAAATCATCCATTGTTAGTTTCATTCCTAAAACGAGTGTTGTTTTTGTTACTGCTCAAGCACTTATAAAAAATTCATCTGGGTCGTTTATTGGTGTTCGTTTAATGATTGATTCTGGTAGTACTGCTAATTTCACTAACAAAAGATCTTGTTATGAAACTTGGTTTCTATCGGTCCATGATTGTCATCAAAATTTCTCCGAGTTTGAATTCCTCGAGTGTAGGGAATTCTTCTGGTGTTGTGAAATGTTTGTTGAAACCTAAGGAGTTCAAGTCACCCCCGTTTAGAAGCTGAAACTTACGTGATTGATAAAATAGTTGGTTCATTGCCCCTCCTATTTATCTCCAAGTTCAAAAGTTCAAAATGAGTTGAAAAAATTCAACCTTGCTGATCCTGTGTTCTATGAACAACGTTCCGTTGATCTCCTATTGGGATGCCAATTATTCAACAAAATATTACGTCATCGCCATAGTAAAGTCTCTTCTAGTGAAGACTGTTCGTTTTGCGTAAATTCCTACCGTGTTTGGTGACATTATTTTGGGTGAATTTCCCAATCATTCCGTTCTTCTCAATCAGTCATTGACTGCATTAATGACGTGGCCCTACCTCTGAGGAACTCGTTGAATAATTTGGTTCATAAGTTTTGGGAAAGTGAGGAAATTCCCAATCATAAATTTCCTAGTCCTGATGATTGGAGTTTTGTGAAAAACATTTTGTTGAAACTCACACGCGTGATGCTGAAGGTAGATATATGTTGTTCGTCTTCCTTTCAAAGTTGATAATAATCAACTCCAAGTTTCATGAATCTCATGATGTTGCGTTGAATCGTTTTCTGTCGTTGGAGCGTCGTTATGCAGCGTGATGCTCGTTTGAAATCTGGTGTGTATCTTTCATGGAGGAGTATCTTCTTTTAGATCACATGGGAAGTTGCTAAAAAACCGGGTAAATATTTCATCCCCTTGTTTTGCGTATTCAATCCGTCATCACCTACAACAAAGGTTCGTGTTGTATTTGATGGGTCTGCTAAAAAAAGTCACATTTCGTTGAATCAAGTTCTTCATTCTGGATCCAAAGTTATTGAATGACATATGTGATGTGTTAACTAGATTCAGACTTCACTCATTCGTATTCACGTGTGATGTTACGAAAATGTATCGTGCTATTCTCCACGTTGATGAAGAAGATCGTTCCTTCCTTCACATATTGTTTCGTAAAAATCCTTCTGATGATATTGTCGTTTATGAGCTTAAAACAATCACATATGGTTTGAAACCGTCTAGATTTTCTTGCTCAACGATGCTCTTATTCAATTGGCGAAAGATGAAGGAGATAAATTTCCGTTGGCAGCAGCAGCTATTTCGTGATGATATTTATCATGACGATTTTTCTCACGAGTGCTAATTCGTTGGAAGAGATATGTGAAATAAAATCACAACTTTGTGATCTTCTAAATTGTGCTCATATCCAAGTTGAATAAATGGAGCAGTAATTCTCCTAGGTTCTTGGATCTGATTCGTTTCTGAAAACACTCAAGTACCACTTCATATCAGTGATGAGCCTAATTCAAATGTGAAAGTTCTTGGCATAATGTGGGAACCCAACTACTGATTGTTTTCATATTAAAGTCTCCGTTCCAGAGTTTCAGAAGAAAAACTCAAGCGCACTGTTCTGTCCGTTATCGCGCGTCTGTACTTGACCCTCTCAGCTTCTCATAGCTCCAGTAATATTCAAAATGAAATGTTTTCTACAAGAGCTGTGGAAGTTAGACATTGATTGGGATACGTCGATTCCGTGTTGAAAGTTACAATGAATGCTGGAATGAGCGTGATGAGAAGAGCTTCCTGCTCTAAGTTCAATTTCAATTCCTCGATGCGTTTATGGCGATGCTTTATCTTGTCAAATACTTAGGTTTTTCCGATGCATCTCAGAAAGGGAATCTGTGCGTGTATCTTCTTGAGAGTTGTGTCGTCAGAATCTACCCAAATGAAATGCTTCCTGTTGAAAGCGAAAACTAAAGTTGCGTCGTTGAAAACTCTATATCTATTCCTCGATTAGAGCTTCAAGCCGCGTTATTGCTTTCGAGATTGTATGTTTCCAGTCATCCACTTCACTGGAAAAAATCAATCTTCAATCTACGTTTCTGTTCAGTGATTCAACTATTGTTCCTATCTTGGTTGCATTTACCTCCTTACAGAAGTTGCAAACGTTTGTTTTGCAAACCGTGTTGTGAGAATATTAGAGTTGACTAATATTTCAGATTGGAATCACATTGGTACTGGTTTCAATATTGCCGACGTTGGTTCAAGAGGTATTTCTCCTCAAAACTTGTGCAATTTACAAGATTGGTTCAATGCTCCAACGTGGTGTTCTAAATCCGTTGTCATGTTGGCCGTTGTCATCTATGACTTACCCTGCTACTGAAAATCTTCCTGATGTTGAAACAAAATAAAGGTGTTGTTTTGAATATCACTGAAGAGTCTGCTGTTATTCAGATAACACGTTTTCTCCCTCATACATGAAGTTGTTTGCGTTCCTGTGCTTATGCTTCACGCTTCGTGAATAACTGTAAAGCATCAATTGGTGGTGTCTCTCGTAAATCAGGTGCACTTAGTGTCCAAGAGTTGAAAATGTGCTCAAATGTGTTGTGTTAAAATTGTTCAAAAGTGTCATTTCAATCGTGAGCTCAACCTATTGAGAGAAGGCAAACCCTAATGATAAGAGTTTCCAAAAATTGTCTGTATTCTTGGATTGTGATGGTGTGATTCGTGTTGGTGGCAGATTGGTAAATAGTGCTCTAGGGTATGAAGCCAAGCATCCTTGTTTGATTCATAAAGATAGTCATTTTACTAAACTTCTCATTGAGTATTATCATATTTCTCACCTTCATGCTGGACCAAGAATAGTGCGTGCTCTTATCCAGCGTTATTTTTGGATTATTGGAGCTCACAGTGTCATCAGAAATGTGATCTTCAATTGTACTCGTTGTCGTTTATTCAATGCTGTCCTGTTGCTCCCGTCATGGGTGATCTTCCCAGCTCTCGTGTTGTCCCCTAGTGCTCCCTTTTTGAAGGCTGCGGTCGATCTAGCTGGTCCGTTCACTTGTTAAAGAGAGTATTCGGCCCAAAGCTCGTACATACAAAGGCATACTTTTTGCACTATTTGTCTGTCTGGCAACAAAAGCTTGTCACATTGAGATGCGCTACAAGTGCTTTCATCTGAAGAGGATTTATTAACACTCTCCATCGTTTTGTTTTTCTAGAGCGTGGATTGCCTAAAGAAATATTTTGTGATCAAGGGACGAATTTCAAAGGTGCTGCACGACAATTGAAGGAAATTGTTGAATTTCTCAGGTCGTTGGAAAATCAATCCAACGTTTGTGATGCGATGTCGTCTAAAGGCATCCAGTTTCGTTTCAATATTCCTCATGCTCACGTTCATGAATGGAATATGTGAGTCCAATATTAAAAATGTGAAATTTCATTTGTTTCGTGAAGTGGGGAGAATTCTGTCCTCACTGTGTCGAGTTTTCCACTCTGTTGGTGAGAAAATTGAGGCGATTCTCTCAATTCTAGACCGTTGTATGCGCTCTCTTCATCTCCTGATGACTACGAAGGCATAAGTGACTCCCGGACATTTCCTTGTTTCATCGCCTCTGGCTGTTAGCGGTTCCTGAAATTGATGTGAGTGATGTCAACTTGAAGCACAGAGGTTGCCTCGTTGGGAAAAGGTTAATCGTTTTACTCGGCGATTGTGGAAGAGGTGGGAGAGTGAATATCTCCACACTCTTCAACAGAAGAAATAAATGGTTTGAGAAGATGATACAAACCTACAGGTAGAACTGGATTATGAGTAATGGATTAAAGAGGACAATTCATCACCCTTATCATACCCGTTAGGTAGAGTCTTAACCCAAATCATAGGCTGATGCTAAAAATTGTTTTGTGCTGTGCTCAGCTCACGTGAACAAAACCTAACTCTGGTGAGTATATTTAGGCCAGTTAGGAAACTTGCCCCCATACTTCCCCAATTAGTTTAACCAACACCTCAAGTTTTCCGTTTTCCTTTCCTATTCCTTTTTCCCTTCGTTTTCCTTTTCTACCGTTCAGTGCATGTTGTTTTGTTTTTCTTTTATTTTAAGATTTTAGTTTTTCTTTAGGAGTTTATGTTCTTATAAATGAGGCATTCCAAGGCGGGCGGAGATGGTGGATTCATGAACGATCGACAGGTTTGATTGTTGAGTTGATTAGTTTGTGCTATCCACCACCCCTTCCTCCTCTCCTAGAGTAGGCAAGATAACCTCTCTCCCTCACCCCTCCTTTATCCTCCCCGTTTATCTTCTAATCCGGCACTTCGAGGAGCGTGCCCGAGAAGTCAAGACGTTTCGTTCCGTTTCTCCTGTTCCGTGGCGTTCAAGTTGGACGCAATATATTACTTCGTTCCGTTCCGTGATACATATGTTGTTAAACATACACATGCAGCAGGATATCAGCGACAGTAAATTCTACATATTATACAGTCACACTATTCTCGTCGAGTCCAAAGTTTAGTACAAATTATTTCACTCACTTTCAGAGCTCTCGACGTTCGTTGAGTTTTTAATCTTAACTGTACCCCAATCCACCGGTTTGGGGACAGGACGGGATTACCAATTATGATAAGTCCGTTATTTGATAGTAATATTTCACTCATGCTATAGGCAGCCGTGACTCAACTTTTCTCAGGGCACATTGTTTCTCTTCGACGAAAGTCTTGTGTTCTTGTGTCTTGACTTACCGTCAAAATTGTGAAATTGTGAAAATTGGTGAATCGCTACCGTTGAACCGTCAGTCACCCCATAGAACGGGGATAGAGATCCTACTTCATCTATTCTTTCTCATGCTACTAATGAAAGCACACTTACATGTCACTATTACAGAACCAAGCACAATCCTAGTAGGTTTTTACCTGCTTGGGGCCATAACGTTTTACTTTGAGTTCTCCTCATGTTACCAATTTAAACTTTGGCTTTGTTGACACCATTCATTGACTCATTCACTCATACAGCGACTATGGATTGCGGTTCTTCACACAACTTGCTGCATTATCAACTTTTTCTGCATGTCATGTCTACCTGACAGTCAAGTCACCTCACCTTACTGATGAACATAAGATCCTTTCAGTAACAATGAAAATAATCTGTTAGCCCATAATCAGCATTCAAAAACTTGGCAAAACTATGGCGTTTGTCGCGGAAAAAATTTGATCTCAGTTGGATTTGTTGTGGAACGCTTCATGCCAATGGTCACATCTATCTATATCTATAAAAAAGCGAGAAGATTCATTCATTCATTCATCGCCAAGAACTAAAAATCCACACTAAACCGAATGCGTTCAAATTTGGAAGGCATGTTCGATTTGGACGTTTAGACGCGCGCTAAGAACGGATCTTTGAAACTTTTCAAGGATACGCCCAATATTTGCATTTTTCTGCGTTTTTCAGGCCTAGAAATGCTGCGTGTTCAAATAAATTTCAATTTAAAATCGATTTCCAATGTTTGGGAATCTGCACTTTTGTTTTATTTCATGGAAACTACTGAACTAAATACGTTAAAATCATATACCCAGGTTGAGCTGAGGTGATAAGAACAACTAATTCAGAACGATTTCTTAGAAGAACCCTGTTAAGTGATATGATGATTAAAACAAATCCTTTCGAACGGAAATTGCAGGCGAGCGATCGAGCCTGTTTGACTCACTGACACTGCTGATACTGTCGGGCTAGCCGGAGAAGGCGAGAGCGAAGCGAGCCTTCAGGCTAGTTATGTTCTCTGATCTCTGTGTGGTTCATATCAATTTTCACTTACGCAGTATCATCGAGCATCTGCTGCCCGAGACCGGCCAGCCAATCGGGATCCTCGTCAGGATCGGCGAGGAGGAGGCAGACTGAAAATCGGCCAGTTTTAGCTGATCCAGCCAGCTCGGCCACCCAATGGCCAGCTGACGGGTTCTCGAGAGTCGGCAGGTTGGTCAGATCGACGGCCAGGTACTCCAAATGCTGCCAGCGCTGAGGTCAGCTTGTTGCACTCGGCCAAACGCGCGGCTTAGCAGGTACTTGTACGTCTAAAATCAAACCAAAAGCACAAATAACATAGGCGATATGAATTTTTATATAAAATAAAGTTGAAGAATACATTTGAGATGTATATGATGAGAGAAACAAGAATGAATGTTATTTTTGCGAAGATTTGCTATATTCTTCATTTTCATGATCAGTAAATTCATGCAAATTGACTATAATTTTCCATACAAGCAATAGAAAAAGCAACATTATTTTTCTACTAGTCTACAAATTTTCAAATAATGTGGCAAATCTATTGCAGCTACACTATATAATGATAAATTTCCACTACTTAAGACACTTTAAGAGGAAGAATTGTCAATACGTGATACAGTGAACATGTACAGTAAGTGAAATGAATTTGTATGTACATTTCCAACTTGAATAATAGAATAAATAGAATTATTCAATAAAATATAATACAATATAATCCATTGGAATCATTTGACCATAGACTTTGTACTCACAATTAATTTATTGTAACCATGATAATAATGGTTTGGAAACCTGTGATTTTTTTCAGAAGTTGGCATTTCGCCAATCATTGAGCCAGTTTTCACATTGATGTATTGTATTCCAATAGTATCGAGGCCTTATGTTTTGGAATTTATCTCAATAATAACACTAATTATATTTGATTATGATTTTGAATACTCAACCTATAAATAAATGAATGAATTTATGTTACTATAGTGATGAATTAAAAAACATGAGGCTCCCGATAAATACACCATTGTGAAGAGGTGGCTTATGAGAACAGAAACACATTGAAGCTTCTATGACAGAGTGCAGTAAGAGAGCGTATGGAAATGTCTAATTATGATGATAGGGAAAGTGATATGTTACCTGAAGCGCAGGCATAACAAAGTCCTTTTTGTTGAAGGACGCATGGCGTACTCGTAGCAGAGCGAGCATGATGTGAAGCCCGGCAGGTGGCGAAGCGTGGGAAGGGGAAGAGCTGCTGATGTAGGCTGCCCAGTAGCACCAGTTTGGCCCGCACGGTCAGTGTAGTCGGAGAACTTCACCTGCGCTGTCAGGTAGCAGAAGTGGGCGGCGAACAACCTACCTCGGTTTGCTGCAAACGGAAATCAAATTTAAACTTCGAAACTCAAAGCCCAAAGAAATGAAAATATAAGTAAGGGTATGCATGTGTGAGTGTGGAAATGTGCATGAATGGAGGTATCAATACCTCCCCAGTGTTCCCACTCAGAGGATATCCTATAGGGAAACACTTACCTATTTGATAAGAATAATTTGATTTTTCTTTCGTTGTTTGATAAATTTCCAATTTCAATTCATTTATAGCAGACGCCAACTCAACTAGTGGATTGAAGATGTCATTGTTATGAATGGTAATCTCTCTCAGGACAGTTGACGAGCGGCCTGCGAGGGAATATCAGGTCGAGAGCGTTCAATCAGCCAACCACTTAAGCTATCAAAGACTGTCCTGGGAGAACTAACATGAATAGAAGACTCTCGCCGATCGAAAAGTTTTTTTGGCGTTTCCTAGCACCACATTGATAAAGGGTGCGGCAGTGGATCGGGCGATAATCGGAATCACCAAAAATAATGTCAAATTGTAGAATGGATAAACCAATTAAAATATAGTAAAAATAAAACCCAAATATCTAAAAGAAATCACCAAGAACACCAATACATTGTATTCTGGCTGCATTCCAGTAATCATGTGCAGAGATTGATTATTCAACCTATCAATGAACAAGTTTATGAGTAGTTGCAAAATTTTGAGAGTAGAAATGAAAAATCTAATAAAATTGGGAGTTTGATCAGAAAAATGGAATGATCAATATAATCTCACTAATAGAGTCTCCCAACGTGATGACTGACTTCCTATCAAGATCAGCATTGCCTGAAGGATTACTCAGCATCACTGGCCAAATGTGTTACTCCAGTCTCCCCACTTACTTATCAGCTGCACACTGTAACATGAGAATGTCATTCAAGAACCATTTGATAGAAAAAGATGTATGATAAGAGATTATATTCAATATTATACAGAAAACACATTGTATTCGATAATTATTATTTTCTGTATAAAATTGTAACCCAAGAAAATCAAGATGAATTTACAACAAGAAAAGAATCTGGAAAGATTGACTATTAAAGAGAGGGGATGCTCATCATTAAATGCTACAAAAATTGATTGTATCATTAGGCTCAATTTTTGTGCATTTATTTATGAATGTCTAAAATAAATCATCATTGAAGATAATAACTTATTGATGTGTTACGAATTACACCGGTATAGTGCGAGTGATTTGACTAATTAATTAAGAATAATATAATAGAAATCAAAAACGATATTATTTACCCAATGAGTTGCAAAACTTGCATGATATCACACTCAATATTTGAAGCGTAAGAAATCCGTCAGAAACACAATAAAAATATTTTTAAAATCAAATAATATTATTTAACTAGAATTACAATATTACATGTAGAATCAAGCAAACAAGTAGAAAACTATTAACTAGTATTCATAAATAAATACTGAATCTCAACAAATTCTCCAAATAGAATAATAATGTTGCTAAGTCAGTAAAAACTGTTGTTTTTTCAAAGAGATTTTTCTATTTTTTGGAAAGATCAACTTACCGTAGCAACCTTGAGGTTCTCTGCCGGACATTGTTTGATAGAGAGTCTGCAGTGGATCGTTGACAGACAAGCCATTGGCAAACCTCAGTATCACGTTGTTGTAGAGTACGAGCATCCATTTTGTAAGCCAAAGAAAAACGCACTGACCCCAAATTTTGTTCTGTATCGCCCATTCTGAAAATCAAAGTATCAATTAGAACTGCAGCACATTATAACAATCTATTACTACATTTTTGATCATTCAAACCACTAACTAAATACGTATTCATTTGTTTATTTCCTTATTAGTTTATTAGCACATCATGGTTCAAGTTAAGATTTTTCTTGTTTTTATGGTGCATCAACGCCGATGTTAATGATATCGAATTATTACTTTTCCCACACTAGTCTTTCTCAATATTCTGCTGCATGCAAAAGCGGAGAAATCAGTGATTGATAAGAAAGGCATCGATTTTGAAATGTGACTGATTACATACGTATATTTCATTACCATTACACAAAAAAAAGATGAAATACAAATAATGAAATTCTGTTATGTTGTATTCTTTTATAAAATCAAGAGATTTTCCTTTAGAAAAAAATATGTCCATTAATTATCACTTAGAATATTACTGAATTTACAGAAGAGCAATAAAGCTAACTTGCAAAAACAAAAGCATGACTGTATGTGTGAGATCGTTGAAGTCTGCATCGAATAAATTTCTCTCAAACAATTAGACTTGTTGGTTACTGAACTTTTAATTTCTCAGATAGGACTACCTATTTTACTAATTTGTCAAAAATTATAATCCAGGTACCCTTCTCATATTCCAATTTAACATCTCTTAATGTAGATTTTATTAATGAGCTAAAATTGAAAATTATTACCAATACCAAGTTTCAATTAATTGGAGCCGTAGTGAGGATTCCTACCCCAACTTGCACTGTGATGGTAGAAAGGAGTCAGATGAAGAGTATGTATTGTAGATTCCTTAATGAAACAGTGTGAGTTGAGTGAATGAACCACATGAAATAAGATGAATATTTTTGATTATTTCAAAATAGAACAATAGAACGACTTCTTTATTTTAATGACAAAGGTGAAGTTTGGACAGTAATGTCCAATCTACCACTTAACCACGATGGAAACTATCAATGATGGAAATTGCACCTAAAGCATCCGACTTGTTGCCTTCCAACAGTAGATCTCTGAACTTGGCGACTACCTCGTGTTGTGGAAGAGGTGGGGAGGAGGGAGAGGTGGCAGACGCCGTATATTGCCGTCACTACTCCAGCCCTGCACTTCCTGCTGACTCAGGCTGACTTCCTCTTCAGCCGCTGACTGCTGACACTGCACTTTCCTCTCTTTGTAGCTGGACAACAACAGTTCAGCCACGTCGTTCTTGTCTACCACCTACAAAAAAAAAAAAAAACATGAACGAAGATTCATCAGTAGTAGCTGGGTTATGAAAGGAGTTAATTGTATTATTTGATAATTTAGGTAGTTAACAATTGAATGTCAAAGTAATAACGAATTTCACAAATGAACAAGAAAATATGAATTAATAGGAGATCGACTATACGAGCTATGAAAATCGCGACTATAGTCTGTCCATGGAAAGAAGACATTCGTGCAAGATGGGAAAATGACTTCAGCTTGGTCAACATTGGTTCAAAGATTTTAAAAATTTGGTCTCAAAGTTGTAGGAAAAATTATGATCTACAATTTGAGACAGAAATTATAATTTTTAAACCAATTTTGATCGAGCTGGAGTAATTTCACATTTTACGCAGAATATCATGCTTTGTTTGGAAAGACTATACTAAACACCTGATTTTCACATGTACGATGTTCTGTGAACCATGTGAAACCATCAGTAGGAGTTGGATTATAAATAATAATGGAGTAATTAAAGACAATGTAATGACTAATTTCACAAATTAATACGAAAATATGAATCAATATAATTAGTTTTTTGAATTACTTCTTGTGAGAAAAGAATTGGTCGAACAAAAGAAGAGTGGACTCTTTGAAGATAGACCTCATACTTGTTTTGGATGGAAAAGGGTTTTACTAATCCCAATGACAAGAACAGTTCATTTTTTTAATGTTACTTTCTAAAACAATGAATTTTTGAGTAGAATAAAATCTTTGTGGTTTTGGAATAGGATCAAGTATGACAAGAAATTAATCAAAGGATTCTTAAAAAAAAAACAGTACTCAGAAAATATTAGGAAATGAAAGATGATGAAAGTTCATTTACTCACTCACAACTCAAAATATAAGAAGCGAAAAGATTTTTAGCATGTAAGCTGATTTTTTTTTATTTGCTGCTCCGTATATCTATTGCATCTTATTGGTCTTAGGTACTAGTACGGCCAGTACGCGATCATCACAAAGTTCATCGCGTTCATTTGAAATGATACTCTGAATAGCACTGATAACTGTATTAACAGTTGACTGATAACTTGAATAACTTATGATCTACTCTCATTGTGCAAATCTGGAATGTTAAGTTATCTCTCTAAATTCAAAACAACAGAAAGATTCCAAATTTTATTTATAATTGAGATGATAATAATATTGATAATCACACTGATCTACTCACCCCATTGAGCTAACCACCAGCAGAATCAAATCGTACAACAGCCGCCAACACTCCGAGCTTCGACTGGACATTTCCGAGCGGCGCTTCAGATGCAGCACCACTGTGCTCTTGTGTATGAAGCCCCGGCGGTGAAGGGACCCGGACACTCCCAGCAGCTCAGCCAGATCCGACTCCCACAGCTGTCTGCAGTCACAGCTGCAGAGGACAGCTGCAGCAACGGTGCACGCTTGCAACCGCCGCGCTGCCGTCGTAGTGCGGCCAAATGACAGCCAACCCCTGATTCTGGCTCGGCTGAAGTGCGCCTTGCAGTGGGCGCCGCATAAACAGGGGCGGCGTGTTGCTGCTGTGACTCCGCCTCAAACTCCTCGTCGCCCGCGTCTTGCTCATGTCGTTTACCAGAGTGGTCACTGTACATACGTAAAATAATTACTAATAGAATTAAAAAATGACAAATTTATTATTAAGTGAATGATGATCTGGTGGGGGAAAATATTTTTCATGTCGTTCTGAGAGTGGTCACTGTCAAGAGAAACGTTAATTCATAAATTTCAATGATTCATCAAGTGCATGATGAACTGGTGGAGAAAAATATTGTTCATGACACAGAGTGGTCACTATGCAGTGAAATAGTTCCATAAATTTCAAAAAATACAAATGCATTAAGAAGTGCATGGCAATCTTGTGAAGAAAAGAAATTGTCAGTTAAGATTGGTTGCACCGAAAAAGATAAGATCACTTCATTCAAATAGATAAAAAAATTTTCCAATTTATTTACTCACTTGATTATAATATGATTATAAGGAATGAAAAATGACGTTCGCCCAAAACTCCTATTCCAATTAAGATTAAAATGATAATAAGTAGGGCTAATTGATTAATTAGTTCAATGCATTCAAGAATCAAGAATTAAAAAATATCATTCAACAAAAGTGTGAAACAATAGATGAAAAATTTATAGCATATGGAAAAATATTCAGATTAATTCAATTTATTCATGTGGATTCAAAATATCGGCTTAAACCCTACATTAAGCGAATTCAAAGTGATACTAATTACATCGTTCGCTAGAATAACCAAGTATAGACATGGAAACTTACTAAAATGATTCAAATGTAAGATTTGATATGTTAACGGTAATAATACTGGTGTTATAATTTCATAAATGACATATAAATTTCCATTTTTGGATCAACAACATTCCTCCAATTAACACTCAACCATGTGACACATAGGACGCATGAAACGGCTAGAACTGTAAGATAACTCACTAATATACATAATGATTCATTAAGTTCATTACAAAGAGGGTAATAGATAGGTAAGAATCAACTGCAGTAGTCTGCTTAAAAATTCAGTAATTTCTGATATTAGCTCATAATTAGCATATTTTCGCATAATATTCATAATTCATGATAAGCCTGCTTATCAACTGCTGTGATCTATTAATAAATTCAATTACTTCCAAAATGAGAAATTAGTCTAATTTTAAAATAATGCTCTTTTTTTATCAATGTCAGATAAGATATCAGTTGATAGCTCGGTTCCCAATTCATGTGGAATTCCTATTTTTATTTTCTTAAAACCCAGAACTATGCTTCCAATATAATAATTTGATTAATAAATGTATAATTTATCAAGAATGCAAATATCGATTATTTTAGATTGTAATAGACCATTTTTTGTGGGATTTGAATCAGAATTATATTTTATTTCTAAAATAATATCATAGCAGCTACAAAATAAATCGAAGTCGATAAATTTTTATTTTTTGTCAACATTGATGTAGTTACAGTGTCTTCCATTGGGACGATTAGTGGCGATCGATCACAAGAACTGATTATTTCCAAAATTTGGAGCATTCTAAAGGTGGGATTCTTAAGCAACAACGCGAGCCGTGCGGCTCGAGCTGCAGCGGCTGTAGTTGCGCTGCTCTAGCCATCACAACTATATTCACATTATACATGTTCACTTTGTTATTGTGGCTACCAATGTATAATAAATCAATAAATAGTGAGATTTACTTGAAAATGTCTTGAAAAGAGTGAATTTCACTATTTATTGATTTCTTATACATTAGTAGCCCTAATATCATAGTGAACATTTATAATACAGTTATGTGAATTGAATAGAGTTGTGATGGCTAAAGCAGCGCAGCTGGAGTTGCCGCTTGGGAATCCTATCTTAAATCGAACGTTTTATTAGGGGAAAAAATCAATTCAATTCATGGAAATTAAACGAATAGACACTGATTTATTAAATAAATTGAGATACCGTTTACGGTTGCTACACTAACATTATCAATCTCTGGTGAACTAGTCTATCTCAATAATCTCTGGTTTATTGGTGGTAAATTTATAATCCCGATAACTCGTTATTCTTCAGAAAACTAGCTATAAATATTTATGAGACACGATCCTGGTGGAAAAATTTTATAAAACGACTAAGCATAATTATACTGACGTGTGGCTATTGGTGTGATGCGCCTGCGCAGAGCTGCGACCCGAGTGCACACTAGCGCGATCTGTGTCACTTGCGTGAGTGGCGCTGCCTGGCGGCATCTGGCCGTACTGCAGTTTGCCCGACATGTACTGCTCGTACCAGCTGGCATAGCGCTGCGGGTCGGTGCGACGCATCTCCTCGTAGTACTGCTGCATCTGGTAGTAGTACTGGTACGGATTCACTGCACCTGAGCACACCGACAATATGAAAAAATGAATTGAAAAATGAAATTTATTCTCCTTTTGTACAAACAAAAATCTTTTACACAATAACTTTTCTTAGAATTATACTGGCAGCAATTTTACATAGGCGCTGTCAGTGTCATGAATTATAAGTACATGATTTGAATATTATATAGTTGCTATTTTGAACTTGAGCATAGTATACTGCGGCTATTGCGGTACAAAGTCATTCATATACACAAAAATAACAATAAAATATTATTCAGAAATAAAAATCTACAAGTGAAGTGTTGCTAAATTTTGCAATATTAAAACAATAATCAAATTAAGTTAATTACATTTGAGCTGAGGAAAAAGTACTAAGTAGGACATAAAATTTGGAAATTGACTGAAAATAATAAAAAACCATTATAGCTGAGGTACCTATGTGATGAATTCTTAGAATAGAATAAGGAGAAAAATTTCTATTTCTTGATGATGTAATAGCCAGTCTTTTATTATTGATGAAAATTCTTTTGAATTTCTACTTCTTCTACCAGCATTTGGTATAGTGTTGAAAAGTTTAGGACCAAGGTATAAGAAAGATTTTGAAAAAAAGCTAAAATTTATTCCAGGTAGTTTTGATACTAGTTCTAATCTTCTTCTTTCTGAAAAGCTGGGTCTGAAAACCCCATCGTTTCCACTTCGCAAAAAGAAGATTCTCAAGACTTTAAGAATCAATAAAAATACCAAGGTATTTGATCTCTTCGACTTGCTCTATAGGAGGACATTGGCATAATAAATCATATGTGCAGCTATTAAGATGGAAAATTATAGGCTGATGGTAAATTTTTGTGCGCGCAAAGAGAAATTAATGAATTTAGTTTTTTCAACATTGATTGCTAGTCTATTTTTGAGATACCAATGTTTACCAAAAACTTACAGTCATGGTTTATTCTGTTGAAAAGTTCTTCCCATGATTTTCCTGAACTAACTAATACCGTGTCGTCAGCATAACAAAATATTTTCCCATTAAGATTAGTCCTGAAGTTACTGTTGAGAATGAACTACAAGTATCATTAATTTTTGTCCATTGAACTCTATTGCTCAGGAAAAATTTAAACCATTTAAGGGCCACGCCCCTTACCCCTGTTGATTCTAACTTATTTAATAGAAGATTATGCTGAACTGTATCGAATCCTTTACTTACATCTAGAAATAAAGCATTTACATAAAACCCATCGTTAACATTGTTATAAATAATCTTCATAAAGTCGACTAGGGTACGTTCGGTATCAAAACCTTCACGAAAGCCATATTGGTTTTTACTAAAAAAGTCATACCTATGCAAAAATTTTAATAATCTGGTTTTCATTAGCTTCTCTAATATTTTTGAGAAAATAGAGAGCAGCGCTATGGGTCTATAATTATTCAGTAATAGTTTATCTCCACCTTTGAAAATTGGTACAACTGCTTTTTTCAAGGCTTGAGGAAACACTCCTTGTGACAAACTTGCATTACATAAGTAACATAAGACAGGCAGTATAATAGGAAGGATGTGTTTCAAAGTATCACTTGTTAGTGAATCACATCCTGTCGAATTTTTTGAGGGCATCAATCTGATAAGTTGGAAAATTTCTTCTTCAGTAACTGGGTACTTGAATATGGAATTCTCAGAAATATTGTATTTGAAAACTCTATTGTAATTTTCTGGTGTAAATTGATGATTCGGGTTTATGTTCCTCAGTAGATCACCCCTGACATTATCGGGAACACTTATATTAATCAATTAATTTTCAATTCTAATTCAAACTATTGATAATTTGGCTTTTTTCGGATAGAAACTTCCATAAATATTCTAAAATATTCAAAATTTCTCAAGTGTTTGTTCGGAGTGAGAATTTTTACAGTGAAAGATGAGCAACATTGATTTCGATTGTATTCTCAATTGGAAAAGGAAAAGAGACACTTAATTGGCTTACGCCTGTTTGAACCTTACCATCAAGTATTATTTGTAAATTACTCAATAAATAAATTAATAACGAAAGTTAGCATTACTAGCATGATGAATGAATCATTAGGATTATAAATGAATTTATTTGTAGAATTTTATTTACTCTTGAAGAATTTTGGTAATGTTGTGAAACTCCAGAAAAAATAAAACACTGATAACCGATTCCTCAGTCAGCTAATAAACTTATTAGAATTACATTAAAAGTTAAAGTCATGTAGAGCAAATGAAACATTCCTTCTAAATGGCAGCTGTTCAATGGTTCAATGCTGTCAGCAATCGAAATGAAAATAGTTCCACTCTTATCATCTGCCTGCCATCAAATCTCACCAGCGGTAGGTTGGTAGAAGTGATTTTACACAAAAATTTTCAGATCTGCACATGTGTAGTTACTCTCTCGCTCCAATCGTCCATTGTGAAGGAATGTTTATTTGCTCGACAAGACTATACACATACTTCGGTTACCTGTGTACAAATGAGGACACCAGGGACAATTGCATGCATGAGACGAGGAACATTGAGGAGTGCTTGACGTGTGATAAGCATTGACACTAGGACAGCAAGGAGGGGGAGGAGGGACTCTTTTCTTGAAAATCCGCCTTCGAGCACTGGGAGGTCTCGCCACTCTCGGAGTGGAAGGAGGGGGAGGAGGATTGAGAGAGGTACAGGTTTGGTCGTCGGGAAACCAGGATGACGGATTGAGCTTGATTGGAGTCAGTGGCAGTGTTTGTGTCGTACCTGGGTCGGGGTAGTAGGCGCTGCTGTGGTGACGGGGGGTCGGAACGAAGTCACGTGGTGCGCCCTGTCGGCGATAATCGGAACCTGAACGGCTGGTCGGTCTCGATCTACAACAATCACATGATATATAATATATCTACTATCAACATGAACTAATACATCGGCTCTGACCTAATGCCTAGTTTATACGATGCCAATTGCCCAAGCAATTGTCATAAAACAACTTATGCCGGGCGTAAACAGCTGATATTGTCAATTTGGAGTTTTTATTAGGCATTGCCTAGTATAGATGATGGTTTTAAAATCAAAAGATTCAATAGATACTTTACAACAGCTGTACATTTCAGAGGACAATTGGCAGAAGACAATCTTCTCGCAAATTGGCATCGTATAAACTGGACATAGGAGCTGTCACTAGCTACATATATTTCAAGGTGGACTAACATAGTTCCACAAATAATTGCATGTTCATTTCAAAGGTCCATAAGAACATAACTATAGCTACCTCTAATAAGGCCATGGTCTTAAAAGTGGCAACTACGTAGAGTAGGAAAGCGGGCCATTTGAAAACATTGGAATCATTTTTAAATCAACTGTTTCAACGTATCAGTTTCTTGTGTGCATTCTCACATTTTACTTGCTACAAATCATAGCAATCTTTAGACGTAAGTTATTTGTATATTTTCGATCTATTTCTGCTAACATTCACAACCTGGTAAAAAAGCACAATAATAATTCTACAAGAAAAGTTTATTGGTCATATCTCATTAAAATTATGCTCAAAAGAGAGAAAAACTAAGTCAACATGCATGATTTGTAACTCTTCTTAACATAAAGCTTTCAAATCGGCTGACTTTACCATTTTATTAGGGCAAGGCCTTTTGTGGAAGAAAGCTATGACAAAACCGTAAACACTTATCAAGAACAAGTAACCAGTCATAAATGGTTTTAGGTGGAGAATAACTTAAGAAAAGATTTCTGCGAAGTAAAACTTACCTATTTTCACGCGAATAGTAGTCTTCTGCCCTGTAATCGTAGTGCATTCGCCTATCTCCTCTACGTCTCCTGCAATCAGATACAAAAGCACCAATGAAACTAATCCCTTTAGATAGAAAATTGGAAAAATATTTAAAGTAACCAATAAAATTACAATTACTATTATTTTGTGAGAAATTTTATTTGAAAATATCCATCACAGTAGAAGTCTAATGATCAATCTGAATCAATAAATAAATGAAAATTGAACAGTCATTAGTCTGTTGATGAAATACGGATTGTTTGTGAACTCCCTACCAATACTCTAGGGCAAAGCTTCCAAAATGGAAAAACATAAATGGCAGCTGTGTTGATATTTAAGGACTTTCGGACTTTTTGAAAATTATATTTAGGCATGTTTTTTACCTAGAGTATTGGTAGGGAGTTCACAAACAGCCTGTATAACTGGGAAAAATACTAAATCTACAGTTTGGAAAAATGCCTTTGGAAAAAGTTTTCGTATACAATATTAATTTCTAATTCATCACAGAGATTGAACAGTATTATTGCTGTGAGATATTTTAGAAAGGATTGGAAAGCTTCAACTTTAAATACAATAAAATACATATCTTACCTTGGATCATCCCGGTAATCATCTTGCCTGTAGTAGTAATCATCTCTATAAGGTCTCGGACTTCTCCGTCTCCTCTCTCTGTCGTTGTCTCCTCTATCCCTATCTCTGTCTCTATCTCTCCTATGATCTCTGTAATCGTGTCGATCTCTATGATCAAATTCATCATCACTTCTGTACTCAGGAGAATGATCGTAACTGAAAAATGAAAAACGTTTGATGAATATTATTTGAATAATTTAGTAGATATATTCTGTCTAAGCGAAGAAGATCCCTCTGGCAAGATGGGAAAATGACTCCAGCTTGGTCAATAATTATAAATGTGGTCTTAGTAGTTGATCAAATTGATAATTTCCGAACCAAAATTGACCAAGCTTGAGTAATTTTCCCATCTTGCCAGAGGGTCTTTTTTTCTTGGACATACTATAGTAGAATAACTGGCTATGAATAACATTGGATAAATAACTTGGATAATTTTACGATACAAATTAGGTATCTTGAATAATAGAATTTAATTAATTATTTATTGTAATGTTACGGTATGTGAGGGCACCAGGGAGATTGACTGTTTATAACTATTAACGATAATAGCAGAGAACTAGGAACGGAACCGAAATTTTGTGGTTTCAGGGCACTCTGTATCAAGCTCAAGGTTTAGAAGATCAACTTTTTGAATTTAAGTTGTCCAAAGACCAAGAAGCATTACAAGAAAATGTCGCAGCGTCCTTCATTATTTCCTAAGAAGGACTTTTTTATAAAATTACTGGTCTAATAACCACGATTCCGTATCTCTACATGATGGGAAATTGTGATAGTTGTTGATTTTTGACATGGTGATTGAAGTTTTGGTGAGGTTCTTCTCGCCAAATACTACCTAATGCTACCTCTAGTCATCTACCTGTGACGATCGGCACTGCGCCTCTGACTGCGCTGCTTGTGCCTGCCTCCGACCGAGGGGGGCGGCGCAGCCGCCTTCGGACTGCCGCCTCCGCTATCCCAGTGCCGCTCCCAGTAGTCCTGATAGTGATGGTGTCGCTCCCTGTCGCTTGGACAGTCGCGACTGTCACGGTCGTCGTCGTCGTAGCTACTGCATGAAACACACACCACACATACACACATGTCACTCAAGCCAAAGCAAAGTGCACACATGCCACCATTGCAACAACAGAGAAGCATAGAATTATTGCAGTGAACAAACATGGAATAGTTAGAGATATGATTGCATCACATACGATTCGCATGATATTCTCAGTATCATCATTGCAACAACAGAGAAGCAGAGTTATTTCAGTGAACAACCATGGGAAAGTTAGCAATATGATTGCAATTACACACATTTTGCATGATAGTCTCGAAATAAAAAAACCTATAGTCATAGATCTACCATTATTACATATTCAATTTGCTACTATTAAAATGATGTCTACATAAAAATTCAAGATCACATTACCCTTTCAATATTTTTATTACAACACAACTTGTTTCACCATCACTATACCCTATTCACGATGACTTGAGACAAAATAAACAAACTTTTTGCGTGTGTCTGAGTGTAAGTATGGGGTGGCTACCTTAGCCAAGACAAAACATAACCAAATCAAATTCAAATTATTTATTTCCATCAACAAACTACAGAAATCACATTATAATTCAATTAACATACAGGAAATATATATTTCCTCACATGGACTATTGGTCCGTGTGTGAGGAGACTGACAATCTGACTGTGTCATTTCACTGTGTCGTATCGTTGTTATTGTTTGCTATGGGCAGGAGACTCCAAAAATGATAAGACAGGGAAAATCAAAGACTATCAGTGCTAATAGTGTCATTTTAGTTCGATTCTTAGTTCTTATCATCCTCAACTTATCATTTATTACACGGATTTTCCATACTTGATTATATTGAATAAGGATTCAAAGATGAATTGATAATTATTATTGTGTTTGACAAACAAGGTGCAAGGAAAAGCGTTAATAACATACTTCCAGCAACATGATCAACACAATAAACCCTTCACTGGGATTAATTACCGACAATGCAGTCAAATGGTTTTTACAGTAAAAAAACTGTTTAGATTAGCAACACGAAAGGCTTCCACTCCAGTAAGGTAATTTCAACAGTTTCCTTACTGTGAAAACATTTGACTGCATTGTCTGTAATAAATCCCAGTGAATATTTACAAGCATCAGCTCTTCATGGATCAAGAAACCACATTCTACATTAAACCCTTTGATAACCATTTTCAAACCGACATACATTTCGGTATAGTCTGTTCAAGCAAAGAAGACATTATGGCAAGATGGGAAAATGACTCCAGCTCGGTCAATATCGATTCAAAAATTATAAATTTGGTCTTAAATTGTAGGAAACATTCTGATCTACAATTTGAGAGCAAATTTATAATTTTTGACTAATATTGACCGAGCTGGAGTCATTTCGCCAGAATGTCTTCTCTGCTTGGTCGGACTATAACTTCATTGAATTCGATAACCAATATTACAAACCCACATACATTTCAGCTCTGTTTACAAACACTGTTTATTAAAAATACTCACTCTCTCCGTGGCCTGGTTTTCCTAGACCGGTTAATTCTGTACTCGGAATCTGAGTACTCAGTGTCTCTATCCTTCTCGCGGTCCTCAGCATCCGTGTCCTTGTCTCGGGACCGGTCGGCATCCTTTTCCTTGCCCCTCAGCTCTCCCACCACCATCCTATGGAACCCTGGGGGCGGTAGGTTGCCGCCCCCGCCACTGGGGCCACTCATGCTTCCAGCGTCAGCCTCATCCCCACTAAGGGCACCTCGGCTGTCGTCTCCAGTTGAGTTGTTGTGACCAAGCACGAACCGATGCATGCCAGGAGGCGGCTGATCGTTAGTTTTGCGTTGTGATGTATCACTTTGCGTGTTCATTGAAGTGCTCGATGCAATATTGGGTCTTTAAACAGATGGAGGTAGAAAATAATGTGAATTTTATTACAGATATCGATCAATACAGAGCAAGGTGTAATAGTAGTTAAAAATGATATGCTAATCAATTTATTTTGAAGTACAGTATAGCCTACAGGTATTAAATAATATAACCTATAAGAGATACTGTTATTTCACTAATTCAAAGTAAAATATTATGAATTTATAATAAATATATTATGAATTTTTATTCCCATCAGAAAAACAAGACCATATACTTGCAATTTAAAAAAAATAGGAAATACAGTAGTTCAATATTCAATCATCTAGATCTGGTTTTGAAATTTCAACAGGACATTTTTTATATTTTTTCTAGATATACCGGTAATTTACGAGATTGTATGATTTTTCAAGGCCAAGTGTTAATGGAAAGGATATCCTTATCCTTTTCCAAGACTGGACATTTTAATGTCCAAACTTCACCGTTTTATTTAGATAATCTAATAAACATTAAGTAGGATTGTCAGGAAGTAGCATATTGTTTGGATATTTCTATAATTTTTGCGTTTACGAGTAACCCTTTCTTTTGAATAATTATTAAGGTTTCAGCTTGAGAGATTATAAAATAATTAGTTTCACTAATAATAATTTACTGCAATCTAGAAACTAAGCATTCATATTTTGTTATCTATATGAATAAAGAAATCTAATCAAGATTAAATCTAATCTAACAAGCACTCTATTTGGCTGTGTTGTATTGTTCACTTACCCAGTAGTAGCAGCCGCATCACTATACTGTCCATCCCCAGGAATCTGCTGCTGCATCTGACGTTCATCAACCCCCTGTCTTCCGGGTACTCTCCTACCCCCCGGGGGGTTCTCGTCCTCATCATCACCACCTCCACCATCCACCTCCCCTCTCGACCCTGGAACTTCGCCCCTGGACGCCGAGGATGACGCCGACGAGGAGGCGACTGTCGCCGGATTCGGCACTTCGTCGTCGCTCGGTTGTCCGGGTACCAGCCGTTGACCCAGGGGCGGAGGCTGCTCGTCCACCTGCCCCGCTACCAGCCGTTCCTCGTTTACCTCGCCTGTCAAACAAGAAAAATCAATGAAAATAAACAAAGAATTAATATTTTTGTCCATTTTGATACTTAGATAAGGGTGAAATGATAAGATAAGAGAAATAAGATTCATCTTGGGTAAGATGAAGAGTAAGATGAAAATTAAGATCTTTAACTGTGATTGGTGCGTTACGTATCCTTCATAGGTTTCGTGTGGCTTTCAAATAAGTTACAGAAAAAGAAGAATATTCTATTTTTTAGACAAACTTGT
Organism: Sogatella furcifera; assembly: GCA_017141385.1. Lineage (NCBI taxonomy): Eukaryota > Metazoa > Arthropoda > Insecta > Hemiptera > Delphacidae > Sogatella > Sogatella furcifera. The sequence continues at coordinate 27,076,747 of CM029552.1, read as the reverse complement.
AATTCTGATATTGGGGACAAATAACTATAGCCTATTCACGATCACTTGAGACAAAATGAAAAAACTTTCAATAGCCAATAAACGACATAGAATGTGTGGTGGTAAACGACATGTGTGCGTGTGGTGGTAAATGTTTTTTTTATCGGGTCAGTGCTGTATCGTTGCTATGGTTTATTATTAGAACAGGAGCCGTCCTGTTCGTTTACTTTTATGGGTTGTTGATTTCTTCTCAAGTAATTTTGACTGAGGTAGCCTGTGGGAAAATGTTTCTGCATGTTACTAACAGCTGATATTAATGAGGTTAACGTGTGTATGACTTATCGCTATTTTTCAAAAACTTATTCATAGTGAATTTTGCTAGTAAATCTTTATGGAACGAGGCCCTCTAGATATTTATTGATGAACTTATTCGATCCCAACTCACCCTGGCCAGGCACCAGCCGCTGTTCGGGTCGCTCGCCTTGGGTGGCCATTCGCCAGACCTGCGACTGTGAGACTGGCTCCCTTGCAGAGGAGGACTGCTGCGCGCCACCATCCTGGTTCGCCTGTTCGCCACCAGATGGCAGCCCTGTCACTAGCCGCGTGCCGAGCGACGACTCCTGTCCCCAACCCACCACCATCCTCTGCATCACGCCATCCTGTGACGTCACAACCGGAACAGCTGACGAATCAGCTGATGACGAGTCCACGTCACCCGGGGTTACTTGTCCTGTCACCAGCCGGTGTAGGCCTGGAGGAGGGGCTGCTTCTGATAAACAATTTAAACAATTAACACACGAATAAAATACAAAAATAGTAAATATAATAAGAATAAAAAATTAGAGACTTCATGGGAATGAAAGGTTTTAACCTCCCAAAACTGTTAAAAACCATTGTACAAAAATGAAAGACACACATAAAAATTATCATCATAAATCTCAAGTATAATTTTTCATGTAAGCAGCTGATTAGAGTTGAGTCAGTTGAGTGTGATTACACTACATAAAATGTTTACACTACAAAAAATACACACATGAAAATAATAAACATATAATTTGTTATGTTAAACCTCAAGTATAATTTTTCATGTCAACAGCATAATAGAATTGGTGTGAGGTACTACAACCACGCATTTCAAATAAATTGCTGGTAATTTTAACATTGAATATATGTAGCCTACCATAAGTATCAGAAACGTTGAAACATGATATTTTTTTTTTAAATACGATTGTTATTATCATATTATAATGTTTATATTGTAGTTTCAATTTTTTTCTCATTGTTAGATATTGAACTTAGTATTACTGAGTCGGGAACAGTTTTGGACGATTAATACCTTTTTCGCCATACTCGTATGTAATACACAACTTTCCAAGCTAGATTTGCGTTTGGAAAATTGCCGTTTACAGGAGAATCAAAGATCAGCTGTTCTGAATGCGGGAATAATCATTTTGATGATTATTACAGCACTAGTCATCATCACGATGATAATTACAGCACTGAAAATCTAGCCCAGCTGTTTTTTTCCGAACTCTGACACATGAATAAACGAGTCAAACGAGCCGCCATGACAGTCCAGTGTGTGCGTTTGTTCTAGTGTTGTGTTGAGGTTATGTTGGCTTCAGTAAATGTTTTCAGTTGTTTGAGGTTTTAATAAATCCTTCTCAGTCTAGTATGACGAAAAAAATGTACATAATTCGTGTGGAAAAGTTTACAAACTCATAATTATTTTCCAAACTCGCGTACTGCTCGTTTGGAGAACATAATTATTCGTTTGTAAAAACGCCTTTTCCACACTCATTATGTAATATACTATTACTGTATTTGTATTTATGTAAATATAATTAGTAAAATAAATTGATAAATTGTTGAATGAATAAATAATAAGAGTGTGAAAACATAAAATTTTGTGATTGTTGTATCACCGCAAGCACCATCCTTGTTCTGGCTATTTCCATCGAAATGCTGATTGAAAAGTATTTATCTCCTTTTGAATTGGATATATCTGCATATACTAATGCATTTCAATCATAAATAGATAATCTAATGGATTATTAATTTATTAAGTTATTCATTTAATAAATAGAATTTTTCAATATATTTTTAGATAGTATAATGAATAAATAGGCTAAGCAAACCTTCATCATTGTTGTCTACGTCATTGTCGAACGATGATGGCATGTGAGCCGGATTAGAGGACAGGTGGCCGGTCTCAAGGTACTGATTCCTGTCAACTGTGAAGCGCTTTGCCTGCTCTTGGGCCACGTTCACTGGCGAAGGCGAAGGCGCCACCTCTTGGTTTTCCCACCCTGGTGCGGCGTTCCACTAGAAAAATCACAATAAATTTTTAAAAAGTCGTTGGGAATGTATTAATAGTCTTAATTGCACTCAATTGATCAGTCATTCGCAAATAGACACTGCTTTGCCCTATTTTACATTTTTAGTCAGGTATTTTATTAAACATTTTTTTTTAGAAATATATTCAACATATATTTTAGATTATGATAGAATATATGCACATAAAATATTATACATAACTAGTAAAAATTAGTAGAAAAGCTAAGATTGTGCGCTGATGCAGAATAACTAGGGCTTAATTTCAGATAGTACGCCGTACCGGTACCTCTGAAAGGGAGGAGACTCGTCGCGTCAAAGCTCTGAAGCCCTGAAGGCTGAAATGGAGAGACGAAAACACTAAACTCGTTCAAATTTACACAAACAATGCAGTACATTCAAGCAATCCCCTGGAAGCAATATTTTTCATCAAATTTGGCCTTTTTAAATGCCAAGTACTGTAACCTAAACTCCGTAGTACTGTATCAGCCAGAAGAAACAGTAGCCTACTGAAACTGTTCATGTACTATTGTTTAAGGACTATTTCAGTACTGTTTATTTTGGCTGATCCTATAATGCTAAAGGACAAATTCACAAAGATAAATTCAACTGCCGTAAAATCGTTCAAATCAAAGAAACTAATAAAACGAGAACAATCAATTCAATTGAATCAAACTCACCTGATCAATACTGGAGGCATCGGCTGCACTGACCGGAGGCACCACCTGTTGAGAAGCAGCACTGGAGGCTGCATTCAGTCTCAGACTGTTCATTTGCGCTGCTAGCGACTCAGAGTCATAAGAAGAAGGACGTTCCTCGTTATCAGGAACAACTGTCTCCTGATTATCGGGCAAGTTGAATTTGGCCTGACCGCCGGCATACTGCAATGATGACGTGGATGACGCCGAAGTGGACAACAACGACGAAGTTGACTTGTTTGTCGTTAGACTTGGCGCCTTTTGAGGTTTTTCTGGCGGTGCTACTTCAATGTTCTCAACTTCAGTTGCTGGTGTGGTTGCTGGAAATGGTGAGGTTGCTGGAGGTGGGGTCACAAGGTTGCTATCAACAAGACCGGTTGATGGTGGTTGTTGTATGGCACCATTTGCAAAACTGGTTGAATATGAATCCACATTACTATTGCCATAGGGATACATCATGTGTTGTCCTTGAGACTTCTGTTGCTGTGAACCATACTCTTCACCAAAACTATTTTGCCCTTGATGCTTCTGTTGCTGTGAACCATACTCTTCCCCATAATTATGTTGACCTTGAGGTTTCTGCTGCTGTGTTCCATTCTCTTCACCATAACGATGTTGTCCTTGAGCTGTCTGTTGTACACCAAAACCTTCAACATAATTATGTTGACCTTGAGTTTTCTGTTGTGAATCATACTCTTCACCATAACTATGTTGTCCTTGATGCTTTTGTTGTTGTACACCATACTCTTCACCAAAACTATGTTGACTTTGAGGTTTCTGTTGTGGTACACCATAACTCTGTTGTTGATCGCCATAATTTTGTCTATGTTCGCCGTAATTCGGTTGCTGCGGTTGTTTATAGACACCAAAATGCTGCTCAATATACTCCGGTTGAGGTTGAAAGTAAGCGTTGGCCGTCTTGGGAGGCGCAGAGCTGTTGCTTATTTCAGCCTCAGAAAAACTGGAGATGTTAGTGTCATTTTGTAGTTGATGATTATTGTAGATTCCAGTGTAACTATTGGTGGGCGCAGGTTGATTAGCACTGGGCACATTGTTGTAGGCGGATGGAGCTGCACCGGGAGGTCCAAACAGATCGGGAATTGGAGGCGAATTCAGTTTTGCTTGGTTGTCAGATTGTGAAAACTGGAAATATGAGTAGGATTGTTGTTGTTGCTGCTGTTGTTGTTGGTGATGATTTTCCTCCTCTTTGCCTCTCAACGGAACTTGTTGCATAGTATTCTGATGTGCATACTGTTGATCAGTCAGTGCCGGACTGTTTGTGAACCGATTTTGGAACTTGTTATTGTTGTCTGCAGGATACAGATTTTTGCCGGCGTGATCGATGTTTTCGAAAAAGTCTGAACTATTCAGTGGTTTCGTGGGAGGCGCCACATTGGCGGGTGGATAGTGGTGGGTGGCGGGTGGGGGCGGTGGATGCTGCTGTCCACCATCCATGTTCTGCCACCCCCCTGATCCTCCCCAGCCCTCGTTCTCGTCCTGGGCAGGTGAGTCATCGTCCCAACCCCAACCCCACGTATCATCTTGACCGCCACCCTGCAAATAAAAGAAAACTATTAGATAAAGATCACTCTGGTGATTTGACAAAACAATAAGTAATTAATTATCCTTAGATTTAGAGGATAGATGGAAAATTTATTCATTTCAGCTCGGATTACAAGAAACAGCAGAGTTTCTATCAACATATTAGTTTAATCCATTCAAGAATTTCTGATAGAAGTAATAGGAGTACTGCTTTTCAGGAGAATTTCAAGAATACATTTACTTGTATACAAAGAAGAAAACTCATTGTGGCATACAGATTGATTAATAATGGATTGTGATAAGGTATAATAACTTGCTCAATAAATTTTGATTATGTTGTGATTAGGCGGAAGATTGAATTTCAAATCCAAACATGAACTAGGATCTTTTTAGTCATGAACGTATTCTTTATTAAGTCTATTTTTTCTGAGGGTGATGCCCAGATGTGCTTTAAGCGTGGGTAATGAGACAGATGAGTACTGCTTTTTATGCAGTCGGCACCGGCGGCTTCACGTCTCCTCCAATCTCCAAAAACGACAGAACTGAGATTTCTTAACTCGAAATGCTGAACATTATAAATCTGATATGAACTTGATATGAACCTGATATGAACGTACATCTACAGTTATTTATTCATTTCTAAGCATTTTAATAATTTATTTCACTGTCTATATAACTATCAATTGTAGTGAAACTGAAGTAGCATAAACACTTGAAGGCTATCTGATTTTCAGGGAGTATTATAAGAAGTAGGACTTTGTATTGGAGAAAAAAGGCAAAATAGAATATGAATAATGAATGGAATGCTCAACCCATATCCGTTTTCTAGGTAAATACAATTCACTGTATATAGAAACTGTCAATCGTTTTCAAATTGATCTCTGTTTATATTCAAACATATAGTTCACTGACTTCGTCAATTTATCATTCCAAACAAAAATAAATAAATAAAAAACAGATTCATTAATTCGAACCAATTCAATCTCAGTAATTAGCTATGATAAAAATGTAAAGGCAGCTAATGAATATTGATAAGAAGGTCACTGTAGTGCATTGTACACTGATTAAATTTTGCAAATTTTTTCATGCAATTCAACCTTGAAAATAAGTTTATCATTTTTCTTGAGAGGCAGACCTATGATTTATTATCAACAAATATCGAGCAGTTTTAATACTGACGTGTAAACTTCCATCAAATTGATAGGATAATTTCACGCTCATCTTGATAACTAACAGATAACATAAGCATGGCACTCATAAAGGTAATAAACATGCAAGCGCCAATGACTATTTCCTATAAGTATACGAATCAACACATGAGAATAAAATTCATACCACCATATTACTATTGTTTTATCCGTTTATTTGTTCAGCTGCTTGATTGTATTGTGAAATACCAAGGATATTTACAAATAGAGCAGACATAGAGTATCACATAATCAAGTATAGCCTGTCCAAGCAAAGAAGACATTTTGGCAAGATGGAAAATTACTCCAGCTCGGTAAATAATGGTTCAAAAATTATAAATTTGTACTCAAATTGTTGATTAGAATGTCTCCTACAATTTTAGACCAAATGTATAACTTTTGAACCAATATTGATCATGCTGGAGTCATTCTCCCATCTTGTCAGAATGTCTTCTTTGCTTGGACAGACTATTATCTAGTTCTAGTAACATAGACATAAAAAATAACAAATTAAATTACTAGGTACTGCTCACACCCTATGATATACGTTTTCTAATAAGGACAGAATAATGTTACTGATGAAATTAGGCTACATCATAAAAAAGAGCAGACCTTATATATGCAGTATTATTGAAACTTTTGTTTGAATTTTGTGAATTTACGGGGTTCTACACACTGCAATCCATTTAGTATTAATTTGGTACGAGTATCTGATACCTTCATAACCGTATTATTAAAATAGATGAGATGAAGCTGGGATGAATAGATAATATGACTTCATTATTCGGCTACTACATGAATATTATCTTAGATAGTCAAGTAATACGCTAATTATCACTAAACTTCCCCTACACTCATACGTAGGGAGATTCTTCAATATTTTTAATCATCCATTTTTAAGAATATTAAATGAATGAATTGATTTGTTGACAAGCGATTAAGATTAAGAGATTTAAGAGATTAAGATTAATTATATATCAATAATTTTATCAAGATCCCATGGTTGATATCAGTAATTACGGATTCATAATTTTCCTTCCAATAATTTGATGTGGATAAGTATCATTGTTGAACCAGGCTTAATGAATGAGCGATTGAATTCATGGAATAAGGATTGTTATATCGAGTTCTATAAAAGTTGAGATCAAGTTGAACATTTAATTGAGATCCAATTGTTTATAAGTTGATAAATTTTAATCTTAAAGGTTTATCTGTAGGTGGATGTGATTGCTTATATGTGCTGATTTACCAGAGCTTATAAAAAATAAGAATTAGGCTATAATAATCAATTAAGTAAGATCACATAGAACATTTAACATCTAATAAGGATTAATGGTTGATAAGTTTCTTCCAATCTCATTATTATTTCATCCTAGAAGTTTTTATCAGGGTAAATGTAGATGATTATGTTAGCTAATCACAAGTGTGGTTCAAGTTATGAATTAAAGGCGTTGTTCAAGAGAATAGTTAAGACCTCATTATAGAAGAAAATAGCATCCAAGCAAGATCCAATTATTAATAAGTTTCAAGTGGTACGAGATTATTTCTTTATCCTTAAAGTTTATCCATGTAATTAATTTTTTTTAATCATTAGCTCACTCACTATCATGATGGCTTAAAATAAAATTTAGCCTACCTGTTCCAAATTATAATAAATGGTATATTTATCAAGGTCTTAATGTTTCCTTCATCTCAGGGCTACTTTATTGCTGTTTTTTATTTTAAATGTTTTTTTAAAGGTCTCTTTACAAGGCGGATTTCTGTGACACGCAGTACTGATGAAACCCTAAATTAATAGGCAATCGTAAGCCCTGTACACGGGGATTGTAGTGTCAGCCAGTTGAATATCTGTAGCCAATCACAGCCTTTGTCTTGTCATTGAGTCAAATAACAATAGCTGTGCTTGACTACAGATATTCGACTGGCCGCTACAATCCCCGTGTACAGTGCGCTTAAAGGAAGGCTACTTAACACTAGACATTTGCTACTTGAAGATGCAAAGTGAGGTTAGCTCATTTGACAAAGCCAAAAATCGGGGAAAATAACTATCGGCTTTCTGAAACTTGCTGTTTCAACATCATTTTTTATTAATTCAACTTGAAAATTACCTGAAACAAGTGCACTCAATTTTCAATCGCCGAGAAATAGGTTATAATAACGTTATTTCCAATATGGCGGCGAGCCATGAGTATTGCAAATGTCTAGTATCAAAGAGCTAGTATTCTTACTTTTGACGTGTCTTTGTGGTTCCTGTAACCACATTATAGACTAAATAATACTAAATACTAGCTTCCCTACTGTATTTTGGACTCAGTTAGGAGTTAGGGCCGGTTGCGCCCTAACTTCGGCCTCTGAGATATAATAAAGGCATTCTTCCTATTCTATTCTACTGAGTATCAGAGATACGCCATGTGAAGAGGGCTTTAGGCTATGTAAGCTATTTACCTGAGCAGTTGGATTTCTGGAATGAGGGTTGTTGTTGTAATGGTCTGAGTTTGGCCTGAGCTGCGAGGGTGGCTCCGCCTTCATCCCCATCCCTGATGGGTTCCACAGGGGAGGCGCACTGCCTGACATTACGATCTGAAATTTGAAATAAAATAAAGCCACCAATACGGGAATCAACCATAAAAAATGTAGGAGGATTTTTTTAAAGAACAAACCGTGGTATCAAATAGTCTCATCATATCTCACAATACTCATTAGTCTACCCACACAAGAGGCTTAAAGCTCGTTAGAACTCATTACCTATGTCAATAATGGTACCTAAATGAAAAATATGAAGGTAATAAATGAAAATTATAAATGAAGGTGATAATGTAATAAAGGTAAATAAAAATATTCTCGAAATTATTACAAGTTTACCATGAAATTCATTAATACAGCCATCAGAAGGTTTGATGATATTATGAAGGCCTTGATACCCTGGACAGATGAGAATTGACAAAAACAACGGAATATTGATAAATACAAGATGGTAACTTGAAGATTAAGAAATTTTAATTGTAGAATTTCGTTCAATTCTAAAATTTAATAATTGTTTTTACTTTCTTTCTTGTACTAAAATTGGAGGTGAACCTAGATTTACGTGGTAAAAATGAAACTAGCGCAAAAGCCAAAGTGTGTTGTTTGCTTGTCACATTAAACTTATAATGGTATATTACAGTATAAATATCAAATAAGTTAACATTCAAAGAGCAAGTGTGAGAAAGGTATCCAATAAACTCTCTCTTATTTAGTATAACCAAACTCTCCTTGAATCAACAATCAATAGATAAAACTTGCTCATTTATTCCAGGCCTATTCAAATACATTTCTTTGGCAAATTAATTTATTGAAATTGTCAAGTAGCTAAAAACTCTCGAACTGCTTCAAAAGTAGATTAAATATGTTTTAAATTATGGCAATTCGACTGAGTAAATGTCGATGTTGTTGAACCGTTCCATAAGAAATAAAACACAAATTATGTCGATTTTTTAGTTTATTTTGGGACAGCACCACGGCTTCATGACCACACCATATACAGTCAGCTTGAAAATATGACCTGTGTGGCCACGAAACCATGGTCCTATAACAAAGTGAACAGTAGAATTGACAGCATGTGTGTTCTATTTCTTCAATTATTATAATATAATATCAGGTCAGGAATCCAGGCATAAAATCGAAAATGTTACATCATCAATCATTTTATCCATTTCCCTAGGATAATTTAAATTAACTTTTGTACGATATTTTTTCAAATTTTGTACGATAATTCTTTACATAAGATAGTCTTATTCTACAATATAAGTAACTAAGAAAATATTCATTTGTTTAGCAAACGTCAGAAATGTGTGAGGTTCAATTATGATAATTTCATGAATTTAAGTTTTGTGAGTACTGAGTAAAACCTACACTATACGCTTTACACTATAGTCACCTCAATCATTTTCGAGTTTGATAAGTTACAACAATAGTCTGTCGAGAGAGGAAAATGAAGTTGATCTTTGATTTTTTGGTGACATAACAGTTTGACATCATACTATAATCACTACAATGAGATAACTCTCTCAAACACTACTGAATAAGTTACTTTAAATAACTTACTTCTCGAAACAACAAAATAATAGATAAATCTGATTTTTAATCCAACTCTTCAACATTGAAAAATTTCATATAAAAAGTATCAAATGTTTGAAGAAGTGGGGAAGCGTAGGGTTATCTATAAAGTCACTAGCTTGAGGATTATATTCTGATAACAGATCCTGATTTTCCGCATGTTTGTTACTTTCTAATACCGGTAGGAGATAAATACGTTGAGGGTGATTGGAAACTATAGAGAGTTTAATATTTATTCCACGATTGATTTTAATGTGCAAGTTGAGTCAAGAATACAGACAAAAAAAGCAAGGTTGAAAAATGAAAATATGAGTGACCAAAATATCAAAGAAGGTCTACATGAAGACGTAAGAAGTTCAAGGTTCTGTAGGCCTGAAGCCTACAAGTTACAGATGACAGATACAATTTACCGATGAGACAGTTACAGTTGACAGGTGACAAGTTACAGTTATACAAATTCAAAAAAGGTGAAAAAACAGATCCAAAAAACTACAGACTCATTGCAAACCTGCCACAAGTATCAAAAATAATAGAAAGAGCAATCTACAATCAATTAATCAAACATCTAGAAGAAAACAACCTAATTACGCAGCACCAACATGGATTCAGAAAGGAACACAGTACAGCTACAGCAATATCAGAGCTATGCAACAATGTTAATAAAATGTGGGAGGAGAGAAAAGTTGTATCAGGTATCTTCATCGATCTTCAGAAAGCGTTTGACACACTAAACTGGGACACTCTGAAAATAAAATTGAAAAACCTGAAAATAGTAGGAAAAGCTCTACAATGGCTTGAGGATTACCTAAAAACAGAAAACAGTATGTAGAGATAGACCACCACAAAGTTAACAACATAGTCCCGTATAAATCTACACTCCTATCTGTAGATAGAGGTGTGCCCCAAGGATCAATACTTGGACCACTGCTGTTCCTGATATATATAAATGATTTTCCAAATGAAGTGGACAGCAGAAACAACTGCATACTCTTTGCTGACGACACCACAATACTAGTGCCAGATAGTGAACAGGAGCCAACTAACAGACTGGTTGATGAAACACTGGACAGAGCCACCCACATCTGCAATAGACTACACCTATCTATCAATAAACAAAAAACCATACATATAACATTCCAACCATCCAACAATAGCCCAGTAATAGCCACTAACAGTCAAATTACAACAGCAACATATACTAGATTCCTGGGAATTATGATTGACAGAAACTTAACATGGCAGCCACATATTGAACAACTCAGTAGGAAACTGTCATCAGCTGTATAAGTGACCCGAAGACTCACCAACATTTCAGGAGAGGACAGCTCTCACTGCATATCATGCGCTGTTTGCTTCCCATTTAAGATATAGCATCATAGCCTGGGGTTCGGCATCGCAGATCCACCTCAACAAGATTCTTGTCATCCAGAAGAGAGCTTTAAGAACCATCCTGGGAGTCAGCATGATGGAGCATTGCAGGCCAATCTTCCAGAAGTACAGGCTACTCACAGTGATCTCGCTCTACATCTTGGAAACAACAACCCTAGCAAAAAAAGCAAACCCTCTACTCAGGAGAGATAAACACAGGTACATGACAAGAAACAACAGAGATATGGATCTGCCTCAGCACCGCTTGAAGAAATTTGAATGCTCCCCAGCCTATGCAGGAGCCTACTTTTTTAACCTGCTCCCAACAAGTATAAAAGCTCTTGAAGACAACAGGATTTTTGCTGCCACACTAAAGAGGTACCTGATCGAGCGACCTTACTACACCCTAAACGAATTTATAGAGGGTCACACTTTTCAACACCTGCCTGGCCGAATGGTGGAACATGTGTGATGTCTACCTCACTATTGACGATTCCCCGGTCGCTGACTGTGGAGAAGACTAAACAAGTAACAAGTAAGTACAAGAAATTCAAGTTACAATAAGTTGTAAAATCCATTGATCAAGCCCTTTAACAAACCTTAAATCAAAGTACCAAGTCAATCTGCCAATGCAGACAAAGTTTATCGAGCCCTAATTGAAACAGCCATTCATTGGCCGAATGAAGTTACAAACTTTAACCCCTGGAAATGTCTGGTTGCGGGTTCGAATCCCAATAGAAATGGGTTTCACCTTATTAATCACCCAAGAAATTGTTACATACGAATCAAATGGGACTGCATTATGTTTTTGCTGTGAGGCATAATTATGAGTTATTTGATTGATCGGTTTACACGAAAAAAATTAACAGATCTAGCCCTTGGCCAGCTCCTCAATAATAAAATGTAACTTACATATCTCCTAGAGAAAAATGAATAACTGATAATCTTATATCAATCAAAACCGTTCAACCCATGTCTATCATAAGGGTTGACAGGTCATAAAATAATTTTTAGTGCTTAACATTGTTGCAAGTTCATGAATTCTTCAAGTAGGCTAGGATACTAGACGACTTTTGGGTGGAAAGAAAGCTGTAAAATTAAAAGGCTACTTACTTTATCCAGTTATATTTAATTTTAATTATAATCACATTATCAAATCCTCTTCACCATATCCTGTACACTATCAAACGTCACTCGGTTAGACAACCGATCGAATAGACAGATTAACACTAAGAACTTTCCTACAGCACGAATTTCATTAGCCAGTTCCTTATGAAAATTAAAGGATTGTAATTGTCAATTTCCATAAAAAATTATACAAGAAGATAATTAATTTAATTTAACAGACGCACGGTCAATAATAATATTTGACATGGTAGAATCCCTGCTCACAGATGGTTGATTAGAACTAGTGATACTACTTCACCAGAACGTAAAATAAAATATTATAACGATAAATTTGTATTGAAATATTGTCACAGTATTATTGAAAAGGAAATAAACTTACTAGTTTAATTTAAAGAGAAAGTAGAACTCATTTTAACCTACTTTTATAACACCAGACCATTCACGTCACACGAAAGATTTTCTCGTCTCTGCTGTTCACTCACTCGGCATTTTCTGATTCTCGTCTTCATCGTTTGACAGAAAGAGATAGTAAACATTTCAAAAAATCATCTATGATCAATTCATGATGAGAAAAACAAGAATTAATTATTATTTCAGGATGAAATAACTTAGTTTCACATCTTGATTACAATGAACACTTCTTTACAAAGCAAAATGTTGATGTATACAACTTCAAAAGGGACGAAAGATCGAATATATCATGATTAATCATAGTTCAAAATAAAAATTTGATCAATTTAGAATCATTTTGCTAAATTTATAGTCCCAAAATTAATAGAATACTACTTTTTGAAAACAATTTTCCCGATCAAGTGAGCAAAATGTTTTGCTCTTCAAAAGTTGGCAAAATGACAACTGACGACGTGTCTTCTACAAAACAGCTGTTCATTGTTTTAGTGTGATGATTTGTATCATTCTGGGTTAAATTTGTAAAATATTGCCATTGATAAAAGTATAATGACAATTATATCATAATTTCGTTTAATAATTTGCAATGATAAATTTCCATTCAATTCACTCTCAAATAATCTACACTCTGGAAAGACGATAGATTTAAGGTTAATTATTGTCATATAAATCTCATTGATAGGTTGTCAGTATTTTGACGTAACATAGTTTCATAAAAATACAAGTTTTAAAATGGTTCTAATGACAATGATTGCTCGTCTCCACGACGGATTACCTTTAGCAGCAACGATGCAAGAAGATGAACAGGTAAGAAACAACATATAATGCAAATAATTATACTGACGGGCTATGATGTCGGCAATTTTTAGATTGAAAAATTTTCCGTTAGTTCAAACTTTGCTCTTTTATACCTCATTCTCATCTCAATTTTAGAGCCTTATCTTGACAAAGGAAGATAATTTATTCTATTGCTACCTTATCAACATAAGCTACTGTACTGTAATTTATATAATACTCAATACCCTAATACTCTTGGGCAAGGTACAGTAACTGGATAATCAAAACAAGTACCAGTATAGAAACTTTATACATCGAATACCTTCGAATCAATTATAAAAATAACCGGATGTTTCAAAAGTGGAATATTCCCATATATACCTAGTAGTATCTTTTAAAAGGTTCCTCATATCTCCCACCGTACCTGTAGTCTGTCCAAGCAAAGAAGACATTCTGAAAAGAGGGGAAATGACTCTAGCTAATATTATTTTGGCAAATGACTCTAGCTAATTGATATTGGTTTGAAAATTGGGAATTTGTTCTCAAATTGTAGTGAACATTCTGATCCACCAATTGAGACTATATTTAGGCCTATAATTTTTCAACTGATATTGACCAAGCTGGAGTCATTTTCGTGAACAGACAAAACCAATGAGCATTCTAATAATTCCGTAATCATTTAAAAGAAATAAACATTTTGTTTACATTTTGAATAAAATAATATAAGGCTGATGTGAACTCCGATTTTCATTATTTTAAATTATATCAGTTACAAGCCTAAGTTACTTACAGTATAACTTGAGTGAGAATTTTGGAACGACTATGATGCCTAATGAATGACCGTCAGCCGCAGTCGATCAGCTTCAGCCAATAACAAACCCTGTTATTGAAGATAGAAAACAAGAACTGTGATTGGCTACAGCAGATCGACTGCGGCTGAAGGTCGTTACCGTTCCACAGAAACCTAAACCTACCTTCAGACAGAACTTTGAGGAGCCTCCAAGTAATCCTTCCACTGATAAGAATGGCGGCTCCCTCAAGCAGCGCATTGAAGATCCTCGGGGCTAGCACGGTCCCATGAGACAATCTTTTTCCTAAATAAGACTACATACAAAATGGGATGTCAATCTCCACTTTTCCTTTTTCAATTCTCGATCCATGCCCAGGCAACCCCGAGAGATCACGTCAAAATAACACTAAACTCCTTAGTAAACAAAAACAGAGATAGCCAAACTTGGGCTTTGTCGATAAAACTGGCCTTTTAGTGACTGTTATGAGGCGACTGGCAACACCTCCGACAAGTCGTCTTCAAAGAATTCGGCCACTGTATAATAGCTCTGATTCACAAGATAGTGAGACAGACTCCTGTAGACATTGATGGGTGCATTCCGCAGGTTCAGAGGCAAGTGGTTGAACATCCTCAGTAGGGAAACTGTCACGCACTCTGGACAGCCTGCAACGAGGCATGTCAAATGAATGCTTGTTCGCTCTTCTTATCGGCTATTGAAAAGTTTCTTTTGTATGTATCAGGGAGAGCAAAATAGTCCATACTGGTTGAACACCGTAAATATCTTCAGCTTGATTAAGATTGGTCCAAATATTGTTCAGGACCTCTTTAACTTTACATTGGTCCAGGTAACCTGCAGAATGTGCAGAATCCAACATTGTAAAAGCTTTATACTGCTAGAAAAGTATTTCACACAGGCTATTGGAGTAGATGTAGAGCCGTCGGTCTCGACTGCCTAAAAACCATTCATGTCTCATGATCACCCACACATATGCTTGGAAAAATGAGTAGGTGCATGTCCTTACAACCGGATTCTATCCTTAATATGGCTTTGAAACAAAGCAAAGTATATATCTACAAAGTACTTCTTGAAAGATAAATTCAAACATCCTAGCAGAAAATATTGCTCTGGAGGAGACGCTGTAATAACTGTGACTACGTTAGTTCAGTCGGTTACTGTGGCGTGAAACTTCACTTCTGGAGTTCTGGCAGATAATTGAGCTGACTCATCTTCATCAAGAATATTGATTATATTCTGTCTCATTCACAAATGAACTATATATTTGATTAACTATTGAATGAAATATATTCAATTATTTTGAATATAAAATTCCGATAACTCTCTGACAATCCTTTAGGACGTCTTGCATATAGAGGAAATTTCAAAAAATACTAAAACAAAGAGGATTCTAGTATTTAGAGATCCTGGAGAAAGGTCTATTATTCCAAAGTTTTAAGAACAAAATGACTGAATTGCATAAAGAGGTGGAATTTTGATCCACTATAAGCTCAATGATAAGTAGTTCAAAGTTATGCTCACAATATATATATTTATATATATTCATCCAGGTTGGTGCAACCCATCATTAGAGACTATCCTCTTTATTTTGATACCTAACAATAACTACTTAGTTGTATTTCTATAGCATTGTAGTTTACTAAGTAAAAAATTGTATACTAAAAGTCTCTTTCTTCTATTTCAGTCTGGTCGCAGTATTCTGGAATATCAGAATCAAGCTAAGATGTTATTCAGAAAACTAAGTCCACAGAGCCCTCCGCAGTGCACTATTGAAACTGGACCGTATTTTTTCCAGTAAGTATATTATATGTATACAAATATCTATGGCAGTGAGAAACAATATATATCTGTTGGTTATTAAGCAGCTAACAGACCAAAGTGAAATATGTTTTTACTCATGCAATCCTGCAGGATTATCACATTTTGCAAAACATATTAGACTTACTACGTTATTTTCGCAATGACTTTATGTACGCGGTATGAATTGGATGCAATATACAGTTGATTGCTATTCCACCTTGAATGATAGTGGAATCTTTGTACAATACTAGGAGGAATAGGCAATTTGGCATAACAAGCATTTATACCAGGAATTAGATCTTGTTCGCCAAGAAAATTCTTAGGATCACAATTCAGCTAGATTATAAAAATCTCAAATGTCGATGAGCGTTTCGGTTTTCATGTAAAGAATAAATCAATGTAAATCGTAAAATCTGTCTGTTTTCTACTCCCTCCAAAATACTTAGACGTAGGTAGCCTAAGTCTAAAATGAGTCTTTTAAGGAGTTCTCTCATAATACTGTAATAACGCATGTATCATAAAGATCATTTGTCAATATAAAGGGAATAATTTGATTTTGAATCAGAGTTGAATCATTTCCAATATTTCGTGTCTAAGAATGTGAATATGTTTTTCAGCTATCTAATTGAAAGAGAAGTGTGTTACCTAGTTCTATGCGAGCGGACGTATTCAAAGAGGCTTGCATTCACATACCTGGAAGATATAGCACAGGAATTTCATTCACAATATGGTAGAAAGGTTGCCTCCGTCTTCAGGCCGTACACATTCATAGAATTTGGTAATAATTATTTTTAGTTTATTTGAAAACGATAAGTACAATGATGGCGAATTAATGTTATCAATGCTCAGCTCTGTCAGGACAGTTGGTGAGCGGTCTACGAGAGCGTCATCAGGCTCTCAGACTGTCCTGACAAAGCTGAGCATCAATAAGATGCCATTCGCCAACTTGCTAGATTTTTTTACATTCAATGTGGTACCTAACAGATGTAATAAATGAAATACATAATACAGTACAATAATTATTGAAATCTTTTGTATGTATCTATTGTATCTTCTTGAATGTATGAAATTGGAAGTCAATTGAAACTTGAACACTCAACTTTAGAAGGTTTTCAGATTTTTAATCAAAGAATAGTGTCTGTCCATTTTTGCCTACTCATTGGAGGAGTATTAAAATTATTACAAACCTCAAGATGGAGGTTTAAGTAGATAACATTTTATGTTTGATTTCAAATTGACAAATCCTTATACCCATTTATCAGGTGGTCATTGGATGCAATAAAAATAAATAAATGAAAAAACGTGAATTCTCCATAAACTGAAGTCTAAAACTTGAATGCCTATGTCATCTTAAGTATTACAATTTCACAAGATATTAAGTGGGAGTATTCCTATTTGAAAAGCGTATGTTACGATTTTATAAAACTATCTGCAGTATTCAGTATTGGCCTGGTTCAACATTGAATCAAAGAAATTTAGCCGATAGAAGTTCGCTTATACAGATTCAATTATTCATAGAGCCTACAATTTTCCAGATACATACATTCAAAAAGCGAGGAAGATGTACACCGATTCCAGAGTGAGAAAAAATTTGAACACTTTGAATACTGAACTACAAGATGTCCAGAGGATAATGGTTCAAAATATCGATGATGTTCTCCAGAGAGGGACGGTTCTGTCAGGTAAGTTTATTTTCACTCTCAGGATTTCTAAATTACACTATATTTCATATTCGAAACTCAAATTGAGAGAACTATGCTACCCTATTCACGATCATTTTATACTAAATAAACAAACTTTTGGCGTGTATGGTAGTCTTATATGACAAGTTGGACTGTAGCCAATCACAGCTAAAGACAAGACTGTCGGACCGTTTCGCATAGAAGAAGACCCACCATTACACGCAAAAGTTTGTTTATTTCGTCGCAAGTGATCGTGAATAGGGTTTAAGGGGGGTGAGGGATAAATGTGAAATGAACGTAATAAACGTATGCACGTTTTCTATTACTTTTGGAAATGTGAGAATTGATAGAAGTAGAAAATGATTATTATCATTGGAATAATTTAATCTATTTCTAGTGCATCTATTTCCAAGTCATAAAACTTTTTTGATTTCAGAGCTGGATTCCAAAGCACAAAATCTCTCAATTCTTTCCCAAAAATACAAGAAGGATGCCGCATATTTGAATATGAAATCAGTCTATTTCAAAATGGCAGCTGGAGGTATCGTTCTATTTGTATTCATCATGTACTTCTGGATCCTTTGAAAAATAGATATATTCAGAAGACACAAATAGGTGTAAGTCTGATCACTACAATGGTTGAGGAATTTTGGCCGCTCTAAAGAACTGAACGTAGGGGTGGACTGTAATTGTAAATTTTGTAACAAGGAAAGATATTTAGATGAATATTAAATAAATATTGTAAATCACATAATTTATTTTCACGTTTCATATAATCAACATTTCATGAAACTAATTGGTTTTTATTATTGCACTTGTTTTATATCATCAATGTTAATCTAGTGGATATCTTTATAAATAAAAAGTAATGATCGTATTTATGCTGTACCATGTATCTATGAATTCGCCAAACGTATTCCATTTTAATTGAAAACGTCCCCAATTTAATTTGAAACTACCAATTTTCTATTGTTCAATGGTTCAAAAACATGTTTACGAAAAACATTTTCTGATGTAATGCATGCATTATATATGTAGTGTACCATACTGTATTTATCAATATAATTGATACGCTTCTAATTTATAGGCTGAATCATTTGATATCAGAAAAAATGAAATAAATGTTTTTTAAAGAGAGAATTTATTCATTTCAAGATTATATCCAATACCTTAGGATAATGATCATTATTATCGATTCTATATTATTCGTAGAATATTGACGAAGTCATACCATGTATAACTATGGATGTTGTATGCTCTACAGACAAACCATCCACCTTCCATGCTATTCACCCACTGGCAGTGCGACCTCAGCTTTAGATGTTGCACAACTCAGCACAAGACCACAAACTATGAACATTATTTTCAGATTGTGACAAAATCTCAGCACAACTTCTGTTGTGCAGTACTTTTTCATGGCAAGCTAGAAAATTTGGTTCACAAGTCCAATTTTGGCTTGTTTTAGAATTGATCGGTTGATCAAGATGTTACTATTCACTATCCAGGCGGATAGTCAGGAAAACCATGAATTGTAGGCTAAATGAGCATTATTTCTTTGTAGTTCTGTCACAAACGAATAGATTATTCATTTCAGGGAAGAGCTTCAGCCCAAAATGGCGACTGTTATATTCAATGCTTAGTAGCATAGACTAAGTATACATGTCTAATATATCTACGTTAGTAGTAATAATTTTCATCGAGTAATGTTCTCGCTACGTTCACCCGCAACGTGATAATCAAACAATGTAACAGCCGCCATATTAGCAAAATCTCTTACTTCAAAGGAAAAATCAACCTATATAGGGATATCGGGACTAGGATATAACCACTCCATACTTTTCAACAAAAACTTAAAAATTTATTTTAGAATTTGAAAAATATGAAGACTTACCATTTGAAGACAATTTCTCTTCATTCAATACTTCAACTGATACGTTCATTCAATCTTAAACTTATGTTCAAGTTCGAACTCAATTAGGACAAGATTTTAATTTGAAGGTTGAACATTCTTATTTCTATTGAAGTTTCTATGTCGCCGCCTCTGATTGTTACGATTCTTGTCAATTCCACGAGTTCCGGGATTATACCTCTGGGATCGTAAGTTCAATATATCCTGCTTTATTTTGTCAGATATTTCATCTTCTTCATCTGTGGAAAATAGAAGATTTATGAGATAGCATTTAGAAGTTGGTTGATTGGTTATTCACCTATCTAATGAATATACAATAATTAATTCATCAAATACAGAGTGACAGAGAGAAACGGGGAACACGTTTCCAAATAAAGGAAATGTAATCATTAGTTTTATTGCTGAAAATGTGAGGTAAAAAAAATTTCATTCATAGCTCTAACAAAAAAATGTCAATTTTTATTGATAATATCCTTGAGATGACAACCATTCAAACGTATGTATAAATTCTTGCAAGCAAACAGTGAGATTTTTCATGGCACGTAAAGGACTGCAATGGGAATTGCATCGATTTATTCTTGAATCTTTGTTTTCAACTCAATAATTATTTTTGAACGTGAAGCGTACACTTTACTTTTTAAATCACAAACACTGTGTTTCGACGTTCCATGCCCACATGGAAATCTCACTGTTCGCTTCCAGGAAAGTTACGTTTGAATTGTCATCATCTCAAAGACATTAACGGTAAATAAAAATTGACATTTTTTTAGTTAGAACTATGAATTGTTCTATGAATTTATTTTACTTCATATTTCCAGTAATAAAACTAATGATTACATTTCCTTTATTTACGTAGGTATTACTCAAAAGTTTCCCGTTTCTCTGAGTCACCCTGAATAACAAAACAGCTTACATAAATGAATAGGTAGAAACAAAAAAAATTTATTCAAGCAGAATAGGTTTGGACAAGGCACCAACTCACAACCCTCAAGATCTAAAGCAAGGCGAACTTAGCAACAGACGGACGGAGTAAATATCCGTCCCATGTTATTAAATGGTGCATCGCACACAGACGTCTGTGTCGTTGCAACATTTAATATCCTAGGAGAGATTTTTCATCCGTTCGTCTGTTGCTGTGTGCTCCTTGCTCAAAGCTCAATGTTCTAAAATTTTTTTGAAATTGCGTTTCGCAATTCATACTTCATGGTGTATATTCAGAGATACTTTTCAATTGAAAATTATCCAATTCATGGAAAATTAAAAAATTTCTTGCGATGGATCGCCATAGTGGCTAAATCATGCATAGTATTGAACAAAATTTTGTACAAATCAATATCAGAATAAAACTTACAGGCTACAAAATAAGTATACGGTAACACTTGAACAACTATTTTATTAGTGACCAGTATGAAACCAAGGCTATTTGGTTATAAATTTATAAAGTCTTGGTATGACACCAAATAAGGAGTGGTGGAACCTGTAAGGGTAAGTACCTGCCCACCAATAAAATTCAAATCTCGTACATAAAAATAAACTTTACAATGAAAAAGGAAATACTTTCAACAGTCCAATTAAATAGCGTTTAAATGCTCATCTGGAAGAAGTGCTTGAAAACTCATAAAGGACCGAGTATTCAAATAAGGAATCTAGTGAGGAAAAACGTCTTTTCTCAGAAAGGCTTGGAGGCAATTTTCTGTACCAATCGACTACCAAAGAAATTTAGTAATGTACAAGTACTGCCATCCACTGACAGTTCAGACTCTGGCGGTCCATAACTGACAATTTGGACTGTCACAGTCCAAGAACAGCTGTAAGCCGTTGATAAATTGTTCATTGCAAAACGTTATCATTAATTTTTCAAGCAACTTTTCCAGTCAATATAGTTCCAAAGGCTGGTAAGATGTTAAAATTCGGTTCGAAAAATCAATCTTGAAAGTCAAATAGTGAATACTGTATTTCAAATCATCAAATATAGCCGATGGTGTGTTGGTCATAAGAGAAGTTTTGTATTGATAAAGAAGGTAAGGTAATTAATGCACTCACCGACTGATAAAATATCATACACATGTTTGTGATCTTTGCCCAAAACATGAATTTCAGGATTTTCCAAGATTATTTTTCCCGAGAAATTCTCGCAGAGCGTTAAAGATGGATCCAGCAAACAGTATCTATAAATAAAAGAAAAAAACAGAGAATTGATAATAGGCCTAATATATAGTGAAATCCCTCCATAATGGGAAAAAGAATAGATGTTTCCAAATTTCACTTTGATTATTACATACACCACCACACCATCTTATAATACGAACATCAATAACTTTATTAAGGAAGTTCTCTATCCTCAGTATAACCGATGGTGTGTTGGTAAACACGTAACCATGATCATGAATCAAAATTATACAGAGTGTTTCAGGAGGAATGTGCAATACTTCTCAGGCTGATTCCTTACACAAAGTAGACAAAAAAGTTCCATGGGACCAACCCCCCAAAAACGCTTTGTTACCGAGATAACAATGGCGGAAAATTGAGATTTTTCAAAATATATTAATTTTTCAAATTTTTAGAGGTTTTAGTGAGGTTCTAAAATGATCAATTCCTATGTAAAATTAGCTGAGGAATTTCTTGAAACCAGTTCCAAGTTTGTAACTTTAACGGTTATTGAGATAATTGGAAAAATAGCCTATGCTAGAAAACGCCATTTTTTCAACAATAAGGATTATAACTGGATAAGGAATCATAAAATTGAATTTTTTATTAATGGAAGTTGAAGAGAGTCGGATTCTTAAGAAAAAGTTAAATGGCGGCGATTGTGTAAGTCTTACCGAAATCTCATAAATGGCGATCAAAAATCGCAAAATGTACAAAACATGAAAATTTGTCTTTAGTAGCGACTATGCGATTTGTGATAGCCATTTATGAGATTTGGGTAAGATTTACACAATCGCCGCCATTCAACTTTTTCTTAAGAATCCGACTCTCTTCAACTTCCATCAATAAAAAATACAATTTTATGATTCCTTATCCAGTTATTCCTTATCCCTTTTTGTTAAAAATGGCGTTTTCTAGCATATTTTTCCAATTATCTCAATAACCGTTGAAGATACAAACTTGGAACTGGTTTCATTGAATTCCTCAGCTAATTTTACATGGGAGTTGATTATTTTAGAACCTCACTAAAACCTCTAAAAAATTAGAAAAATCTCAATTTTCCATCATTGTTATCTCGGCAACAAAGCGTTTTTGGGGGTTGGTCCCATGGAACTTTTTTGTCTACTTGGTGTAAGGAATCAGCCTGAGAAGTATTGCACATTCCTCCTGAAACACCCTGTATATAGGCTAATTAAAGTGAAATTTATTTCAAAAGTGAGAGCTCGCTAACGCTCTTTTCAAAAATATCAAAAACTGAGCATTAGAATTTTCCGCAAATTTTATTTAAAAATAGAGGTATAAATTTTTGTTCACATCAATACATTTGCAGTACTCTAAAGGTAACATTCCCAAGTGCCCGGCTCTCAATTCGCTTCTTGAGCTGCCCAGCTCTATCTGCGCTGCTCTAGTCATTATTACTTGATTATGAATGTTCACTTTTCTATTAGAGCTACGAATAAATATCAAATCAATAAATAGTGAAATGTACCCTTTTCAAGTGAAATTCACTTTTTATCGATTTATTATACTTACATTAGTAGCTCTAATTACAAAGTGAACATTTATAATTTAGTTCTGTGAATAAAGTTGTGATGGTTAGAGCAGCATAGATAGAGCTGGGCAGCTCGAAAAGCAAATTTAGAGCCGGGTAGCTTGAGCCGCGCGGCTCGAGCTGCCGCTTGAGAATGCTACCTTGTATTGATTTGATTCCAAGACTCGTACTATCAATGTGAGTTTAAATGTCGTTCAACTTGAGGAATTAAAATGAAAATAAACCTACAAATTGCAGCAAATCATACTGTCATGTATTGGGTCGACAAAATATTCGATAAAGTAGAATTATCTGTGAATCCCAAGACGTTCAAGCTAATCGAATTTTTCAATCTTCGATTATTTCAAGAATATGAAAACAAAAATACTAAGTATTAAAATATCAAGTATTTCTCAAAATAGCAGGCTAATAATCTATGTTGGTAGATGAATAGTTTATAAAAATGAATAAGAAAAATGTGGAAAATTGTCTTACTTTTCACCGGCAACTTTGTCTACTTTCATGAGAAGGACAATACCACTATGTCCTGCTGCTTGATAGAATTCCAATCTCTTATCTCTGGTTACAAATGGATTGAGAAGGTGATCAATGGCGTTGCTCAGTCTGGTTGTATCAATAACCCTGAAAAATTCATCAGCTTGAGAGAATTCTGTAAAGTGAAACATTACCAAATATATACCAAGGAGTTGAAGACAGTTCTGTAGAGTAAAATATTACCAAATATGTCGAAGCAAAGAAAACATTCTGGCAAGATAGGAGAATGACTTTCAGCTCGACCAATATTGTTTCAAATATTTGGCCTAAAATTGTGGATCAGAATGATTTCTAAAATTTGAGACCAAATTAATAATTTTTGAACAAATATTGACCGAGCAGAAGTCATTTTCCCAACTTGTCAGAATATCTTCTTTGCTTGGACAGACTATAACTTAACAAGAAGTTGAGGACGGTTTGTGTCGAATTCATGTTGCATACGAGTTGTTTAGTTTATACAAATTTATTAGTTTTATAGTAGCTATATCAATGCAGATTTTGCTTAATATTCGTTATAAGGACGGATAACATTGCTTCCTATATAGGAATGTTCATATTTTGTTGAAATTTTATTTTTAATCTGAGAATTTTTCTGAAATTCATAATGTGACTTCAAACCTGTAATAGCTTATCATATAATATTACAAGAAACAAATGAGTCTAAATATGGGAAGTACGAAAATAAGTTGAAGTTGACATTTTGAATCGAGTCTAATATATAAAAAAGAGTGATTCAATAAGAGGTCTTACTACTGTATATCAAATTGAGAGGGTTATTTAAACGAAAAGTTGGAAGTAAATACATCAAAATTATCATCTGACATTCCGATTTAATGTATGAAAAATTATGTCATTTATGTGTCCTCCTCTACTGCGCTGGCACGCATCGATTATATCCATGTAATTAACTGTCATAGTCTGGATACATTCTGGCAAGATGGAAAGATGACTCCAGCTCAGTCAATATTGGTTCTAAAATTATAAATTTAGTCTCCAATTGTAGAGCAGAAATATTTTATTTAACAATTTAAGACTAAGTCCATAATTTTTGAAACAATATTGATCGATCTGGAGTCATCCTATCATGCCTGAATGTCTTCTTTGCTTAAACAGACTATAGGTCTATCAATAAATCAAACTAACCTGGCATCGGTGATTTTCAAATCATCAGCTTGTGGGAAAATCCAATCGATCTTCCAGTATAGTTCCTGAGTTTCAAAATCCAGAAATGTTGAGTTGGTTTTTCGTTGAGAAAAATTTCTTGGTAAGAAATGTAGTAGAACCTCTCTCCGCGCAGCGGCAGCTCTCAAACATATAAGATGCTGAAAATTAATCAATAAAAATCAATTAATGTGTTAAAAAATCAAATGTGTTTCGAATGGACACGTTAAGCGGTCGGTCCCAGCTGCCTATAAAGCAGTCGTTAAGTCATGTCAGAGGCCCTGAAACTTATCAGGTGCGACCTGAAAACTCTGACACCAGACCTTAGCCAGCAAGGTCACATGATATTACAATCAAAAATTGTTAAAAATCAAGCACTTCTTACACTGAAAGAAAGTTCTCCATTGATTATAAGTCATTGATTTCAATAGATTTATAACAGGAAACAGGTATAATTTAAAGTCTCGTCGTACTCAGTTGACATCAAAATAACCACTTAGAGAGTATAGAAAATTTTCCGATCTGAAAATTTTACTTTTAAATCACTTGTCAGCAGCTGGTGAGATATGATTAAGTTACAGATTCAATCGCTTTATTCATGTAGATAGCATTATTTTGATACAGTATGTCGGTTTAAATCCTGTGATATGAGAATAAAAAAAAAATCGCTCCGGCAGCTGACGGTCGGAAAGAGTGCATTTCAAATGCAATTCTATTATGGCTCAAATCATATGACTTATAATGAGCTATTCAGTATGAATTCAAAGGTGCCGTTTTCAAAAAAAAAACACAATTTTCGGCATATTATTCGCCATTTTCTCCGCCATTTTTGATTGGATTTTTTCCGTTGATGGCTCAAATTGTAGGGCATTATACACACCAATTTTCAAAACGATCAAGTTATTGGTCGATTTGTAGTGATTTTTTTAAATTTTCATCCCCTAATTTCACCCCCTTCCCTTGGACGAATTTGGCTGGTTAACGAACTTGACCGAGATATTAACACTAATGATTTTTGTGCAAAATTTGGTCGCTCTCCGACAAGCCGTTCGGGAGTTATCGTGTTAACAAGAATCTGTAAATATATATATAGAGATATATGTATTTGAACGGACATCAGATTCGTGTTCTAGGGGCTCGGAAGCGTGTAAAAAATATATTACATCATACATTTTCGATTGTCAGGGCAAGACCAATAGCGCATTTTTTCGAATGAAATGCACTAAAAATGAGACTAATTACACAGTTCCTTGAGTTAACCAAGTATAGACTATGAAAACTTGTGAAATGGCTCAATATAAATTTGTGTTGTACTACATAAAATAGCGGAGTTTAGACATTGAATGTCCATTCAATGACGAGGGACAGATGGCAAAGGTAAGACTATTTTCATTTCAACTGCTGGCAAAATTGAAGAGTTGGCATTTTGAAGGAAAATCAACTATGTGCAACCAGACTATTAATAAAAGACTATACACGTTCAACAAAAGTAAAATAATACTATGATGTTTGAATTTTTCAGAAGAAACGTTACTCAGAAATATTGTGCATGTTTAACATAGAATGATTTTTAACGAGAGCTCAACAAAAAAACATTGTTTTACCATTGTAGATGAAGTTGAAAATTTATGATGAAATAAAAACACATAGATGGTGTCACTTTTCTACAACAGTTTGTATATTTTGACAAAGTGTAGAAATGTGACAGTATTCGTGTGTTTTTATTTCCTCATGAAACGTTTCTACAATATCGACTACAACTCAGCTGAATTGATAATATTTATATTATTGAAAATTTCATATTTTATTCAATTGATTCATTAATTCAATAGTAGGCCTATAGTCTGTCCAAGCGAAGAATACATTCTGGCAAGTTGGAGAATGACTCCAGTTCAGTCAATAATGGTTTAACAATTATAAATTTGGTCTCAAATCTTGGAAATTATTCTGCTCTAATAGTGACCGAGCTGGAGCAATTTACTCATCTTGCCAGAATGTATTCTTTGCTTGGACAGACTATAACAGGAACTTACCTTTGGAAGGTCATTCCTAGCGATAGCAGTAGTTTTGTTAAAGGTTTCAACAGCGCGACTTATTTCTTCAAGCATTTTATAGTCTGGAATAAACCATTAGATCAACTTGAAAATTTGTTGAATTATTCTAATAAGAAAGGATGTTATTAAATGTCAACTTTCTATTATGTTCTAATTAAAAGTTATTCTTCCTTTACAAAATGTGAAAATTCGCCAGGTTTTGGCTTTTCTCAGCAGAGACAATCATCGCATCAAACATGTTTTCAAGTAGATATTGGGTAACATAATGAGCTAGGATTCATCAATCTCCTCCTTGTCATATTTAACTTTAGCCAAACATATTCAAAACCAGAGAATTTGTTGAATAACTTTGGTATACGTATATATTATCTATAGATTAGGGACAGGATGTTGAAGATATAATAATGTGATTCAATATCTAAATTATAAACTTTAATACCCGAACTCGTGAAGCTTCTTTCTGTACTGCTAGAACATCACCAGGTATAATAAAACTTGGATGAATAAAGCTCTAGGTCGAGTCCTAAATGGGCTAAACAATTTTAGCATAATTTTTTACAACATACTAATAATTATTATTGTGAATTGTAAATTTTATCTTTTCAATCATTTCATACAATAAAGTAGATGGATTTAAATTCATCATCATCATTTAGGCCTATTCAATAATTATGTGCATAGGACTGCAACAAGCTAATGGCCAAAACTGTTCCTCTACCATTTTATAAACCAGTACACAGTCCAAGGTTATAATAGATTATGAAGCTTAGGCTACTCACTTACTTCTTACATAGCCTTCATAGCCTATCATTCGAGAAATGATAGATGGTTATGCTTCTTACTAACTGGTTTAGTAAGCGACCGGGGAATTGTCAAGCTTAATATTACAATTTTTCACTACCTTAAATATTGTTTGATAAAGATGATGAGTTAAATAATATGTAGGCCTACTTCACGGAGAATAAAATTTGTAACTGGAAGTTGTTTTGAGAAACAGGTTTAACTTAATTTACTTACCATTTGAAAGATCAAGATTTGAAAACTTTTGTATCATTTTAAATTTTACTCTATCCCTCACGCCACTACAATCCAATTCTTTTTTATGGGTAGCCAGGCATTGCAGACAGCAAGTTTTCACTTCACACCTAGGACAACAATACTTTGCAGCTTCAGTTGCACAAACTTCACACGTTCCTAATCGATTCCTAACCACCTCACTGAAAAAGAACAATAGAAAAATTGCATTAGAAGGAATAAGAAGTCCAGCTGAGCCAATGTTGAGTTTCCAATCATCTTCAGCCTCAGAAATGGAGAAAGGTATGATTATGTGCCGGTGAAGCTGCTTGGGCTCATCCTGGACAGGAAGCTGTCTTGGGCTGACCATATTGAGGCAGTCTGCTGCAGACTGAGCAGGGTCGTTTTCCTGCTCAAGAAATTAAAATATTGTGTCCGAGCTTCTTATCTTAAGGTGTTGCTATTTCTGCTATGGAGTGTTATTTTGTATGGACTCACACTTTGGGGTGGAGCTACAGATGTGTCGCGGGTGCTGCTCATTCAGAAGAGGATCGTGAGGATCCTTTGTGATGCTGAAAGACTTGCCCACTGTCGTCCCCTCTTTGTGAGAGATAATATCTTCACGGTCTTCTCCCCCTATGTGTTTCATGCTCTTTGCAGAACACATGCAAATGTGGGAGAGCTTGTCACCAGGCAGAACATCCGCTCATATGAGACCAGAGGGAAGCTAAGACTGGATAAACCCTACCAAAGACTGAGCAGGACTCGCCAATCTGTCAGGCTCTACAACAGGCTGCCGGTGGTGGCTAGAAACCTGCCTGCTGGCCAATTTCAGAGGGCCCTGAGACGCCTATTGTTGGTTGTGCCTTTGTACTCACTACGTGAGTTTTTCGAGTTGGACAGCAGTTTGGTAAGCGCATATTTTTAAATTTGTTCTGTGATATGCATGTTTCACTGTCATCTTTTTGAAAGCTTGGTAAGAGCATATTTTATCTTTGTGTGTGCTATGCTTAATACATGCTTTGTTTTGTGATCTTTTTTTATCTCTGTTTTGTGCTTTGGCCTACTAGGCCTTTATTTTTTTGACGTGTCCCTGGGGGTTCATTGTCCACCTTATGGACTTAATAATACATAAATTACATAAAGTTTCAACCTAACCTATAACTCAACAAAACCATACGTTCATCACAAATTAATTATATACTACTTGCTGTGTGACGTTGAGTTAATTCATTTTTTACATTAAAATCAAAGTCAAAAAATTACTCACCTTGTGTCTTCATCCATAATGTTCTCCAAGTCTGATTTATCCATGACGAACATATATTTATCAACACCAATGTTAGGTTATCCAACTCAAGATGGTTGTTTACGTGAGATTCAAATCAGATTAGACTGATAAATAATAACTTTGAAGAGCTCTAATAATAATTTCAAATAATAATACACTGGGAATCAATTCATATTTAAAAACAATAATTTCAACTCAAAACTCACTAAGTCAAAACATGCTTGCTATTTGCTATGTTGTTAAATTGCTACTTCTAACTTCTTGGTTGGTTTGGTTGGTTCCAGTGTTGCCAATAGCTATGGCCGAAATTGCCCGTAAAGATTGACGGAATTCCCCACAATTACCCGGAATAATCAGTCAAAATCCCCGGAAATATTATGTATTTTTTTGTAAAAGAAAAGAACATGATTATTTAATGTTACTCCTACAGACAAGTAGACTTGAATAATATTTGGCAACTGTAGCGCTATGAGTCAGTGGCGGATCCAAGGGGGGGGCAGTTGCCCCCCATGAGAATCTGAGGACAAAAAATTGTGTATTTTTCTAAAAACGAGTGCCACTGGCCACATAGAAGAGAACTTTATACTGGGTGTTTAAAGAGGAATGTGCAATACTTCTTGGGCTTATTCCTTACACCAATTAGAGAAAAAAGTTCCATGGGACTCACCCTGGGAGAACGCTCTGTTACTGAGATAAAAATGGAAGAAAATTGATATATTTGAAGAAATATTAATTTTTCTAATTTTTGAGGCTTTATTTAGGTTCTGAAATTATCAAATCCTATGTAAAATCAGCTGCGGAATTAAAGCTGACCCAGGCTAGGAGCATAGTGTGGGAAGTTGGGAACTAAAATATCACATTAGACAGTGGATTAGAGCAGCAGTCAATGTTTTTAATGAAGTTAATAATACTCAGCTGTCTAGTGCCAAGAAATTCTGACCCAACTGTAGCCTACTTGGTATCAGTAGCCTACATAGTTATTTTTCACCATGCATAAGCCAAAGAATAGTAGAAGAATCTTCCATACAGAATAAAACAAGGAATAGAATTACTCTCAATTATCTCTGATTAAGCAAAACAAACGTAAGACAGAATACTCTTTAACATCCATATAATTATTGCCTCATTGACTGTGAACCAGGTGTTCTGTGTTCCCTATCCAAAGCATTCAAGACTCAAGAGCTAGCGCAACCCCAAATGTTGCCAACCAATCATCACTCACAAATGTAAATTTTCAACTTGAGTATACAAAATACCAGAGTCCCCACACAAAATAATAATATTTCTGAAAAACTCTTCTTGTGAGAGTGGGATACTATGAGATATCATTAGCAATAAAAATAAAATTTATTATAAAAAATACATGGAAAATCCCTGGAAAATTCTAAAAACCGGAAAAATAACGGAATCATCTCCAATTCCTTGGATTCCGGGTAATTACCCAGAAATTGGCAACGCTGGTTGGTTCTTACTTCTTGGTTCTTGAGTAGGGATCAGTGATGCCAACCTGCTTTTCTGGTTTTCCCTGCAAGCACCGCTGAAAATCCCCAATTTTACCCGCAATTTTTATCAAATTACCCGCTGGAATCCCCAAATTTTCCCATAAACACTGGATGTAACAAAATGACAAAATATCATATTGCAGCCTTAAATGACCACTTATTTGTATGTATTTTTCAAGATTCAACAAAGTGATTAACCTGGATAGGAATAGTGACACCTTGTAACAACAACAAACTGAACTCTATTGAAATAATAATAATTTTTATTGTCATAACTCATGCATAAAAACAACAATGTTCAAGTTTAAAAATAAAAATTGCATGGTTGCCTGTAAAGTTGGTATACGGGCAAAAGTTTTATGTGACAATGACTTTGAGTGGTTTCAAAATTATTTTAAAAATAAAACATATGATTTTTTGTCAACATGATGGTTATGGCCAAACACTAACAAGTGTATGCCTATCTCTCTCACTCTCTCTTTCTTTCTCTCTCTCTCTCGCTCTCTCTCTCTCGCTCTTCCACTTCCGGGTAATCACTTCCGTAACGCAGTTTCTTGAAGTGTCACCCAGCAAACCAATTTATAAGACATTGTCACATCAAAAAAGACAATTTAAATAGACAAGATAAACTTATTACATACAATAAAATTAGGACTTGAGTTTCAATACAGTAGTTTCATTTACAAAACTTGATGACAAATCATTTTAAGCAAACTGTATTGCCTGAAAATATTATCAAGTCAAAATTCATGAATCAAGTTTAGATTTATTTTGTATTCTATCAAAGAGGCAACAATATCAATAAGGCTATGGACATTTCCAGATTATGTTTTAAATAAATCAAGAGTTGATACAATAATAAGACATTATTTTTTTATTAATTTTGAATAATTCAAATTGAATGTTATGCTACCACTAACACACTTTGAAAATCTATTTTCAAATGTATCATTTAAATATTTTTCTACTTAGTCACAGTGCCATAACCGTGATTAAACTATACTGACTAACCTGTCTAGAAATAATACAAAAAATCTCAGAGATCAATAATATTGAGAATTAATGAAGGTTAGTGATATTATAAAAAAATCAAAAAATAAGGAAAACAATAACACAAATATAAAGAGACTAGCCCTAACAAAGTAACTAAACCAAATATTATCACTTATACTTCTGCTAAGACTGACTAGCCTGTCTAGAAATAATACAGAGATCAATAATAATGAGAATTAATTAAGGATAGTGATCTTTATCTTTACTTCTGCTTATACTTTAAGTTACACTTTTATACACTCATACTTCTGCTAAGACTGACTAGCCTGTCTAGGAATAATACAAAAAACTCAAGAGATCAATAATATTTAGAACTGATGAAGCATAGTGTAATTACATGAAAAAATCAGAAAATATATGAAGGAAAAGAATAAAACAAAAATAAATAGACTAGCCCCACCAAAGTAACTAAAACAAATCACTTATATTTTTTCTAAGACTGTCTTGCCTGTCTAGAAATGATACAAAAAAGGGATAATAACATCAAGTCAGTTCCTAATAAATTGGCTGAGATAATGCTGAGCAATTCTGGAATTCATTAGGATAATATTCCAGTTGAATAGTTTTATATCTTGTATCTTCTCTCATAATCTGTTATTCTAGGCAAGATCAAGTCATAAAATATTTTTATTGCAATTAAAAATCTTGTGGTTAGTTGTTACAGACTGGCGACAGGGAGGGGTAGGGGGGGCTACAGCCCCGGGGCCCGCAGGAAATGGACCTAGTAAAAAGAGCAAATGTAGATAGAATAATTATTGTCAAATTTGCGTCAAGAAAATCCAGAAGAGGAGTTTTGTTGTAATCATGGTTAGATTAAAGACTTTATTAATTGACGAAAAGTGTTGTTTACTTTGTATATGGAAAAAATCACGTATGTATAATCATAATTTATCTATGTGAATTATGCGTAATAATTATGTACTGTATATGGATTAATAAAATCAATTTCTTCAGTCAAAATATGTTGTATTTTTCTTTTTTAAATACCATTGTCTATTCAATTAATTCAACATTTACATATCTGTGATGCTTTAATTTAAATTTTCTATTTTATATATATATATATTTTTTTTGGAAAGGTTTCAATTAAAACCATTTTGTATTTCTTCAATGAGTGCCTAAATTTGTGGTTTACTTGAATATGAAACAGCCTGAAAAGATAATTTATGAATGAATAAGTGAAAACAGGTCTAGATTACACCAAAATGAGTAATTTAACATTGTTCTCAGGGACTGGGGAGTATCCCTAGACCCCCGGTACCCCACACAAACAAAACGCCTTCATGCATACCATACCTAGGGGCCCAGATTAGGTCCAGCCCTGGGGCCCGCGATCGCTCTCGCCGGCCCTGAGTTGTTATATCAAACACTTAGAGTATCTACATCACTATAAATATATGCTACTATACTGTTCTGATAAATCCATTGAAACCTATAAGTTCATCACATAACTAAAATGAATTATAACAAGAATTTAATAGTTGAAATAAAAAAATATATAATAACATTGGTAATAAAGTTCATAAAATTACTTGTATCAAATTCAGCCTTCAACTATTCAAGCCCTCAGCATTCAACTATTTGCCTTCCCAAATTTTTTTCTCAACATCTCATTTGATGGCTCAAAAGGCCACACAACCACCTTCTCCCGCAATTCTTTCCTGTGCAAGCACGAGGGAAACAATTGTGTTAGTTTTTAACTTATTTCTTTGAGAAGTTTTTATAGTATTCAATTCACTGAACAGTCGTTCAAACTGGCATTTGAGAAAGGTAGTACAGAGTGAGCCAGAGAAACTTACTTATTTGAAAGGTCAATAAAAGCAAAAGTACTTTGATTATTGTTTAAATTTTCATTTTATTTGAGAATTCAATATCCCAATTTTTGTTTTCATGCAGTCTTGAAAATGATATCGGATAAATTGCGACCCCCATTGCACATATACTGATAAAGCCGATTTTTTAAATTGGTCTCCACTCTTTGCAGCATACAAATCGGTATGTTGGCAATGGCGTCGCGAATGTTGTTCTTGAGGTGTGCTATGGTCCGTGGTCGATCGACATAAACTAAAGATTTCAAATAACTTTATAAAAAGAAATCACACAGAGTCAAATCTGGAGAGCATGCCGGCCATTGGAAATCGCCTCTGAGAGAGATAAGCCTCATGAATTTTTATGAGCAATGAAATCGCTTTCAGTTGATTCTTGCACGGCAGCCAATTTATAAGGATGGAATTGAATGTCTTCATGGAGAATTCGTCGAACAGTGGTGTCAGAAATTCCCATAGCAGCTGCGTGTTCCTGACCCGAATGCCGGGGTGAACGTAAAAAGGACTGCCTCACTCTTTCGATATTTTCCGAAGTTCTGATGGTCCATTGAAGTCTATTTCTGGGTTCAGTGACAGTTCCAGAATGAGTTAACCCACATCAGTATCGAATTAAGGCCA
Organism: Sogatella furcifera; assembly: GCA_017141385.1. Taxonomy (NCBI): domain Eukaryota; kingdom Metazoa; phylum Arthropoda; class Insecta; order Hemiptera; family Delphacidae; genus Sogatella; species Sogatella furcifera. Next base: position 27,042,281 of record CM029552.1, on the reverse strand, counting down.
GGAACGAGACTGTGAGAAGGAATTTCAAAGCGAGCGCAGAAGGCACGTCGCGTAGTGGCCATTAGAAAAGAAGCTATCGAATGCGAAGGCCCGCTGCTCTCTAGACCAGAGCATGATGGCAACTGACTGGAAGGAGAAACAAACTTGGTAACTTCCCTCTTCAGTTGCACCCTCTCACGCCACTTTAACAGTCCAACTTACCGCGTGGGAATTTTTTCAAATAAGTAAGTTTCTCTGGCTCACCTTGTACAAGTAAAAGTTCCATGGCCTTTTTAAGGTTTTTAAAAAGGTGAATTGCTAGAATGGTAGACGGTAGAATGGTAATTAAGCATATAGATACAAGATGCATATAGAGATCAACAGTGACAGCCGACGTCCTAAAGTTGTAGTTTCCAAGAGCTGTGGTGTCAAGCTGTAGTTTCACGGCCGATGTGTCGTATATTTGAAAACTTACTTTCTTATGAGACAAAACTGAGATTACCCGATTTATGATAGGATACCCGTTTCATCTGGTGTAAATCCCTGGAAATACCCGCAATTTTCAATTACCCGCAAAAATCCCCGCAAGGCTCAAAAATCCCCGAAAATCGGGGAAAATAGCCGCTTTCGACAACACTCTTGAGGCCAGGCGTATGCTGGGACGCATGCTTGCACACGCACGCATGCCAGCCAATCACAACTCTTGTTGAGGAAAAGACAAGAGCTGTGATTGGCTGGCTTGCGTGCGTGTGTACACGTGCGTCCCAGCATACGCCAGGCCTAGTTCTTGCCTTCTTGTTCTTGGACCTTGGTCTTCATTGTTTCGTTTTCGCTTTTCGGTGTGGATGTTTCCTGATTCCTGAATGAAACATCTTCAAAAAGTGAATGCTGACGCGATCTAGCGGATAATTTGGTAGTTAAGAATCTTGAAAACTTGAACGCTTATTCGATCTAGCGAATAAAATAGTAACTATAATTCTCAAAATTACTTTAATTAGGGGATCATAGTTATTAATTTTTTCGCTAGAGTGCGGCGTAATTCAGTTTTTGAAGATTATTCGTTACTAAATCATCCGCTAGATCGCACAGTATTCTTTTATCTAGTCCAAGGTCTATAGAAGCTTCTATAGACCTTGATCTAGTCCAAGGTCTTCTATAGACCTTGTCCAATACTAACTTATTTTTTCTTATGGCTACTGTAGGTATTTATCAAAACTTTCAATTAATGTAAATCGAAAGTAAGTTACACTTTTTAAATTTTTTAAATTTTTCATAACATGTTTCGGCGTTCTAGAGCCATTTTCAAATGCAAATAAATGTGGATGATATTCAAAAGAAATAATCCACTGCTTGATCAATATCCTATCAATTGCCTATCAATGAGACATCAAACGTTTGCATTTAAAAATGACTCTAGAACGCCGAAACATGTTAAGATTTTTTTTTTAATACGTTACTATTGCTATCTGGTCTTGAGACCAATGAGCAAATCTTATCTAACCTATCTTACTAATAGGGGTGGCTCGTTGGAGGAGTGATAAAGCGCCGGTCTGATAACCAGGTGGACCCTGGTTCAAATCCCAAGCGGAGAACAATTTTTGACCACAGCACAATCACATAGATACGACCACCCCGTCTTTCGGAGGAGACAGATAAGCCGTCGGTCCCGACTACCTAAAAAGTAGTCGTCATCTATCATCCATTTCATTACCCACGCACAAGCCTATGAGCTCATGTAGGCTTCACCCTCATAAACAAACAAACAAACTAATCATAAATTAAATACAGGGAAATTTTCAATACAATCTCTTACTGCTATTAATAATAAATAATGTACACCTATTAACTGTGCTACTTAAGCTATGTTTCACTCAAACACTGCTCTGCTTTTTCACTGGACACCACTTGCACTACACTAATTCAAATGGTTTCCTCCTTTTGAGCCTCCGCACCAATCCTCCATTGTCTAGCAGCTGGATTGCCTCGACGTTGTTGTGTTGGTGGAGCCGTGCTTCATGACTCTCTGCATAACGCTTAATCTCACAGGATACGAGGTTGATTCTTAGATCTCTATGGATGTCGCTGTTTCGCACATACCAGAGGGAGCTTCATCAATGTTTCTGAGCACCTTGTTCTGGAATCGCTGTATGATGGTGATGTTGCTCTGTTTGGTGCAGCCCCATAGTTGAATGCCATAGGTCCAAACAGGTTTGAAGATTTGCTTGTAGAGGAGCACTTTGTTCGATATTGAAAGTGATGAGTTTCTTCCAATAAGCCAATAGAATTTCTTGTATTTTATGCTGAGTTCTTCTTTTTTCTTTTTGACATGCTCTTTCCAGCGTAGCTTAGCGTCAAGAGTCATGCCTAAGTATTTAGCATAATTTGCATGTGGTATATTAGTACCATTTATGCTGATTGGCAGGTATTCAGATCTCTTGTTAGTGAAGTTCACATGAATCGACTTTCCCTCATTGAGTTTCATCCTCCACTTTTTGGTCCAGTCTTGTATCTTGTTGACAGATCTCTGAAGCTTCTCTGTTGCAATTTGCACATTGCTGTCTACTGCTAGTAGGGCGGTGTCATCTGCAAATGTGGCTGTTATATTCTCATCCAGATTTGGGATATCACTGGTAAAGAGGAGATAAAGAACTGGTCCTAAAACGCTTCCTTGAGGAACTCCTGCTCTTATCTCTCTCAGATCAGAATACGAATCTCCTTGTTTGACTCTGAAGTACCTTCCAGTCAAATATGATAGCAAGATTTCTGTGAATTGCTTAGGAAGCATTATTTTCAGTTTGTATAGAAGACCTTCATGCCATACTTTGTCAAAAGCTTGCCCTATGTCAAGGAAAGCTGCTGCACAAACCTTTTTTTCTTCTAAGCTCTTCTCTATCAAATTAACTATCCTATATGTACTTGGTCGATTGTGGAGTGCTTCTCTCTGAAACCAAACTGATGATTAGGAATTAATTGCTTACTCTCGATTATTGGCTTGAGCCTACGCAACAATATTCTTTCAAACAGCTTTGATAACACAGGTAATAATGAAATCGGCCGGTATGAAGCTACGTCATGTGGTTCTTTTCCTGGCTTGAGCAACATTATAACTTCGGCTACTTTCCATATTCCTGGTACAAATCTAAGTCTAAATGAAGCATTCAGTATGTTTGTTAACTTGATGAGTGCTTTCCTTGGCAGGTGTTTTAGGACTAAGTCAGTTATCAGGTCAAATCCTGGAGTTTTCTTTGCACTGATAAGCTTTATCTCCTTTTTAACTTCTTCCACTGTGACATGTGTTATATCTTGATTTTCTAGCACAACATTTTCGTCAATTTCTATACCTTCTTCATGAGGTTCATAGTTTGGCTTGAAAACTTTCACAAGATGGTCTGCAAATGTCTGTGCTTTTTCTTCATCATTCCTAGCCCATTCTCTGTTCTGCTTTCTGATAGGTGGAACTTGTTGAGTAGGTGTTTTTATTTTCTTAGATGCCTTCCAGAGAGAGAGTAATCCGTATTCTTTTCTCCTGTTAAGTTGCTCAGGTAACTGTTGAACGATTCATTTTTAATAGATTGTATTTCTCTTTTCAGATCTTGAGTTAGATTATTTAACAATCTCTTATCTTGGGGAGAACGTGACTGTTGCCACTTTCTTCTAGCTCTCCTTTCCTCTGCAATCATTTCTCTTATTTCTCGTGGATAGTTATTTCCAGTTGTTCTTCTTCTACTTGTTTGTGGAGTATTACACCATGCTGCCTGTTGTATATCAGTTACAAATTTCTCTAATTCCACATCTATCTGATCTGCATTTATTAGTGGCATATTAAGATGAATTCTTTACTCCAACATTCTTTCAAAGTCATCCCAATCTTTATTCATGTTAACTAGAGTAGGATAAGAGCTTTGCTTCTGTAAAATGGTGTCACTCAACTTTAAAATATAGGAGAGTGGTCTGAGTTGAGATCGAAGCTTTCCTCTATTTGAAAATAACTCACTGAAATCTTCTTTATTATAAAAAAGACTATAAGATCAGGTATCTTGCTTGTGTCTGTAGGTCAGTAAGTTGATTTACTGGTTGAAAGAGATTCACATCCTGACTCTCTTATTGCCTCATAAAGTGGCAACCCTTATGAGTTGTTAATTGTGATCCCCAATGAACATGCTTTGAGTTGAAATCACCTCCAAGTATGAATTTCGTTCCCAACATATTGTTATGGAATTTGACAGTGTCTGATGGCCTTGAGACAGTTATACAACAAGTGATGGACAAGGCGGGGATGGGGAGGCTTTGTGTCAACAAACAAGCACATTGTTTTGTAAACAAACGCTTATCTAGAACTCTCTTGAAGTCATCATGCCAGAACTTTCTAGCATTCTCTCGTTAATTCTCAGAAGCCTATATATTCGGAATGTTTGGGTTTACCTGTCAGTCTTACTCGAGCATTGAATCTAGTTGTGTCAGTTATATTGTGTGACAGACCAGACGTTGTATATAGACACTCTATAGTTATATTCATATCTCTTCTTAGTGTAACTTAAAGACTGTTCTCATTTCTTATTCAGTGCATTATTAGCTTAGGCCTAGTGTCATTTGTATTGTGAAACGTTATAAACTCTTGTGCTATCTTCTTATCTGTTATAGTTTATCTTTTTCCAGTGTGTTATAGCAGTGTAATTAATAAAGTTAATCAGTATAAATTGCCTCAAGTCTTTTATTATAGTGGAAACCGTAACAATATTTAGCATTGATAAGTGTTCTTCTTTTCTGATTGAATATCTAGGTGGAAAGTAGACTGCTGCAATTACAAATCGAAAATTAACTGCTTGTACTGATACGCCTATCAGTTGTATTCGTTCAGTTTCTAATTTAACTTGTTCATTATGTTGTATGTTGTCCTTAATAATGATAGAGCTTCCCCCTCTTGCAACATTATTAGGATGTAAGGCGTGATAAGTCTTATAACCTTTAAATTTGATGTAGGACTGTTTTGTGAAGTGAGTCTCAGAGATGAGACAAATATCTATGATATCTATGTTCAGAACTGCTTCCAACTCCTGTTGACGTTGTAAGAGTCCATTAGCATTCCATTCCATTATTTTTAGTACCGTAACTGTATCATTTCAATTTCTGTTGACTACTATTTTCTAATTTTTCAATGCGAGTTTGAAGGGATGAAATTATTTTTTATTGTTTGTCAAGTTTTGATAAGATGAGCTGTAGTATTTGTTGAGTGCCTTCTACTCCTTCATTTTCTTTCATGTGTACTTCTTTTCCTTTGGATGCAATCTTGGCAAAAGTCATTTTCTTCACTGCACTTGGATTTTGTGTTTGAGAATTTATCATAGTTTGAACCTGAGAATTGACTTAATTTTTTGATGTTCTATTTTTTGTGGCTACCCTACTTGAGTTTCTTATTTTTTTGTAGCTCAATAGCCACAGTGCAACCACGGTAGCTTGCAGGATGCGCTTCTCCACAATGAATGCACTTCGGTTGAGCATTGCTGGTCTTTGTACACTCTTTTGTTGCATGTTTGCCAGCACACTTTACACATCTGGCCTCTTTATTACAATAATTTTGAGAATGGTTGTAATAAGATTGGCAGTTCTTACATTGTGGTATAAGTTTTTTCCGATGCTTCAACTTGTACTCTGCAACCCAGAATATTTTGCAGTTCAAATACTTTTTTCACATTTTCCTCTGTGCTGAACGAAACGATGAACATATCTAGAGGTTTTTTAGTTTTCCACTTATTTACTACCTCTTCTACTTTGAATCCTCTTGATTTCAGATCATCCATTATGGAGTCTGTGCTACAGTAGTGATGGAGTTTTTTAATCATAACTCTAAATGGTCTCACCTGTTTATTCTCATACGAGTGCCAATTGAAGCCATCATTGATTAAAATTCTTTTGTAACGTTCCGGTAGGTTTCTGAGTCGACTGCATTCACTTTGAAGGTTTCTCTACTCAGAAGCTTTATTCTAAATTTTTCATCAGTGGCTGCTTTTTTCAAACTTTTGAGGAGAGAATCCAGATTCTTTATGCCATCGACTATGATTGGTGGTGGTGGCATCTCCTTCTTTTTGCATTTCTCTTTATCAACTTCAGACTTTCCTAAAGATGTGATTTTGTTCAACTGGCGATGACTACCAGCAGGCTCTTCTTTTGGTTCAGGGGACAAGGTGCTATTTAGCTTCCTCTTCTTTGTAGCTCGTTTGTTACGAACCCTGATCCATTCAGTCTCTTTAGCCAGCTCTTCTTCATTTGTTGAGTAGTTCTCGACAACTGCTGGACTGCTTGGCTGTTGAATGTTCTGTTCTATTTTCTGGAATCGCGATTCTAAGTCTCCAATTCTCCGATGAAGCTCTTCATTGCACTTTTCCAGTTGCTTCCTTCCAGGCGATGAAGAGTGCATGCTCTGCTGCAGATTGGAGCTTATTTGTTTTAATGTAACGATCCGGTGAACACTGGATCTCTGATGGTTGGGTGGTATCCATGACTTTGTTGATATTTTCCTCGTTTTCTTGTTCCTCAAACTCAGGCATAAGAAAACTGGGTGGTTTCAACAATTTTCCACTTGACGTTGACATTGTCCGTGATTCGCGAACATACTTTTTGAAACTTCCTCGTATAGCACTCGCGACCGCGAAAAACTACTAGAGAAGGCCGCGCAAAAGTAGGTCACTTCGATTGCATAAGGACGGCGGATTAACCGATTTTTGTTGCAATGTTTTGTTCCACTTTCGACTGTGAACAACTAACTGCTGACTCACTACTTCTACTTTTACACTACACTACTACGTACGTCTGCACTGTTCGAGAGCTAACGCGATACTGATGTTAAGAAAAATGAAAATATTTTAAAAAGGGTATACTTTTATTTGCATTGATTGAGAGTTTTCGATGATGAATCTCATACCGGTAGCATATCAGCTAAGTTACACACATTAATAATAATTTATGGAAGCTTTTGGAATTGTGGAGCTACCGTATTCTAAATGCGCCCAACGTTTTAAGTCCAAGACATGTTATGACGATAATAATAAAATTGGTGACAGATTATAATTAGGAATTCAAATATCGGTAAGTAATTACATATAGAGATTCAAAGACGGGCAGAAAATTTATTTTCTTCTTTTTGGTCGTATTTGAAAACATTGGGGTTTAAAACTTTTCAATATAAGTTATATTTTTTTATCTTTCAAGTTTTAACTTACATGACTTTGTAAAAGTAAGACTTTGATGTCACATTTTGATAATTTTCTACCTACCGGTTGTTCAATCTAGGGCTCTATAAAAGAGCCTCTATAGAAAGCCCTAGTTCAATCTAGCAATTATTTTCGCAAATGTCACAATTCTTATCTCAAAAGGTGCTATAATTTATCAAATACTTCTGTAAAAAAATCAATATTACCTACTGCTGATGAAATGAATCTTTATTTTAATTTTTTATAAACGGACTTCTCCATATAAAATTTTGTTTTGTGAAAATCAATCGAAATACGAAATGAATCATAATAAAAACTATTGAAGGTTGGATTGTTATCAGGTTTTGATCTATTCTGGAAGTTTCAAGTCTCTAGCTCGTCGGGAAGTGGATGAAAATTATAATTTACAAAATTCCAACCTGACATATAACACCCAAAGCAAGTTAAATAAAACGTTGTGAAATTAGTCTATTATTAGAAGTTACAAACTTCTTAAAGGTCGCATAGGCATAGGATTTCTCAGCTAATTTTATACTCTCATAAAGTGGTCCCTAGGTGCGATGTTAGCGCTCACGAAAGCGGCAATATTGCAAGCGGCGAACGACACAAGTAACTTACCTATATAACAATACAAAAATACTTTTGGTTAATAATAAATAGTAAATGTGTGAATGGGCGATATAGGTAGGCTATGGTTAATAAGGATGTGAGAAATGAAGTGAATGCAATCAATCTGAAAGAGAATTTATTTTACAGTACAAAATCAACGTTATTATGATAGTTATATAATCTATAATACACATTCAAATCACAATATTTCGATCACTCCAATAGAGTCATTTGTGAACGTAGATTCATTGGTATTTATTTCATTACTGTACTTTCCATTCAATCAATATATTTTACAACATGAAAGAGAAAAAGAATTTTTTAAATTATTCAATCACTGAATCATCAATGAACAATGATAATCTGAAGAAAGCAGGAAGACGTTCAAAATGTATCATTGACCAGTTCAACCACACACTTATTTAAGTAACTAGTAGAACGAACTCAAGTAGGAAAATGTAACTTGGAATCGGAAGACAATAAAAATTACTTGGGTGATGAATAACATCATTACTCAGGTTAACAATTCTCACAAAGAAGTAGGCCTATCAAATAAAAATGCTAGATTATTGACTATAACTACATTGTTACATAGTCGAAATACCTCAACACCCTTTCATTCATTATTATATAAAATGACTTAACAAGTTCAATCCTCAAAACACTCAAGAACTATTATAAGTCCAATCTTATAAGTACACACACATTCACTCTTCAATATATTGCATTGGATACAAAATAGTAAATAATTATCACGTGTATATCTTAAATAAACTAAAATTTCTCAAAGTGTGTTCAAATTCAAGGGAATAGAATCTTGATAGTTGGTTTAGATGCGTGAAAAATATTTTGATATCTCAATAATGTGAAAACATATAAACAATAATTACGGTACCTATATGAATGCACTATAAGATGCACGTAGACTATAAAGTATGAAGCCTACTATGAGGAAGTAGCCTACTCCTTAAGAATAAAGTTTATGAACTTTACAATTTTGTTCAACTGCGAGACCCTGTGATTATTAATTCATTAAAACAAAGTAGATATTACATTACTAAATAAAGAGATATAGATCTAGTTGCAATCTGTAAATCTGAAGTAAAAAAAGATTTTCTATCTTACTAGTTTGAAGATTATTCCTCAAGAAAACTATTACCGTAATCTAATAAGGTCTCAAGCTCCTTTGTGATGTGGAGAAAAATTATTTAAATTAACATGCTTCATTAAGCGAAATGTGGTACCTAAATCAATAATTAATGGGACTTAATCAATTATAATTTCTAATGTACATTTGGAAAGCGAACGTTATTTTTTATGCTTTCAATAAAAGTTGATTCTAGATAATCTATTTGGTATACATTCTAAATCAATCCTTGAAAGCTAAGCATTTTGTGAATTCATGTAGGTAGTCTAAGGGTATAGGGTGAAAATCTCCCTTGAGAAAAAGTCTAGATGGCCGAAGAATAAAAACGTTATTGAACCAAATCACAAAACAGGAGGGCTGGAGCTACACTTGTATGACCTGTGTCTTTAAAAAAAAACACCTCCAGTGTCTTTTTTATAGTCTTTAAACAAACTTTCTCTCATGAATCGTGATATGTTAAAATTAATATAGATAACTTAAGGTATAGATTGAAACTCCATAGTTCTTCAATATTATTCTAATATTTCTTCAGCATCAGGCTGGATCAGAAACGAGTAGCCTATTATGGAAATGAGAGCAAAGGAAGAGAGAGAGAGAGAGAGAGAGAGAGTCAGATTCAGGGAGAGATAGAAAGTGAATAAGTAAGGGGAGAAGAGAAATCGAGAGACTGAACAAGGGTAAAGGTCCAATACATCTGAATAGATTATTCTCAAATGAAAAAGATTGAAAGAAATTTCGCTTGTTGTATATTGTACAGTACGGTCTAGAATTTCATGATATTTTATGTAACTTAGTAATAGTTTTTTATAAAATCTTTTTTCTCCCCAAGAGCATAATCCATTGACTCTGGAAGCTCTATCTATAATAGGTTTGGAGAAAAACAATAATTTTTCTCGAGTTGGGAGCTCCAATATAAATAAGACTTATTTCGTTTATGCTGATTCACAAAGAAGATGGATTTTTACTTGATGTTTTCTAACCACATATTGCTCTTAAAATTATCAAGAGAAAAGTGTTGGATTCTCTCAAGTTTCATCCAAATGTACTGTATTTTTCAATTGGGTTGATGGTTGGAATTTGCATATTTTGATACCAGTAAGTTTTAAAAATGTAAGTATTGAAAAAACTGAATAAGTTACAGTATTCTACCTTACCGTTATTCAGTTATTCTCATTTTGCGAATCAGATATTTTCAAAAAATTCAGTAAGTATAACTTATGTATCGCTCCAGCTCTCACTATTCTGTTAAATGTTGTCTGTATTTTCAACAGCATTATTTAGAGTTGAAATGATTCTAATATATTGGAGTATATGTTTGGCAGTTTCGCTCGAAATTTCTCCTAGTTTTCAGACTTTTTACAGCATGGTGTCACTCAAATTTCAAGCGAGCGGCTCTTTGGTAATGAATCCGTACTGGGGGTAGGAGCCCATCGGCATGAATCTCTGGTCGGGGCCTGTCATCGATTTTGGGGGCGGCTTTTTTTGGGCGGGCCGGGTGGTACCTCCACAGCAGAAGGCGAACTTCAACTCGGTGACCATTTCTGAACAGAGGGAGGACTGCAACACAACAAAAACACGAAAGAAAAATCTTGTTTCACTTCAAATCAATTGCAATCAACACTTCATTGTAACAGATTCTATTTGAGTTACTGTCGTCATGTTACAAATACATGTACATTAAAATAAGTAGGCTACTTAAGTAGTCTAGGATTTTATCAAATTAGTAGCTCGAAAATATATTGGTTGAGTTACCAGTTCCAAGTTCGCCCTATAAACGATTTCCAGATTCTGTTCATAAATAAATAGAATAAATTGAAAGATTTTTGAAACTGCCTCTGGACTGACGATCAGCCTTTCTATGATGAGTGATTTGACAGACAAAGAAAAGGCGCAGTGAGAATACGGTAGACAGAAAAAAAATTCTAGAACTTAAGAAGTTTCTGAAAATACTTTTATAAATAGGTAAGTTACTCTTGAACATTTTTTAAAAATTCAGTCAGTAAATTTTAATTTTCAAAATTAATGTCTAGTATAAATTTTGTTGAACTCTAGCACACCAGAGCTTCTGGGTAATCTCTGAAGAGAGATAAGTGTCTTCTCTTATTTCAACAAAGATAGCATACAACTAAGTATTAATCAAAATATTATCCATCAGTTGATAAGGCTTTAAATCTGTACCATCATAACTTCCTTCAATGTTAAAGGAGGCTATGGTACTATCCATCCATATAAGTTACTTTTCAAATACAGTACCATGCATAAGTTTGATATTTCGAATTTTAATTGCTTTCCAGTTATCATTTTTTTCAAATATGATAATAATTATTATGAAGTAGTTTTTAAAAGATTCAAAAATAAATTCTGCAAATCATGCACTATATATTTTTACAGCCAAAATTTATTGAAAATTATAAAAGGCGATAAAACGTATAATAGTCGTGAAAAAGCTTTTTATCAATCTATTCAAGTTATTATATAGGCTAATTGCGCTATGCTTGTTGAATATTAATTAGAATGAAAATTAATTAGAAATTACTTTTTTGTTTTCTTTTTGCTCTCATTCTTCTCAACATCCATGCAAAATACAAAATTTGGAAGACTTACTTCCTACTCCAAATCATAGTGAAGGCAAGAACAGAAAACCGGTGGTACTCAGAAAGGAATTATAGTTGTGAAAATATGAGATGAAAGAACATTTTTGGTACCGGTAAGTTACATATAACATCTAAAAGGGAATGCTGGTTTCAACATAATAATCAACTTAAACATCGCAGATCCCATCATTAATGTTATTCTCAGGATCTCATAATCAGTTTAATTCTCAGGACCAGCTTTCCATAATATACATTTATTCTGAAGTATAGGTTAATTTTAAATTTCCTTAGTTAAAATTTATTTCTGCCTATCCTTATTATGCATTTAAATGATCACAGTCTCGTTATCTTCTATAACTAAACACTAAACCTATATAGAGGCCTAGTTAAAAAAAATTATGATACAGGACTTGAAATAATTAACATGACTAACAAAGTGATAATTTAAATGATCTATCTTATTGAAAGACTAAAGTATATAAAATTACAAAAATGTATGTATTTTTTATATTACAGCTTTTTATAATAATATATCAATTTCAACAACCCATTAATAGGGAATTTTCATTATTTATTCTTAATTGAGTTTTTGTAATCGTTGTAGAACATACTTATATATATATTAAATACTACATTCACAATATAGGTTGAATATTCAACCCTAATGTAGGCCTAATACTCGCAATAGGTAACAACATATTTATTGGTAATTAAAGTTAGTATAGAGGACTATATTTAGTTTTTACTGATATTTTGATTTAAATATATTTTCAAAATCGAAAAACAGACAGCTATAGTATAGGCTACTCTGAATGAGCAAACACCAAAAATCATTTATTGTAACCTACTGTAACTTATCGCAATTGAAATTTGGATTTTTCAAATCAAACAGCTCTAATAACTAATCACAGCAACAGGTTTTTAAAATTCTAAATGTAAAACAGAAACATATTCTTCTAAAATGAAGATTGTTAACTCTCAGTGATTATTGCTCAAATTCAGAGCTTGAGAATTAAAAAATAATATAGGCTTTTGTGGAAGATGTTATTAACCAACAGTATACCTATTTAATATTGAAGTATATTGAAGTGTATTATTAATAAATTATACAAGGGAATCAAGTTCTGAAATAGGCTACTCTTACACTTTGGAATCTATCAGTTATGGTAAATATGGTATCAATAATTTCATAATGAATGTATAACTTATAACAATAATAATGTATTGATATCATCCATTATATTGATAAGTATATTGTTGAAATTACGTCCTCTTATTTACATAAAACAGTGTTGTTTAAAACTCGAAAATATTATTGAATTCACAGATGATAACAAATTCCCAATAAATTTACTACAGTACCTACCTACATAATAATATTTTATGAGCACACTATATTGAAGAAGTAAAAAATAACTTTTTAAAATATTCCTCATCTAAGAACAATATATTAGATCAATTATATTCACACGTTTATAACATTACAAACTAGAATTATCAATATTGTCGTTTTTCAAGATGGTTGACACCAAATGCAGAGTTCTGTTCAGTTTTAGAAATTATATAGGAATATTATTACAAGAGAACCATTCCAACTGTAACTTTGTCCTCAGAAGAACGAGAAGCAAAAAATTAATTATGAACTAGTAATTATTTCAAATTGTATTAAAGACCATAAATATAATTATACTCTTCACATTACAATATAATTGTAATATACACAGAACTCTCCATCTGTAGGCCTAACATATTGCAATAAAAGCAGAGGCAGCTTATTAGGGACCACTTCAGGTGTAATAGACTTTTGATAATGTTAGTGTGGGTCAATGTTAGGCTTACTGAACCTTTGATCAACTAGGAGAAAATTTGTTATAACTTACTCAAGGTTATTAGCAGTAGGTTAAGTCAAAGAGAGATATAGGTTGAACACTTGGTAAGATCATGAATTCCTTTCATTTGTCAGTTATAATTATCGTCTGGTGTAGGCTATTCCTGGTTAGGTTAGGTCATTGTATAAGGTTTCAAAGTCTTTTGATCAGGTTAGGTCAGTTTGACAAGCTGCCTTTGTTTTACTCATGTACTCCTGGTAGGGTTAGGTCAGTTAGGTGTTTAGTTAGGCGTATCGCCCAGATCGGGGGTGAGAGGTCAAGTAAGGGGACTGCTCACCCGTTCTTCAACTGCCACCTTGCGCGACTTCCACACAAACTCGCAGACAGCGATGACACAGGCCACGCCCATGCCTCCCATCAGCACCACAAACACTCCGCCCACATTGGCCAGACCCAGCTCGTTGGCTGCGCTGCTGCTCTTTGATGTGTCATCCTATGCAACACACAATAATAACTCTCATCGATCTGCATGTGGTTTTTTTATTATTGTAGGCTACATAATAAAATCAATATGGAATTATTATTCAATCTGTTCAACAGGATAGTGTGTGAAATAAATTCAATCATCTCTTCCTCGATAATTTTCTGATAAATGAAAATCTCAGATACTCATAACAAGAAGGTATGGCACCTACATCCTATAACCTATAGGCTAACCAAGAAAGTAAGTTACTTCATAACAAGAAGGTAGGTAGCCTATTAATATATATGCCTAGTACGGTACCTTTGTTTTCAAAATCATAACTTAGATCTCTAGTATCTATCCATTCTGTAAATGGAATTCAATTGACTTAAGTCAACCCTAGTTGTTAATCAATATTTAAAATAACAGCAACTAGGCCTAGCCTACATCATATTTCTCTTGGTTAAGTAAAATAAAATATACTGACCCTACATGAGCCGCCCCCTCGTTTCTCTTTCCACCATCTGGTTTTCAAAATGTGAAGTTTTCCTTCCTCCTGCAGTTTCAGGACTGCGCCACTAATTGCTGTTCTGTATGGAGAGTCTGCAATAAGAATGAGCACAATTCATCAATATACGGTAGGTACTGTAATAATCATCTTTCATTTCCCAGAAAAAATACCGTATCAAATAATTTGTTTAATTTTGAATTGGTTCACAACAATCCACATTGGAAACACTAAATAAATAATATTCGACTAAACTCGGAAACTTTGGAGCAAAAATTCTGAATAATGAATAAAATAGGTATAAGTTACATGTATTTTGTAGCTCGTCGTGACATCTGTGCAAAGTTTTCCACTCATGCGAGTATTAGATTTATTTTTAAAATTATCAATGCATAGGTACCAAATATAATATTTCTCACTTATTCTTATGAACTCTTTTCTCAACATTCATTGTACTGTGTATTGTGTTATCGTGTATTGTGTACATGCGTTTTTGGGAAAATAGATCTCATTTCATATGAATATTGATTCACCCAGATTGAAATTGATATTGATTGTTATTTCGAATGTATATAAGAATAATTGCGAAAAACCCATTGCTACTATGTGCAAACAATGGAATTATTGGGTACCTATCTTTCAATAAAGTCTAAATAACTGGGAATGTCAAGCCACTCTATTTTAATTAAACTTGTATGTAGTCCTATCTATTGAACATGACTAGAACAACAAAGACTGTAGGCTATTTCAATACCGTACCGTAATTGTAAATTTGTAAGATGAATATTATGAAATTCGTTGTTATCAGAATAATATTATTATGAAATGCTTATGATCAGAGACAATACTTCTCTTAGTAAGAGTTCTTATAGTTTATGTTATTCTACTCACTTGGAGGCATAGCTATGCCATAGCCTTTCGAGTCAAGCAGACCTCCGACTTGTGTGAGATCGCAATTTCTCTCAATCACATACTCTATGCTGGTGGACTCCATGAGGAAGGCGTAGCTGCCCTTACCCTTGGTGACCCGCTCTACGCCCTCCACATTCGATGAGGTGAACACACTGGGCCGGGCTGACTCCATAAACGACCACATCCTCTGGTAAGTGGAGAAGTTTGAGTCCTGCACAAGTGAGGATTGACTGTGAGAATGTTTCATTGAGTAGATACTATGATGAATATCATCACCTATATAAATAAGGAAATAATCCTATTAAAAAAAGTGCTCTTCAATAGGTACGGAAACCTACGTTATCTCAATAAGGACATTCTAGAGAGTTTTCAAATGAATAGTGATATTATAATAAATGATGATAGTGTAGGCTATTAAGGAAGAATGATGATGTTGACTGAATAAATATAAATTCATTATCAATTAGCTTCCTAAAGTAATGTGCTGTGTAAGCCGCCAAATAGTTTTTGAATAGTAACTATGATATTGTCTGTCCAAGCAAAAACAACATTACGGCAAGATGGGGAAATGACTCTATAGCTAAAATTTAGTTTCGCATTGTAGAGCAGAATATTGTCTGCAATTTGAGACAAAATGTATAATTCTTGAACCAAGATTGACCGAGCTGGAGTTATTTTTTCTCTATCTTGCCAGAATGTCTTCTTCGCTTGGAAAGACTTACCTACTTACTGTTCTGTTTTTGAACAGAACTTTTTTTGTCATCACGGCTTTGGGATTTCATTGTTTTTTATTGCAATCATAATTTTCAAATCACGAATCAGTGATTTCTCTTCCAGATGCTATGATTGAAAAAGAGGAGTCTGGAATGAAGGAGACTTGAGGATTCGAATGAGATAAAAGACAATGAATGAATTATTTGAGGAAGAATGAGGGCTGATCATGCTGAAGAGAAGACATTCGAAGCATTCGATTTTAGGAACGAGAGAATATGTACGGTATAGTCCAAGCGAAGAAGACCCTCTGGCAAGATGGGAGAATGACTTAAGCTCGGTCAATATTGGTTCAAAAAATATCAATTTGATCTCAAATTGTATGAAACAATTTGATCTACAATTAAGACCTTATTTATAATTGTTGAACCAAAATTGACCGAGCTGGAGTCATTTTCCAACCTTGCCAGAGGGTCTTCTTTGCTTGGACAGACTATACCTCGTAAGTGATTAATTCTCAACAAACTCAGAAATAATTTCAGAGAAATAAATTCACTAACTCTGAAGAAAGCAGCAGTGGAGCCTCCTCTGAGTGCGCCATATTTGATTTTGGTTTGTTTAGCCAGATCTTCAGCACTTTCAATTGGAGAGTCCATTCTCTCCACAGTGAGAAAGGCGGCTAGATTCGCCGTGTAGGAAGAAATCATGATCAAGGTGAAGAACCACCACATACCAGCAACCATTCGAGTTGATACGGCTCTGAAATTAATAAGAAAACACCAAATCAACATTGAAATTGGCGCTAATTTACAAGGAAACCACTTGTATCTCAACATTAATGGATTCTAGGTTTTGCAGTATCATAGATATTATATATTTAATATATTTTTGTCGATGGTGATGAGTTCTGGAGCCTGAAATATATATTTTTTATATAATTTTGTCGATAGTGATACTATATAACTTATTTCATGACAGAAGAGCTTGCAGAAGGCTATATCGAGTACCATAATATTTATTATAAAGAGGTCTGCTGGGACATGAATTTTTAAACTAATTGTTTCATCGAATCAAATAGATTTGTCATGGAATTTCAAGCACATTCATTAATTTATTTGATTACAATAATACAATGAATAAGGAATAAGAAAATAGGCTTTCGCCCAAACTTCTATATTCCAATTTAGACAAAAATGTCCCAATTCAAGTTATGTCCCATATCAATATTGATATTTTAACCATTCAACCATTCAATTCTTTATATTTAAAACATTTACTTTGTAATATTATTTTTAATAGGATTAGAAAATAATTTTGAAGCCTTCAACATTCATGGCATGCAACATTCAACCACATTAGTAATAATGAGATAATTAAAAAGTTTTGAGAGTTTACTATAATATAGTATACATATATACGTAGTAACAAATTATGTTGCTTTTCATATTCATAATCATTTTCAGTAGACCGAACGAAAAATTAACAATCAAATGCTGATTACACAGTTGAGAATTTCTACTGTAAGGAAACTAAATTGTCAAAACTTATATGGATTCCTAAGTTTTATTTCTCGTTACACTTACTATATTGATCCAAAGATGGAAAATGTTGCCGTCTAAGCTGATCTATTCAAACTTGTCACTCAATAGATTGTGTACAGACTAGTGAGATTTAAGTTAGAACAAAAATCATGCATCATACAAATATAGTCTACGATTATATAGTTGGAAAACAATCATGCTCAGAATAAATATTGTGAATTGTAATGTAGCCTATATAATCTAATTCTTACTAAGAACAATATTTCAAGGATTGAGAGAAAAGATGGATACAATAAGTTCCCACTATTTTTTCTCTATTTTTTATTTTCCCTACAATTTCTTACGTCTAACTAAGACGAATCATAACATAACTTTGATGGAGACAAGTCCAGAGCTACCGTATTTATTATTCACTTGGCTTTTAAAACCTTCAACTTCTTCTTCAAATCTTCCAATCTAATCAACTACTTCTCATTTTTACAAGTATGAGACTTGTTAACATAACTATTCTAACAAATATATATATATTAGATATCCAAGATCATAATCAACATAGATATGTTATCATAGGGACAAATTACAATACATGAGGCTCGATACATAATACAAAAAAACAAATGTAAAAGCCGGCTTAGTATAGTCTGTCAAAGCAGAATAGACATTCTGGTAAGATGGAAAAATGACTTAAGTTCCGTCAATATTGGTTCAGACATAATAAATCAGGTCTTAAATTGTAGATTTGAATGTTTCCTACAATTTGAGACCAAATTTATAATTTTTGACCCAATATTGACCAAGCTGGAGTCATTTTTCCATCTTGCCTGATTGTATTCTTCAATTGGACAGACTATATCAGGGGGCAGGATATGCAACCCGCAAATCAAGTGAGTCACTACTTGGTACTGAACAAATCAGTCCAATGGTTAGAATAGTTCTGCCACTGCCCCAGTTATAATAATGTAGGTGATTGTATTACAATAACAATGTAATTCTGGAAGAATTTATAGTAGTTATTGTGTAGAAAAAATCCGATAAAACTACTGGTTGACTCACTTGGGTGCAATGTCAGATCCTTGCTGCATAAGCGACCCGATGGTAAACCAGAGTGAGTTGAGCAAAGAGAACTGGTTCTCCAAGACATCGGGCTCGTCATTGCAGGGGTGCGGATTGTCCCATTCATACGGACTGAACCTGTACAACATAGCACACACCAACATGCAGAGCAACCGCCTAAACGCTACCATTCAGCCAACACACATGTAACCAAATCCAAACATCAAATTTCACTGGTTTTCATCGCTTCACGTTCGCTTGATTTTCGGAATATATTTCGGTTTTTGTGGCTAATATTGTTACTAATTCAATTGTTGCCAAATCAATGATTAATTTATTATTCGAATTCAAACGGCTATATTTCTGTTACTGTTTCAACTATTGTTCAATCAATGAATGTAATTATTTTTTTCAACATTGAATTCTCAACAGGAAGTAAGCAGAGCAGCAAATAAGGCTTAAACAGTGTGTGAAACCTGGGTATTTGATAAAATATTGAAATTCTATTTCTATCGAATTGTGACAGGTGATTTGAATATATGAAGGCCTAATCTTCAGTCTTTTATCCTTGTAGTAGGCGTCGATATTTTTTCTGAAATATGAGATTAGGCCCGCTCTCCCAAATAAGGCTCAAGCAAAGCTACGGCTCAAGTAACAGTTGATTGTATTTAATTAGTATAGGATTAGATTTAATTGTTACCGTAGCTATGCTTAAACCTTACTTAGGAGAGCGAACCTGAGACTTATAAAATCTATGGAATAAGCCCGATTTTAAATAACAGAAGAAACTTGTAAAATTCAACTTTACCTTTGATGGAAAAATTATAACAAAAATTTGTTATGAAGTGGTAAATATATATTTTTTATTTTCTCTTGAACTGCTTTCAAACTGAGATATGAAAGAATAGCATAAGAATAAGAAGAAAGCCACAAGATTTGTTTATTTGGAAATGTGTTTTGAGTCAGCTTTATTATGCTTGAATCAGCTTGATTGAATAGTTCAACTGGAGAATAATAATATCTGCAGTGTATCAACAATGTTCTGTTGAGATTTGAACAAAATAATTATTATCAAATAAGATTCTTTCAAAATAACATTTTAGTTTTTTTAAATGAACTTCCTAGTTAGGGTGATGGACCATTTGTAGCAAGGTACGTTGATAACTGAAAATTCACGAACATTGAACTATGAAAACCAGTGAATGTTCCTTTTTGGTTGCAAAAACGAATAAAATAGAAAGAGAACTAAATGGTTGTGATGCACTGACTGAATGCTGAGATCTTTTCTGTCTCTTACTTGGGAAGAAAGTCGCAGCTCTGTTGCATGAGAGAGCCAATGGCAAACCACAAACAGTTGAAAAGAGAAAACTTGTTTTCCAAGTGATCTGGATTTGGATTACATGGATGTGGGTTGTGCCACTCATAAGGCGTGAATCTGTGGGCTCACACAAATTCAATGATAGTAATTACAAGAAATTATTGACGGTAATTTGTATGGAGCGGTGCATACAGTGATACAATAATTTAAAATATGATACAAAATAATAATAAAGTTATCAAATTAAACGATTGAATAGGAGAATCTTATGTCAAGAAGCTTCCTCCCTGTATAATTTTAAAATTTGTGGAAGATAAACAATCTACCGTATCATCTTTTTGTAGCATAGTTTGCAGTTATCGTATCACCAAGTACACACCGCTAGTACGCTAGGAAAATCATGAAAAATATAGTTAATGTGAGCCTATCGGCAAGAGAATGACAGTTGGTATAATAACATTGTTTCTATTGAACTGTGATTTTAGAAAGTTTAAAGTATCTTACATTGACAGCTAGAGAAAAACAGATCATCACTTCTTCAGTTTTAAGTTTACGAGGTAAAGTGTTACCTTTACTAGGTAAGTAGATTTTTTATAAGAATACAGTAGCCCATTGTATCATTGTATTTCATAAAAAAGTATTTGGATTGAAATATCGTTTGTTGGAATGACATGTACAGTAACAATGAGAAATCTTTTTGAATAAGCTATAAAACTATCGTATATGATTATATCGAATATCGTATATACTAAGCTATTTCAATACCGCAATAAATTGTACAATTAATCTTCTGAAATCCCCTCTTAAACATAAATTGGTCACACAAAATATACTGTATATCCAATCCATACAATAATAATTGAAATCTGTAGATAATAAGTAATCTCAAGTAATGATAATTAAGTGATCTTATATATATTTTCTTATTTTCCAATACAAAGTTGTTAAAAGTCTAACTAATTAAGCTTCAACAAGTTGAGTTCGAGTTTCAAAATGTATTGAAGTGACTATTGTTGAATTAATCATTATAGTGGAGGTTATTCCAGAATGTTATCAGAAACGTTTTAATTATTCACTAGTTAAAAATGATAAGAGTAAGTTACTCTAATTACCTCGCAAGTATGAAGAGCAGGACCGACACTCCCAGATAGGCGGTTGCCATATAAATCCAAACGTCCAGAGATAAAGGTGACAGAAATGAAAAGAGATTGGGAGGCTGTTTTATAGGTTTCCTGTATAATATACTGATACCTGGAACAAAAAATTGAATTCAATAAACAGAGAATTCTTTTTAAAGTATTTTCAAGTAGTGAAAATTGTAAAAATAGAACAATAACATATAATTTTAATTATACCAAAATGAGAATATACTGTAGAAGTATTCCACAATCAGAACTTATGAGGAGTAAGTTTATGCATCAGTAATAATTGGTTGATAACGGTTGAATTGATATTAGCTGATTGTTTAACATCGGTTAATATTGAAATAAGTATATGTTGTCACATATTTATAACGTTCTAATCTAATACTTGAAAAGTTTAAATAGTGAAGATGAGAAAAATCAAAATTTACTTTCATCTTGATTATCCTCATCTCCATCTTAGATATTCAATTTATTTCTAATAATTATCAAGACACATCAAAATGAATTAGTGGATGAGTGGAACAATATTATTTGATAAGCTAAGTTGAATTCATAATATATGGTGCCAGATATGCCAGAATATAAAAAATATAATAAAATTTCAAGTTTCTAAAAATATATCAGGATAGCACACATAATAATATTTATGGATTCTAGGAAGAAATTGGAGTATACTCACCAAGATTCATGAACGGCATAGTAAAGTCGACAGCCTGCTCACGGTCATAAGTAATTGTTAGATCAGCTATTGCCAGGTCTGCTCTCTGAAATTAAATGGAATACATCATTAATACATATATTGGAAACAAAGTGTTCGCAGGTAGAGTCAAACATACAAAATTATGAATCTTTAGAAAACCATAGTAGGCTTCGTAGACAATTGAAGAATCCAATTTCTTAAAATCTTAATGAAGAAAAAATACCTCAATTAAATTTCATCAAGGAATGTTATCAATGAATAAATTCGATTTATTGTATCAAATTCTCATAGAACCAAAAACAGTTGCTTTTGAGAAGCCAATTAGATCTTACCAGCACATAAATATTATTGATTAGATAAATCAAAATACATACTATTAATAAGATACCAATCTTATTATTAATACTATTTTGTTATTCCAATAGTTGAAGTAGTATTCCAATAGTTAAATAGTATATCAATAGTCTCAAAGCAAAATTATGGTTGCATTGTTTACTTTGTATGAAATCATTTCACAGCGATTGAATTGAATTGACTTTCTGTGCAACTGGTTGATAAAATTATTTTTTTATTTATCCTTGATGATAATTACAAAGCTTAAAACTGAAAGAATAACTATTGATAATGAATTAAATTTTTAGTTATTGATTCATTTTCAATAATTGAATTTGTGTTTTGTAGTCGTACCTGTTCCAACAGCTCTTTTATCATCCCATCCCACTCTTTTGTTTCTCTATTGAAAGAGCCATAGCGGCCATCAGGCACAAGCCTGAAAGTGTAGTTGAATCCGAGAATTCGAGATATCTCGTGGATAAGGTCGATACTGTAGCCTTCAAATTGAGCATTGCCTGTCAGCTTCTCACTGGAGTCTTTTCTCATGCAATATGGAGAACTCTGGAATCAGTATAAAGTTGATTTTGTGATTGGTAGAAAGTAATAAAGCAGAAAACTGTAAGTTCTGAGTTGATTTTGAAGGGGGGTGGGATGGAGGGATTTGTCTCAACTTTGCGCAAAATACTAGAGCATAAAGTCATCTATCGAATATTATTCATTTTATAATCCATCATGTAATCATTTAAGCTGAATACTTTGTTGGCTATATGATAGGCTACTGGCGAAAAAACTTCAATTTTTTTATCATTATAGCTGCAGTATAAAGATTCTCTTTCAACACCAAGATAATAGTCAAATATTCATTGATATCTTACAAGAAAGCTACCTATTTATATTTTCTCAATCATCACCAATGAGATGTAATAATAAGAATATTTTCCAGTAAAAAGTTATTTTTAAAAAGCTGCTGATATTTATACAGTATAGCTATTAATAAATTATATCAATATATAATATTAATAACCGATATTTATGAATTATAGGCTACGTTATATTGCTGATTTATAGAAAGCTGCTGATATTTATACAGTATAGCTATTATTCTATTAATAAATTATATCAATATATAATATTAATAACTGATATTATGAATCATAGGCTACTAACCAGAATTGTGGTTACGATGAAAGTTTTGTTCTGCAAACTCTCAACTATTTGAGTGTAAACCTCTCCGTAAGTCCTTGTGAAATTAACGCCTTCCGAGGAATTCCACGTTCCAATCTTTGACAGGCCTTCTTTGTTCAACTCCACAATATCTAGTACAAAATTCGACCTGAATCCTTGATTATCGAACTTGATAACACCTGTCAAGCCCCGCATTTCAACCTAAAAATACAGAGAAAGTTTGCTAAGTGAACAATTGAGCAAACGTAGCCTATTATTAGTTTTATGAAATTACACTTAAGTTACTTTTTATATTGTTTGGATCGACTTATATTTTCCTTATTCTTTCACTGTGTGGGAAGTTCTTCTGACATTATATAATTGGCAGAATCATGTTGGAAACGTTTCTTGGATCATAAGAATATGAAAATACCGTTGTTGTTTTAGCATTATACTCAAGCAAATGCAGAAAAACTATGATTATAATCAGCACTCACTCATCTTGTGAGCCAAATAATAAAAATTATCTGGATATATATCAGATACCGTATACTTCTAGATTTATCTTGTGATAAGTATCAGATGCATTAATTATAAGCGTGCCAATCAGGTTCAAATCAGACCTAGTAAATTATTGTAGTCTATCTCATGAAGATTGTAAATTTTTGAAAAATTCTGAAAGCTATTAGTCCTAGTAGTTCTATATTCTTTGCATTATTGTGTCAAGGCGGATGCTCTATATATAATCAATTTCTGCAACCTATAAACGATATAATTTTATGGAAAGAACTTCGCAAATCATGTTCTATTGTTGATAAGATTGGAAAATTAATTCTAATAATATTGAAAGAGCGCTAGGTTCTCGATTAACATCTTTCTAGATTAATATTGAAGTAGATAGATACTATTAGACTGTGACCAGACGAATAGTAATTGGAAAAACTTACAATTTTCATATAGTTGATGAGACTGTAGCCATGTGGCCAAGTATCCAGAGCATCGCAGCTCAATGGTTTGATGTCAATCCTTTGACTGGTGTCAAGATCGTGCAACGCCTTGGCAAATAAGTGAACAGCATCGTACATCAACGCTGTTTCAGTCTGCAAAATCAATCTTATTCATGAGAAATATAAAGTGATGAATTAAATTTCTTCCCATATTTTTCCATTCTAATATTTACTAATTATTTCTTGGTAGAATTTGATGCAATTAAATGAAACTGCCCTAAAATTGTTGTGGAGCTCCATGACATATAATACAGTCAATTAGGTAACTAGAATTCTACTAAGTTATCTTTAGTGCTAACCACGCAGTTAGTTTTGGATCAAGAAAAGGCTCTATGAAGATTCTAGGGCCTTTATAGAGCCCTAGATCGAGGAATTATCAATATATTTTGGATCTATCAATCGATTTATCACTCACAACAGTCCCTATTATTGATGAATTGGTGTAAGTTACCTATAAGAAAACCGATTAGAGAATTTATTAATGAGAAATTTAAACAGTATAGTTAGTACAGTATAGAGAACGGAGATATATGTTTTAAAAGTCACAAATAAATACATGCAGAGTATCAAAACTGTGAGAATATTTCATTATTATAATGTAGATATTGGAGTATTATATTATGTAAAATTTCATGATTTCTATAAGTTCCAAGATTTGAATAAATAAATTGTATCAAACTAATCTTGAAAAGTTGTGAAATATTGACTCTTATCAGTACAATTTTGCCAGCGACCACTCAATGGTTGGGCTTAGTCATAGAAGATTACATAATAAACAATTTTTTATTACCGTACCTTAATGAAAGTTATGTTGTCTCGCTGCAATGAATGCATGAAAAGAGAATCATAGGTGTTAATTATTGCAACATAGTTTATTTTACTTGTTCAATCCATCAATGCTGGAACAAAAAAAACAAAAATGTCACTTGTATTATTTTAATTTATGCAGGGTGTTTCAGGAGGAATGTGCAATACTTCTCAGGCTGATTCCTTACACCAAGTAGACAAAAAAGTTCCATGGGACCAACCCCCCAAAACGCTTTGTTTCCGAGATAACAATGGCGGAAAATTGAGATTTTTCAAAATATATTAATTTTTCTAATTTTTTAGAGGCTTTAGTGAAGTTCTAAAATATCCAAATCCTACGTAAAATTAGCTGAGAAATTCAATGAAACCAGTTCCAAGTTTGTAACTTGAACGGTTATTGGGATAATTGGAAAAATATGCTAGAAAACGCCATTTTTCAACAATAAGGGTTATAACTGGATAAGGAATTGTAAAATTGTATTTTTTATTAATGGAAGTTGAAGAGAGCCGGATTCTAAAGAAAAAGTTAGATGGCGGTGATTGTGTAAATCTTACCCAAATCTCAGAAATAGCGATCAAAAATCGCAAAATCGCTACTAAACACAAATTCATCACTTTTGTCAATTTTGCGATTTTTGATCGCCATTTCTGAGATTTGGGTAAGATTTACACAATCGCCGCCATTTAACTTTTTATTCAGAATTCGGCTCTCTTCAACTTCCATTATTAAAAAATACAATTTTATGATTCCTTATCTAGTTATAACCCTTATTGTTGAAAAATGGCGTTTCTTAACATATTTTTCCAATAATCTCAATAACCGTTGAAGTTACAAACTTGGAACTGGTTTCATTGAATTTATCAGCTAATTTTACGTAGGATTTGAATATTTTAGAACTTCACTAAAGCCTCTAAAAAATTAGAAAAATTAATATATTTTGAGAAATCTCAATTTTCCGCCATTGTTATCTCGGTAACAAAGCGTTTTTGGGGGTTGGTCCCATGGAACTTTTTTGTCTACTTGGTGTAAGGAATCAGCCTGAGAAGTATTGCACATTCCTCCTGAAACACCCTGTATAAGGCTACATTATTTTTATTTTGTAAATGAACAGTTTTACATCAGAAAGAATCAAAAGATATTATTCTTTTCAAAGTTATATTCAGATCTTGAAAACAGTCGACCACAGAAAATGTATGAAATGGAATGAAAATATTCTTTATTAGGTGAAGTTGAGACTAGAAAGTCCTTTCTACCACTCAACTTATGTATGAGTTTAATATTGGTGAAGCAACAATGGCCACACTGTGAGAATACAGTACGGTATAGTCTGTCCAAGCAAAGAAGAGCCTCTGGAAAGATGAGAATGATGACTCCAGCTCGGTCAATATTGGTTCAAAAATTATTCATTTGGTCTCAACTTGTAGATCGGAATGTTTCCTACAATTGAGACCAAATCAAAATTTTTGACCGAGCTTGAGTCACTTTCTCATCTTGCCAGAGGCTCTTCTTTGCTTAGACAGACTTTACTATACCTGTAGTCAATCCCATATTGTGTTACAATAATTATTATATTATTAAGGTCTTATTATTTATTATTTTGGTTAATCCCATATCGTGTTACAATTATTATATTGAAATTTAGGTCTTCATTAGCCAAATTTATATCGAAAATGGCATGAGTGGGAGTAGCATATTTTTTTCTTCTACTCAACACTTTTTACTCGTATCTTGTTCAAACTCAAGGAATAAACAATTCAAGATATAGTTCTCAATTTAATAAAATTCTTGGAATAAGCGAGAAAATGTCAATTCAGGTTCCCCGCTCCCTTCTGCATGTGATCAAACATTGGCAAAAAATTTGGAGGCTCATAGTGAATTCCTAACATTCAAGTCTTTATTTACTATTGTACTGATACATCACTGTGTATTTAGTCACTATTTTATGAACTATATAATTATCACTATACGTATATACAAGGTAATTCAGGAAGAATGAGCAATACTTCTCAGGCTGATTTCTTATAGGACATACCCACAAAAAAGTTTTTGGCTGAGATTAAAATGGCAGAAAATTGACATTTTTTGAGAAATCAACCGTTACAAACTTCTAGCTGGTTTCATTTTTTCATGTTTTTAAAAATTTATTCAAGTGATTTTTATTTTATTTCTTGTAATAGACATTCTAATTATTTATTTCTTGTACATGATAAATTCTAATTTTGTGGGACTAATTCGGAATTTAAATTATCTGAGTTTCAAAGTGCAGTAAAGAAGAAACATATCCTTTTTCGGACTAAAGTTTTGAGGCTGTTCTCTTCGATACACATCATTATTATGATTGTATTATTGATAAATAATATGATATAAAATTTTTTTGCTAATATTACATAGAAAATTATTATAGCTTCTAAAAAAAATAATAAATATTTTTTTTAATGTCATTTCCTTATCATTGCTATCCCAAAAACAAATCATTTTTGAGTGTATATCCTATGAAACTTTCTTCTCTACTTGGTGCAACAAATCAGCCTGAGAAGTATTGCACATTCCTCCTGAAACACTCTGTATATAAGTGTCATCAGCTCAGGAAGAGAAACGAAGCTGGGTTTATTGAAAAATATGAAAGAATACAAATGCGACTCACGCCATATTGCGAGTGTGTTATTAAATCAAGTTTCCTGCCGAGTTTCTGTTCGCCATTTATCCAGTCTCTGACAACGCGCTGCAGCTCTGGCTTCTCGGGATCCACCAGTCTGAACGCGGTTATGTTTGTGCCACCGTACTTGAACTCTTCCAGGTCTACGCTGTGAAGATCCTAAAAAAAAGATAAATAGGATATTGGAAATCTATGTTGAGTCGAAATTTGAATGATGATTTTATTCAATTTAATAATTGAAACATATAGGGCCGGTTGTTCGTAACTTTGTTAACTTTGTAACTTTTAACACCGTGATTAGCCTGGATAACGACATCTTGTAGCAATGGCAAACTTACTCAACTCAAATAGAGAATAGAAACATATAAATTATTAGAAAGCCTTGAGTTTCAATAGTTTCATTTACAAAACTTGATGACACATCATTTACATTAAATCTTATTGCCTAAAAATATAGCTAACCATTAAATTCATGAATGAAGTTAAGATTTATTATCATTGAGGCAATGATATAAATAAGGTTATGGAAAATTTCAATGGCGGCTTTTTTCAAAATTAACAGGTCAGCAGCTGTTTAATTAGAATTGAATACTAATTTTTTCTACAACTGTGCGTAAAACAAGATTTTACGAGCTGAATTCTCCTCGTAAAGTAGCCCATTTCTGAGGAGAATCTTCATTACGCTTGCTATCCATCTGCGCATGCGCAGTAGAATTACTTTACGCTCGCTAAGCAACTGCGCATGAGCAGTAGAGTTACTTTACGCTCGCTAATCAGCTGATCATGGCTCGCCAAAAGTAGGTGAGGTGGGGTCATAAGATAACCTAACAAGAGTCGACAATGTCTGTTGTACCTGTACCGGTAATTACACAAGAGTAATTTAATAGTTCGCAGTATTTGAGGACTGAGAAAACTGTAGATTAACAGGTTCGTGCAGTTGTAGAAAAAATATTGTATGTAATTCGCGTGTAATGCTTCTTTATCGCTCTTGCAAAACGTCGCGTCGCGTCGCGTGATAACTGTTTTGCGCGAGTGATAAAGTCGCGCATTATGCTTTTAATACATAAATAGCTATTACAGTACTAAACTAATCGGAACACAATTGAGGCGTTAAAAATTTTAACATAACAATCAGCTGATGATTAAATTTCCTATATCTAGAAACAATAGCAGCTGAAGGTTTCGATTTTTGTGGTACTACCAACCTGACAACAATTAAGTTGTATCAGCATGCAATTTACAGATCATGTTTTTGTTTTAATAAATAAATAGTTTATACAATAAGAGATAATTCTTGATTCTAATATCTATTTTGAATAAGTACATTCAAATAATTTGCTACTACTATCACATTTCAATACATTATTCATTTGAACGTTATACCACGTGCAACCGGCCCATAGGCTACATAATCAAATTAAAATGGATATCAGTGGAATAGTATTAATTCTCAAATTGATGAGTTTTTTGATCGATGACAGGACTACTTGAAACAAGAGTCGTTTGGTGATATAAATTATTATGAAACGAATGGGTATTGGGAATTCAGTAATTCTAGATTTATAAAGATGTGAAAGCAGTTCATTTCTATATAAAATTACATCAGCTCCATTCCATTGTTATATTTTCTGTATGTAGGCTGTGTAATCTTCTGTATAGTGGAGTGAATATGAAACTGGCAACCACCTGGTAGTCTGTCCAAGCAAAGATGACCCTCTGGCAAGATGAGAAAATGATTCCAGCTCGGACAATATTGGTTCAAAAAATATTGATTTGGTCTTAAATTGTAGATAAGAATGTTTCCTACATTTTGAGATCAAATTGATAATTTTTGAACCAATATTGACCAAGCTGGAATCATTTTCTCATCTTGCCAGAGGTTCTTCTTTGCTTGGACAGACTATAGCTGGTAGGTATAATCCTTTATGGATTGTTGAGCCATTGGCAAACAAACAAATAATGTAATTTACCTCACTTTTTATAATATACATCTATACTCATTTATTATTGGTGAATGTCTTGAAGTTTTGAGTAGGCTATAAAAAATAATTCAAAATTTTAGTAATAATGACACCTTCCTCCTTTATCTAACTGTAAAACACACGGAAGTTTGAAAGCCAGCTTTAACTTGGCGCCAGAAAGTTTTTCTTATAACTGAATTATCGCCCGAAATTCGCACAGGCGTTACAATAAACTTTGCAAGTAACACTTCTTGTAAATTCGAAGTTACAGTCGAACTTCATTACAACACAGCTCATGGATTGGAATACATGTACTTTGATAAGAGTTCCGTGTTCCTGCCATAACTCGAAGACTATCATTGAACACAAGTTCAGACAAAGACGTCATTAATTGAATTCGAGCAGCGTACCTTACTTTGAGTTAGCCGTAACTCATTCTCAAGATTTATAACTCAAACTCACTCTTGCCCAACTCACAACTTGGGTATCTACGTTTCGAACATAGCTAATCTTCTGGAATGAATATCGTTCCTTAGGGAGACGAATAAAGCTCATTTGAATCTTTCATCCACTTTCGTTCATCATAAATTCATTACCTCCTTATTTTTCTTCCTCTCATTTTGTTCTTCTTTGTCGTCATCATCATGACAATCATTCCCATCCCCTTTCCACTCTAATAATTTTATCCATCTACAATTTAGGCCAGCTCAGTCTTAGAATTCTTTCTCACGATTATTAGAATAAATTATTCGAATTCCTTTAGGATAATACACTTTGCAAAAATTCAATCAGGCCATGGAAAATTAAGTACGGATTTCATTAGCTTACATTCTCATTTTGTTCTTCTTTGTCGTCATCATCATGACAATCATTCCCATCCCCTTTCCACTCTAATAATTTTATCCATCTACAATTTAGGCCAGCTCAGTCTTAGAATTCTTTCTCACGATTATTAGAATAAATTATTCGAATTCCTTTAGGATAATACACTTTGCAAAAATTCAATCAGGCCATGGAAAATTAAGTACGGATTTCATTAGCTTACATTCTCTTCCTCGGAAACATTCTCATTTCTATTTTCAAGAGATCCATCATTTTTCCCTCGCTTGCATGATACTTTATACGCCCTCTCTATCTCTTTCACTCACATTATTCATCACCCTACTCTATACGCCATCCTCTTCTTTAATGCTCTCTTCTCTAAATTCTCTCCACTTTTAACCCCTCCTCTTCTTTCATACACATTATTCATTCTGTCTCCTCTTAGTACGATTTTCCTCTCCATAATTCTCTCTGTTCTCCTCTCTTCTTATTTCTCACTCATCCATTGACAATCTTCTCATCACCATCTTCTCATTCTCTTTTCTTATGACATTGTCTTAGCAAAACACTTCGTCTCATTTCCGTTCCCCCACATTGAACTGACAGTAATTCAAATTTATCCACTTATTCACAATCCTCTCACTCTCATTCTCTCTCTCATCCTTTCACTCCCTCTCTCTCTTTCACTATCTCTCATCTCTTTTCTCCCTCTCATCCTCTTCTTTCTCATCAATTTTGTCTCCATTTCAGCCGCTTCCAATTTCCCCTTACATTTACACATCATTCTTTCCCACTCTTCTCCAACAATTCGAACGTTAATTCATAATGAAATTCGAGCGTTTTCATCAGCGAAATTCGAGCATCTGTAATCAGTAATCAATTCATGAATTGAGTTTGCATAAAATTATTACACTCCTCGACAAACTTGAGCTCTGATGATGTCTTATCTCTCAGTTATTCATCACAATCGAGTTGAAGAAGAAGCTCTCCCAATTTAGATTATACTGTATACATAAAAAAAATGGAAGAAAGCTTAGTTGGATACAGTTTTCGAAAAAAATAATTTTAATCGTATTCGTAATCTGTACATAACTTTTAATTGTATTATTCATCAGTTTTGGTGATTTTTATTGATGTTATCACATGAAAATAATAAGCCGTTTCAAGAAGAAGTTGCTACTATATCTTCAAACCTGTCAATTTTTATTTTTAATAAATTCAAGTACTGTATTTACAGGGGGAGATGTACATTAATTTATATTCTCGTCTAACAAACTACTTTTATTAATAACGCAGATCCACGAACGAATTTCTTAGCAGTGTATTTTGATTGTACAGAGTTGGTTATGGACGAATGGATGCTCTATTGAAAAAGGATAAGTTATAATGGATTCTCCAAAACTCTATGATATACCATGCATTAGATGCTACATGCGTCTTATTCCATCAACCTTTGTGAATAATATAAGAGGACGTATTCGAATTCCTGGAAAAAATCTGAAATATATCTAGAACCCTGTGCGTTTTTGAGACGAATATCGAGGCCCAAGAGTATGAACTAGGGACATTGATAGTGGAGACAAAAAAGTCTCTCAAGTACTCAGCTCAAGTCCCTGTCAGGGTCATAGAGGCTTTATGATTTTTTTATGGCGTCATTTTGGGTCCCGATCACAAAGGAACAAAGAACTTTTGAGAGGTAGGGGATGGGCAACACAATCTCCCCTCTTTTTATGTTGGTTCTTTTCGGAGGAGATTTTCTCCTCTGTGAGTCGTATTTTTGCATAGGAAATCTCTCTCATTCACACTGACTTGACTAATTGATGTAGATCAATTTCTGGCTCCCAGACACCAATAACTGAATCACTCAACAGTGAGGGCTGGAATTTTTAATTTCTGAGCCGAGATAGAAATCTATTTACATTTAAATTACACATTCAAAAATAATAAACCAAAACAGAGAACTATTCCTGCTCTTAACACTTGGCTCTGTTCTTCCAACAATTCAATTGAGGGTTGAGTGTAAGAGGGGGCCGGCTGCGCCTCAACTTCGCCCATCAAGGAGAAATAAAGGCAGCAATTCAATTCAATTCAATAAAAATTGGGTAATAGGAAAACAAAGCAACATTGTTGAGCATCGGAAATTAATTATTTATTCATCCAGTATCTATGGCAAGTTATTATAGATAGATAATACATTGAAGTCAAGATGAAAAGAATAACGGAATACAGCGAGTAACTCATTCATTAATTCATTTATCATAGATAAAGTTATTTTTTGCTTGAGATCACTTTCAATAATTTCGATAAAGAGCATAATTTTTTTCAATTTCACGTGCACATAACTTCGAGAATTCGGTAATAGCTCAAAATTCAATCATTGGATTTCTAAAATGGATTTGAACTATTTTAATAAAAATATCAATTTCCAAAATTTTACCAAGCCCGGTTGAAAAAGAGGTCTATGATGGAAAAAATTCTCCATATTGCTCTCTTTTATGCTTTGACGACATTGCTGAATGGTTGCTTGAAGGGTGGATGGATTATTCAAGAGAGATACAACTACCATAGTAATAGAAATGATGTTCAGAAATATGTTCATAATCATCTATCAACTAACCACTGTGCAGCCGACTGGACGTTACTCCAGAGCGGAGCTCGGTACCCCGATATTAATTACTGAATTAAAAGGGCTGCGATTCCTAACACAACTCTATTGACAAAATTAAAAAATGACCACTCTACATATAACTGCATCACAATAATTATTCTGAGAGGAATTGAGAAAAACGAATCTATCTCGCGTCATCATGAATGGTGCGCTCGCTGGGGAATCAACGAGATTTATTCGTTGGGACAACTAATATGAGTTCTGAAAAAAAGCTAAACAAACCGTAAAGTTTTCACATTGCAGCGGAATAATCTATAGTCTGTCCAAGCAGAAAATACCCTCTGGCAAGAAGAGAACATGACTCCAGCTCGGTCAAAATTGGTTAAAAAATATTGATTTGCTCTCTAATTGTAGATCAGAATGTTCCCTGCGATTGAGACCAGAAAAATAATTTCTGAACCAATATTGACGGAGCTGGAGTCATTTTCTCATCTTGCCAGAGGGTCTTCTTCGCTTGAACAGACTATACTACGCTTTGATTTGTGTAGTCTCCTGGTAGCATATCCGCTTCCGGGTGGGTGGGGGGGGGGTTAGTGGAGAGTTGCCACTCCCGGTAAGCACCTGAGGGGGGAAGTGTGTGCACCACCCCTTATTTACGATTGATCAGGAGATTGCGCAATAATTTACACAACGCTAATTCAACCCCAACGATGTAATTAGCGCAAGAATAATGATACAAGCCATTAATGTCGAAATAATTTCTCGGCGAGCGCTTTGTAAGAGCGATTGCTCGGTTCAATGAATAGGCTACACGCCGTGAAAAAACACTCTATATTGCTTTTTGCCCAGTTTTTTCGTGTGCCAAGTTTTCTGGAATGATTGATAAGCTTTAATGTTTGTCTCAACGTAGGCTGCTCGCAAACTCCAATCTGGTGCCAGGTGCTGGTTTTGTGTGTTTTTCAGAACTTCGCTCGCTGAAGGTATAGTCTGTCCAAGCAAAGAAGACATTCTGGCAAGATAGAAAAATGACTCCAGCTCTGTCAATATGGGTTCAAAAATTACAAATTTGGTCTCGAATTGTAGGAAACATTCTGATCTACATTTTGGAACTAAATTTATCATATTTGAACAAATATTGACCGAGCTGAAGTCTTTTTTCCTATCTCGCCAGAATGTCTTCTTTGCTTGGACAGACTATGGGATGGAAATTGAAATTGCTCTGTTGTAAATGTTTTTCTAACGGTTCATCACTCTCAAAGTGATTTTCACGCTTTTCTTCTACAACCAGGAAATTTAGTTCACGTAAAAAGTTGAATAGAAACGTTCAGTTTGATGAAGCTTGAAATGCTTAATATCCTGAAACGTTTCAACTGAAGTAAGGGAAATATTTTTGCGAGATCCATCGACTTGCGAGAAAAAGATTATGATTTAGTGACGAATAATTGAAAGAGGAGAATATCATTTGCAACCTACATTATACCATTGTTCACTCATAATAAGTATAGTGAAAAAATAAAATTGTTTGAGATATTGAAAGAAAGAGATATTATGACAAAAGGCTACTACTTATAATTTCACCATGAAATTAATCCACTATTTCATCAAGAAGAATCAAATAATTATGCGAGTTAGTTTGATTTTACTATCTATATTCACTGAATCCATTGATTAGTCTGAAGATAAAAGTTGGAAAACATCTCACACACTAGTTTTCTAATCTAATGAGGCATTCTACTCTAATTAAAAAGTGGTAAGAGCTTCGATACCTTCAAAACACGTGAATTGAGGCATAGAATGCTTTTTAAACCCATATAGAAATATCAGATCGGTTATGAAATGAATCACAGGTGAAAATTCATTTGAATTCTCGTTCAACATGCTCTAATATTATTACTAATCTTGTAATAAATTATTATTGAATTGGCGACAAACTCACCAAAGATGTGATCAAATAGCTGTGATAATCGCTCATCATTCCTATTTGCTGGGCCTGCTTCAGCACGTTGTAGATTCTCTCAGTTGAGCAGTCCAATACAATGTGTGACTCGGCTGAGTTCTTGATTTGTTTTAGAAGTGGCCTGTGAAGTAGAAAATCATTTCAATGATAACAAAATCATCAATTCGATTGTGGATCGATATATACACATCAATGTAATACAAATACATTCCTATTTAATACTTATATATATATATATATAAATACTACCTATATAAATCGATCAAATTATTAGATTTCTGTACAGCATAACAACGTGTGATTGGTCACTGGGAGAAGGACGTTGCTCAGCGATCGTGAAGGTGAGTCATATACTATTTGAAATGCTCATGACTGGGTGACCAGTATCTGAACAGATACATACTGGTGAGGTGGTATCAGTAGGGGTCTCTCTACCAATAAAAGTCATTGGCATTTTTTAACACACTTCTTCTGAAACTGTTTTCTAGAATTATTATTATTACTATAAGTTACGTGAAGCCACATATCTGAGCTCAGCTCAAGTGTCATGTAACATGTCAATAGCAGAAGGAATTCAACCAGACCTGAACATATCAATTTAGAAAACCAAGTTTGGATAAACAAAGTATTTTTGTGTAATACTAAAGTAGTTTGAAAGTATTTGATAAACCGAACTATCAACTAAATTAAGAATATCAGATTTTATCTGTATCCAGCGCTTTATTTAGAATTGTATTTGCTGGGAATGCTCGTATTATGAAATGAAAAACTGATATTGTGAATTTTACAATTAATTTTTGGTACAGGTCCATGGTTCGTGGCCACATGGGTCACATTTTCAAGCTGTGTGACCACGAAACCATGGCCCTGTACAGAAATGTATTGCAAATATCAGTTTGTTTTATATCATTATGAAACGATTCGACAAAAACAAATCAGTCGAATTTTGAAATTATTTTACACCAGTTGCTTTAATAACTGTTCCGGAATAGCCTACTAAACCTGAAACCCTGCTTTTTTGCGTGAAAGAATTGAAAAGGAACGGAGTACCTGAAAACAGCATCTTGCAAGATTCAAGTTATTGATATTAGATGTGAAATAAACAGGTAACGAACATAATTTATAAATTGGCGTGTGTTGGTTTCAAAGGTGTTATAGCAAAGTTTTTATTTAGTTTGGAAAGAGGGAGCTTTGATAGAGAGGGAAGTAGGAAGACTACAGTTGAAATAACTCGTGATAGTGCTAACACAAACAACAATTCTATTGAATTATTATTGTTTCGCCTTCCTAGAATGGATTGCTTGTGGCGATACAGATTTTCTCGGAAATGATGCTCCTCTCAAA
The DNA here is from genome assembly GCA_017141385.1 of Sogatella furcifera. NCBI lineage: Eukaryota > Metazoa > Arthropoda > Insecta > Hemiptera > Delphacidae > Sogatella > Sogatella furcifera. Next base: position 27,005,904 of record CM029552.1, on the reverse strand, counting down.
GAAATTCCCTGAAATGAACTCTCTAGAACTTGGTTTCGAACAATTCCCTCAACATCGTCATGCCTATTTTGTAATGAATTTTCTCGACATTAAATAATTTATACAGGTGATTTCCTCTAAAATCAATGACTTCCAAGAACTGCAGTTCCATATTCCTGCCATTTGTTCACAATGTTAGTCTCTTGTTACTTATTTAATGACGCTGATGGAATCGAAAGAGGAATTGAAATGATATTAAACTTCCTACTTCAAAGATAAAGGTCCTCGAAAGTGAAGGACTTATACAATTTTGTATTTGATTCTTAGAACGGAGGCGGTAGATCGAATATGAATCAATTAATTTTGTAGTGAAGTCAGAGCAAGGAGAAAATATCCCTGATGGTAAAGAATGTAGAGAGGGAATTATATTTGAACTAATTTTATTCGTGAATTATAAGAAAGATTTATGTGAGAGAACGAGATATTAATTTCATTTAGCTTCCCATCAGTTTGGAAAGACAGGCAAAAAAGATTTTCAATATTTCCTTTTTCACAGGGCTAGTAAAATAAAAATCAGTTCAAAAAGGTAACTGTGATTTATATTTTAAATAAAAAAATTTGGAATAAAAAATTTTCTATACAATTTTGTAACTAGATGAGTAATTCATTCCATTTAAAGCTCAACAAGAACATTTAAAGCTTAATACAAGAGTGAAGATGAAAAACACGTTTCAAAACCTGTTAAACGTTTACGTTTATCAAAGACTATCGTAGGAGTTAAATGATGTAATATAAAACTCCACAGATTATCTGGCTAGTTGAAGGGTTGAAGTGAGGTTAAATAATGATGGGAGGAGGAGGGCGAAAATATTGAGAAGGAAAGATTCTGCCGAGAATCAGGAGGAAAAATAAGAAAAATAAACGAAACGATTGCTCCCGGTCTTCATCATCCAATATGATTCACAGCAAGTGCTTTCCTATTTTCTCTGTTTGTATTCAGAATGGGAGGTTTTCGATCAGATATGTCAAGCTCCAGAACCAATCACTGATTCAAAATTCGTACTCTCTAGTCGAATATCTCCACGTGGATACAAGATTTGTCGGACTGAATGAGTTTTCTTTGCAAATTTTCGAATAAATTTACGTTGATCAAATTGGCAAGAAGCCGCGAATCAGTCGACAGATGGAGAACAAGGAATGAAGCCCAACAGTGAATGTTCCTGAATTCAATCTAGATTATCATTGGATGAAATTGGGAAGGAACATGGCTGAATATTGTTGAAGCCAATCAACAATCAATTATAGCAACTTTGGCATGCAATTTAATTGTTAATCAGATGTACTGTATAGTTAAATAGATGAATACGTTCTACTATTATTGACAATGATATGAATGAATAATCCATTCATCCTAATGTTCGATAGGCTACTCCTGATTCAACAGGATTATGAAGCAAAAGTTATAGCTTGATTATGAGCTTAATCATCAAATTACTAATTTTACTGGTAAATACGTTTCTCTTAATTCAAGTTCCTTACGTCAACGCGTTATATCTTTATCACGCCAGAAATAACTTTAGAATATCAAATTCCAATGAAAAAGAATAATCGTATATAAATTAGCATGGAAACAGCTATCTTTTTCTATAAACAAAGTTTTAATTTTGTAAAACATAAATTTCAACTAAAAAAGCAATAAAGGGGATAAAAACAACGCGATAAGAGAGTTTGGACTCTCAAATAATATTGTCATATTCTCATATTACATTGTTGAACTTTGTGCAACAATTATAGATTCAGATACATTGCATCGTTTCAAGAGTGAAATCTCTGAAATCTAATCACTTTTTTAATTGAATATATCATTCAAAGTATCTGTGTGCGCTCCACAATATATTGCTCAAATTTGTCCAAATCGTGCAACAGAAATAGATGACTAGTACTCGTCACCAGTCAAACTCGTAGATGAACGAGCTAGAGGCGAAACGGGAAAAATTGTACATTGGCTCAAAACTAACCGCGGTAAAATCTCGCTTATCGGCGCAGATGAAATTTATGCAGAGACAAATTCGGTGAGGAAATTGGTTTTGCTCGGTGCTTGGTAGGGGTGGGGGAGGAGGGTAAACTGAAACAGCGGTCTGTATAAAGTGATTGGGTGGGGGAAGGGGTTTGGTTAGGAAAATTGGAAAATGTCTGTCTACGCTTTTCCGGCAGCTATCGCTTTTCCATCTTTATTCGGCCTACTGCTGTACCGATATGGAAATCGGTGGCAAATCTCATCAGCCATGCTTCCCCTCCCCCCTAACCTTATCTATTGGATGGATGGACGATAGCTGACTGCTGTCACAGCGATGTATTACCTTTTAATATTTGAAATCATCACCTGTCGACAAGAAGCATACCATGTATAGTCTGTCCAAGCAGAGAAAACATTCTGGAAAGATGGGGAAATGACTCCAGTTTGGTCAATATATTGGTTCAAATATTAAGAATTTTATCTCAAATTGTAGAAAACATTCTGATCTACAATTTAAGACCAAACGTATGATTTTCTAAATAATATTAACCGAGTTGGAGTCATTTTCCCCTCTTGCCAGAATGTCTTCTTTGCTTGGACAGACTACTAGAATTGATAAAATATTGCGCATGTGCCCGATGAGAAACAAGGCGGCAATTCTGATTTGAGTGGCGCTCGACAACGGTTAGCTACGTTGAGTCAGTGTCCTGCCTTATCAAGAGCTCTGATCAATTTTTTACAGACGAGGGATTCAGTTTTGGACTCGCAAGAGAGATATGATGTTGGATTAGATTGTAGAGTTCAATTTCAAAGCACTCCAAACTTTTCGCATTCATATGAATATCGTTTAGATCAATATAGCCTATTCTGGAAAGACTGATGACACAGGGATTTACAGGATGGAGGAAATGTTTACTTTGAAAGGAATTAAGATTTAATCTTCATTCACTAAAGAGTGCTGTAATCAATTTGCTATCGAACTGACTATACTTTGATGAACTGGATAACCCCTGTTACACACACCATGATTTTGATTTTGCCGTCCCGATAATTATTTTTAGATACGAATAATTTTAAGAATGAGAGCTTTGCGAACATAATAATGGTAAGGCATAACAGACATATCATATCATAATATCATATCTCTGCTATAATCAAACTTTCATTCTCATCACAATATATCCCAAATTTCTGGTACATTAAAAATAATTACCAAAACTTTAAAGATGTTGTCAACTTCATCATGCAGTAAAACTTACAATAAATCAATATCATGTATGATATATCCAGTGATTGAGGTAGCCTACTTGAAAGTTAAGTCGAATATGTGGGAGAACAATAATTATTATTATAACGAACTATTATTATCTGAACTACAGAGACTGTAGTCTGATTGTACAGTCTATGTAAACCAAACTATTGTTACAACCTTACAACTATTACATTCAAACAATAATATCAACTTCCATAAGTCAATCAATCTCATATGTTTGATAGAATTGATTATACATAAAATATTTTGTACCGTGAAACCAATAACTGAGAATAAAGGGAGAAAATTAGCATTTTCATCATAGTAAATCTCAAATTTCTAGTAAATAAAAAACAAATACCCACTTCAATGATGTAGTCTATTTCATACAGTTGAATTACCCCAAACACTGAATAATTTTCATGTTGTGAAATGACTTAACATGTAGGGACGAAATAGAGGTAGAGAACCTCTATCATTAGCTATCATTATCATCACAATGTATACAAAAAATTTTGCTACTACCCACTATAGCCTATAATTATTAGATGATGATACTAATGATGATGATAATTATGCAGTCAAATTTGTACTGTTGACATTAATGGGAACACATTCTATTGAAACATGAAAGGATTCTAATTGGTCGACGATAACCACTACTATGCTAGGGGGGGTTGAGTAGCAGGTGATGAAGGGTTGTTGAGGGTGGTGGGGGGTGGGGTGTAAAAGTGAAAGGAGGATGGAACAGAATAGCTGACGCCAAAAATCAAGGCGGTTGGCCAATGACTGTTATCAGTTATGAGCTCTGTCAGGACAGTCAAAGAGGTACATCGAAACGAGAGCGATCCCAGCTATACGAATTCGCGTTGGAAGACAGCTTCAGACTGTACTTACGGAGCTGAGTCTCGATAACAGTCATTTTACAACCGCCTCAAATTTTGGCATCAGCTCTACCAACAAGCTCTGTAGCAATTTACAGGATACTCTAGTTAGCTTACATGCATCTGATTTTCGCTAACATCACAGTTTCCCTGTAGGTCCGTATGTTGACATGCAATTGCAAATTTGCTCGGTAGTCGACACAAAGGGTGGATGCAAGCGGCCAACCTTGGAAAGCTATAGTCTGCCCAAGCAAAGAAAACATTCTGGCGAGATGAGAAAATTACTCCAGCTCGGTCAATATTGGATCAAAAATTATAAATTTGATTTCTAACTCTAGATCAGAATGTTTCTTACAATTTGAGATTGAATTTATAAGTTTTGAACCAATATTGACCGAGCTGGAGTCATTCTCCCATCTTGCCAGAATGTCATCTTTGCTTGGACAGACTATATTCATGTAGCCTATGTGTGGATTATTAACTGCACGCTCGACGTTTATTTTATGAACTTTTGCCTGACAAAAACGCTGCACTTCGTCGGAATGAATGAGAGCGAAGTCATTCATGTATTTCATGACGTGTTGGGTGCATAAACTAGAAAATTTCATGATGAAAACAAGCAGAAATGTTGACAGCAGTCGATATGGGTTGTGCCCTAAGCTTTCAGTCACATAAGTTTACACGGGCTGCATACCGTAGTTGTTTATGCTGAAAAACATGCTACTATATAGATACGTATTTCTCTTATGCCTGAAGCTTTCATTTATATAAGTTTACACGGCGCACATAGTTGTTTACATGCTGAAGCGATATGTTACAAGCTATTCCTCTGAAATAATCCTTCAATATTTTTCCACATGATATTCAAGAAATATTTAAGGCTTTTTAATTGGAATTGATTGTTCATTGCACATCAGAATATACATCTTAACAATCAGTTGATCGTGATAATATCATATCGTGAAAACTACCTGGTTCTCATTAGAAATAGACTTTGGGATCAAACTCTATAAGCTTATACAACTTAAAAGTGCACCCCGAGTTTCAAAAGCATAGCTTATTCGAGGGACATATTATGATTGATTTTTCAGCATATCAAGTGATAGAATATTTTCGAAAATGTCAATAAAAAGTATAGTATTTTTTTCGGGCAGAACTCCAATCCCATCTAATTAGAATGATGATAAGGAAATGAAATTGAACATTTTTTTAATGCTAATATTCATATTAAAATGCTCAGTGTACAGAATTACATTGGTGAATAATTCCTCGAGGATCCACATACACGCATTACTTATTAAGTCAGAGCTTGATAAAATTTCAAAATTTAGCAAGAAATTAGATCCACTTCTATGCCTAAATTTCTATGGAATTCATACAACACACAATATCTTATATTTACAAAGCAAGTAGCAGAGATTAGAATTACTCTACAAAAACTAGTTTGAAAAGTGGCAGAATAAATGAAGGATCCTGGAAAGTGTTCGCGTTACAAAAACTGTACGAGCCTGGAAATATTTTATCCGCCGTTTTTCCCGATAAGCCACGATATTGGACAACACTATTTGGCTCGGCGTGAAGTCACGTAGCACGGGCGAATAGGAGAGACAAGCGCATTACACGTCTGACGTGGAGTATCGGAAAAAGGGCCAAAGAGACACATTTGCTTGGAGTTTCGATCATGTAGCTATTTCCCAGCGGGGTCCAACACTGGAACAAACATCATGCCGATGTCTCAGAAGTCACATGCACGAGTCGTCCTTGTATTGGTCTGAAACCTTTCTAGTTGTCGTGACCGCTATTTCTTCTATTCGTTTGAGCATCTTCTCTAACGATTCCCCTTGATCCCGATACACTCTCCCCAGTTCATTTCCAATAAACTTAAACTCTGGTGCCATCTCACTTTGCCCTGCTTTTTTCACAAACGACGCAACTTGAAAATCGCCCGGAATTTATACTGCTGTAACAAACGTCTTGGCACGCTCTACAAGGATGCTGATCCTCTTTGAATCCTGTTGCTGTAGTTTCAAATAACAACTCTTTCTTGTTAGACTAGGATATCGTATTTTCCAATTCCGCATTGCTCGAGTTTTAGCTTCCCGAAACCCACGACATCCCGTTTGAGTTGTGTTTTAATAGGGGGATACAAGTCTCTGTTGTGCTACCTGTTCTCATTTTCTTCCCTTCTTATTTACAATATCCCTTGTCATCCACTTTCTACCCAGAAACAAGCTCTTATACAAGGATAAGAGCTACTTAGTTTCCATTCAAGGTACATACATTGCCAAATATTTTATATTATATCATGTGAAACAATACGTTACGTTCCGTGTGTTCTCAAACATACTAGAAAAAACCATAATTGCCTTCTCATATATCTTTACATATCTCTTCCATATCCTCTATATACTCAAATCCCTCTACTAATCCCTCGTGTCAGTCATCATTATATCTGCCTCATTTAAATTTTATGAATCTCTCATGGATAGACCTGCTTGCTATTTAATATTAAACTTGTTTCCAAGGAATATAAGAAACTTAAGTTTATTTTTTCTCATTCTCTCATAGCTTTCTATCCCCTTGATGATTCTATTTACTCACTTTTTGTCTCACAATGAAAAAAGAAGCTTGTAGACAAGACAGGTTTGATGGACATGCGACATCTCTTGAGGCTCTGTTTCTGAATATTAATACGCCTACGTTTCTGGGAATTCCACTTTTTCCAGTTTAAAAATATCTGTCAGTTGATGAGATTTTGTCGTGAATGCCATTTCTTTCCCAAGACTGTAACATTATATTATACCTACTTCTCTAATAAAAAATCTCCAAATATTTTCTTGAAGAGTTTCTAATCTTTGAGCATTTAAGCTTGCTTCAAGTCCATATTATATTTCTTGGAAATTTACCTGCTCTCTCAGGAAATACAAATTATAGAAATAATCCATGAAATCCATAATGAATTTGTAGAATACTAGGAAGTTCCTGGATAGGCTCAGCTTGTTAATGAATGTAATTTCATACATGTGATTTGATGATCTTGATATTAGTCCAGGCATTTTAGGATTCAACCTCCCAATGAGAGCGGCTAAGCTGAAAATTGGCACAATTCACTATAATGCCATTCTAAATAAGGATTCAAAAGTCGACACCTGTATCATGTCCGCTAACTTTTTTATTCGAGGTCAAAGATCGAGAAAATCAGTTTTCCGTGAATAACTTGTTTCCTGTTCAAGTTATGTTTTTGAATGTTATTATGAAAATTGTAGAGCTCAAAAACCCCTACAAGATTGGTTATATGCATTTTTATCGAAAACCTGCAGGTTTCCGAGATACGCCGCGGAAAGGGGGGAGCGCGCACTTTATCAAGGGATAATGCCGCATGAACTATGACGTAGAACGTTCGATTCGCTATATTAAATAAATAAATAATAATTTTATTTCCTTAAAAAAACAAACAAAAATGAACAAAAAAGCAAGCAAATGTAATGAGTATAATTTAAATTTAAATCCAGTTAGTGTTTAAAGAATTAAAGAATAAAGAATAAAGTTTTAATTTTTTATTTATTTTTATTGGAAATTAACCTACTCAACTATGGGAACCCCATGTGCTAGAGTAGGTGTAAATTTTGGGTGGGGGTGCGAATACTTTGGGTAAGTGAGCTCACATACTGTTAGAAATAATATTTTCTATGTGATGTCTTCCAGTTGTTATAATCCACTTTTTAACGACGGCTTTGAATTTTCTTGGGTGTTCTATCATCTTGATGTGTGCAGGAAGTAAATTGTGGATTTTTGGTGCTAGGTGGTTGTAGTGTCGTTGATATGTTGCCTTCCTAGCAACGTTTGTGATCAGAAGGTTTCTATTTCTTGTGTTATGACTGTGGTTTCTCCATTGAAAGTTTTCCGGTTTTTTGTGTAGTCTGCAAATGATTTCCAGGGAGTAGAGCTGTCTTGCATCCATCACTCCGAACTCATTGTATAGCTGATCTGATGGGTAGCGAAGTGGTTTCTGCTTGATAATTTTCATTATCAGTTTTTGTACTTTTAAAAGAGGGTCAAGGTGAACGAAGTTTGTCCCTCCCCATCTCACAATCCCATAGGTAATCAAAGACTGGACTAAGGAATAGTACACCATCTTCATACACTTCTCATCTATCAATGTCCTTAGCATTTTGAACATGTAAATAGTCTTTCTTAACTTTTTGCATATTTAGTTGATAGTGCAATCAGATACTATTTTAGTTAACAAATTGATTATAGAAAACTCTTCTTATACAATTTACCCACAATTTCAAAATTATAAATATTGAAATTAATTTAAATTATCGGAAATATAGCTGATTATAGGAAATAAGTAATTAAGACCCTACGAAGATTCAACAGCAGGTTATAAGGGTCACTTTGAATCTGAATCAATTCCTTTTGGCTTATTCCTTGAAAAGCCACTTTCTCGCTTTATTATAATAATGTCACATTCCACAAAATGTTTGTTTGTGGAATTAACAATATGCCTACTGAACTTCATGGAATTGAGAATGTTGATATTAATGACGGACACATTGAATATTTGAAAATTTTGGTAACTGAGACTGTGCATATGTATAGACACTACGTATTACACGGAGAGTTAATACTATTATTACAGGAATTCGATTGTCTATTTAGGTAGGCCTAAATATAATTTTTTTGGAGCTAAAAAAGGAATCAAGAGGTTTCCCATACCGGGGACTCGCCCCGTAGAAAGAGTTGTGTTGCTTCACTAGCGGCTCAGCCTACGAAGCAGGTAGAGTGCTCGTATATCTTACTGTACAAAACTTCATCTTTTTTCGTGGGCACGAGCCGCCAGTGGTTGCAATTGATTTTAAATAGTTGTGTTGGTATGTTTTGCAGTACAGCTGCTGATGAAGTAGCAAATCAGCAGCAGCCGGCAATGTGATAGGCTGATATGCAGATCAGAAGCAGCCGATATGAACAGATAACTAATAATAATTATTTCTGAAGGAAGTTGGCCTACACAAGAATTCGAATACACTAGTTTGCGAAAAGTAGAAAACGAGGAGATGGGTGAAAACTTGGCGAAAAACTTGAAAACTTGGCGAAAAGTAGAAAACGAGGAGATGGGTGAAAACTTGGCAGATCGGTGGAAAATCAGATTCATTGTGAGCACTTTTTTCTTTCTTTAAATCCTCATTTTATGAAATTCTTGGTATGAACATAGATTAAGCATCAAGGAAAATAATGTTTACGAATAGAAAAAAATATTAGGGAAGACATTCGATATGTTGTTGTTGATGCCACTTTTTCTGTTGTGGAGACTTTTTCTCACATCAGTAAAATTTTTCACAACATAATTTATTGTAAATAATTAAAAAGGTGTGTTACATTTCAAGCGGGGAGTAATCATGACGAAAAAAAAGGAAACAAGGATATCTTGGGAAGGAAATGCACAGCTTTAAAGCAATACTATATGCCTTTACAACGATGAGTACAGTATTTTTCGTCACCACTACTACTATGCATATACAGTACCTATTTTCTCTTCATTGCATATGTACGGTTCAAGAAAACTTATAAATATTATTGAGTTTTTCTGCTAGATATAGCGACACTGGGAAATTACCGTAAAGCTATTCTCCACACGAAAATTCTTATTCTACTGTCTGAGTCAGGGGAATCTCTAGAGCAATACGTATGTAGCAAACATTTATATTTATAGTCTTGATGGACACTATACTATCCACATACTGCGATTATGAAAATAATGTGAATAGAATAATTCCAGAATCAACTCATATTACTGAGGGAAGAGTGAAGAAATCTACATCAAATCAAAGTACCAAAGAAGTGGCAGGAAAGGTGTTCCTGATTCGAGATTAATAGACTACCTTGAGACTCGACTGAGCGAGATTCGTCAATTCCAAAGTTTTGAAGTTGTGGATAATTTGTATCAGGAGAGTTTTCTATAATCAATTTGTAAACTAAAATAATATCTGATTGCACTATCAACATAATATAGCGAATCGAACGTTCTACTTCACAGTTCATGCGGCATTATCCCTTGATAAAGTGCGCGCTCCCCTTCTCCGCGGCGTAACTCGGAAACCTTCAGGTTTTCGATAAAAATGCATATAACCAATCTTGTAGGGGTTTTTGAGCTCTACAATTTTCATAATAACATTCAAAGACATAACTTGAACAGGAAACAAGTTATTCATGGAAAACTGATTTTCTCGATCTTTGACCTCGAATAAAAAAGTTAGCGGACATGATACAGGTGTCGACTTTTGAAACCTTATTTAGAATGGCATTATAATGAATTGTGCCAATTTTCAGCTTAGCCGCTCTCATTGGGAGGTTTCACCTTTTTTTCGTCTAAAATGCCTGGACTATATAGGCTTATCCTATGTCAAATGTAATCAATGCTTCGACCAGCACACTTGGTAGTTGCCGACTCAAAGCTTCAATAGAAGATAGATAGAGAGACAGCAAATAAAAAAAGGGTTGTTCAGTCAAAATGAGAATTACAAATAAAATTCATACTTGCAAAATGGTACCAAATTTTCAATATAGTATAAAATTGATGAAAATATAGTTCATTATTCTTACCTGTAATCAGAGCCTTCTCCTAGCTGTCTTACTGTGATGGGGTACTCGGAAGGTCCATGCGCCTTGAGCAGCTCTTGAAGCCTCACCAATCCCTCATTATTCTCATAGATTATGGTGAAGGATTTCCAGCCCCATGCCTGCACCAGATCGACATAAGCCTGAAAGCAATAGTTTTGAATTCAAGCATCACTCGTATACCTTGGCCTACTAGTCTAGTGTTGGAGAAATCAACTACTTTGTCCACTCCAGTAATATAAACTTCATTTGTCTACTTATTTTTTCAGGGCACTCGGGTGGGGTGTGCAAAGTGTGCGACCGCACAGGGCGCCACGGCCGCGCCGGCTGATGCAAAACGGGGATTTTAAAAATTTCAATTGGGCCATTAGAATAATTTTTTCACTATTTAATAGAAAAACGTATTTTACCAACAACTCGCACCCACAAGAAATTCTTTCCTCTGCATAAACTCATTCATCATAATGGATTAATCAATTGGAAACCCACGATATGAAGCAGGAAATGCCCCTATTAAATTCAATTCTATTGTTGGCTGACAACCACCTTACACTCTATCGAACAATCACATGCCGGTTTCCGATAACAACTTCTTCCTAATATTTTTACCGAAATGTTGTAGTTTTTAAAAATTTTCTGGCAAGAGTTCAGTATTAGATCATGTATAGTTTGAGTTCTATTTCAAAATATTCATCGTATCAAAAATAGAATTGATAGAATAAGATGGGAATGTGAAATCATATTTTTATCTCATTTGATACAACATGAAACTATTGAAGTCTAGTACTTGCCAAAGTTACACAGTAAAAGTAAAAATGAGTCTAAATTCGATAAATTAATAATTTCTCCAATAATACTAAATTGATAAAATCTTACCAACCTGTATACAAAAATAAATATTATATTAGCACAAGATCGTCAATAGTGAATCAGCGTGATTATCTGTGTATGATACATCATCCAACAATTTCTTGCTAGCAACCATTCTCTAGGACAGAACTCACGAAACACTGTCAACCAATAAGAAAAGAGCAGACGGGACATGAAGGCGTGTCCAAGTCATATCTGAAACATCACCCGTCAACTGCTGCCATCTACTGGTTGAATTTGGAATCTTTCCTAACTGATGTTTTCGGCCATTTTGATCGTGGGTGGAGCTTGGAGGCGTGTCTAATGGAAGTCGAAGCAAGTCACCCTATTGCTATTGCCATCTGCTGGCTGAATTTGGAGCTATTTTGAATGTTATTCAAGAAAATTGGGAAGAGCAGTGGAAATGGCTGAAATCTTCAATTTGCTTGTTATTGAGTTTCCGACAACATCTTTAGTTTAAAACATCTTTATTTTCAGTGAAATTAAATATTCCCAATATTTTTCTGTGAAAAAATTATTATTCCCTTCCATATGTGCTTCCAAGCAAACTAATAGAATAAATTAATCAATAATTGAAAATTTAATATTCAAATGATTTCTAATAATTCAATATTTAAATATTCAATTATTTTTTATTAATTCCTGTAGGCTTTTGCTTATCACGTATCCAATACATAAAAAAGGGGGCGCCTGCCAAAATCTTGCACAGGGCGCCAGAAACCACGTGAGGGCCCTGCTTTTTTCCCATAACATTCATTACATATATATCCTATGTTCCTATCAATTTATCCCATTTACCTATCCTATTTATTCAGCCTAAACATCGGCTTATTCAAGCTGAGTATAACATTTTCAATAAATATTACTTGATGTCAACTACTATATTACATTGACATACAGGTCACAATGACAATAATACATAACTGATAACAATTTCAAAACATATTATTGTTACTCTGTCAAAGTAACATAGAAATATGCTTCCACAAATATAATAGGCCTAATGTGTGTTTCGTTGTTTAAGTTACAACAACGAATATTAGTTACAGTAACAATAATAATCTGATTTAAACTCGTTACTGGAAAATTAGCCGATGATTGAACATTTCTATTTTAGACATTTTAACATTATTTATTTATATTTTATTTTTCAAATTACTTTTTTACTTTTCACATTACATTATCTTATTAACATTTATTCATAACATTTATTTGATCATTTTAACATTATTATTCCATCTATTTAAACATTTTTCTCACAATCAAACTATCTATAAGAGTCTTATTTTGCTTATTTGATGAGAGTCCAAGAAGATGATAAGCATTAGAATAATGAAAATAAAATCTATCTAATAAATTCAATGATTAATTTAGTCTTTAATGATTTTATGGATAGTAGTTACTGAGAATAGCAGTAACTGGAGCAGTTATAACGAGATATTTTCCAAGTGGCTTTACAGTCTACAGCTCTACATCATTAAGATTTCAGTAATACTGATATAAAATACACAGTCTTAGTTCTACTAACTAGAACTAGTTATTAGTAGGTTCTAGTTATATTAGAAGGTAGGTCTCCTATTCAAGCAAAAAATGATGAATTTATCTAATTGAAAACTGAATCATCATTCAAGTTCAGCTATAGTTGTTGAATTCTGATTGAAAATTGATTCTCATCAAACTGATTCAAACTATCTGACCATCATCAACTAAGTAAGTTAACTATTATTTCTTAGTCTGTAACTCCTATTCTAACTTGGTGATCCAACTGAGGCTACTCTTATGAATGAAACATTTCCTTCTTCCTACACAATACATGGATCTTCATCAAAGTTCACCCTTAGTCTGAGTTAGTAGCTTAATCTGTGATAAGTGTGTTTTACAAGCAACGTCCATTCACCAACTAGAATAGTCTGTCCAAGCAGAGAATACATTCTGGCAAGATGGGAAAATGACTCCAGCTCGGCCAATATTGGTTCAAGAATGGTAAACTTGGTCTCAAGTTGTAGATTGGAACAATTCCTACAATTTGAAACCAAATTTATAAATTTTGAACAATTATTGACGAAGCTAAAGTCATTTTCCCATCTTACCAGAATGCCTTCTATGCTTGGACAGAATAGCCACCAAACAACTGTCGCAGGTGAAGTATACTCTACACAGTAAACCAATAATGAAAACACCACTACTGAAATAAATTCTTTGTCCTTTATACAGGACATTAACAGAGAGTGCGTGAAAGATCCCTCAGCTCCCAGCTCCCGTCATTCCCTCCAGAGAGTTGGAGCCGGGAAAAGCATTTGAAGTTCTCTTTTATCTAGAGGAGAAAGAGGAAAGATTTGTACCGGTGGCATTCAGTTGAAGTTGCTTTTTCTTTTATCCTTTGTTGCAAGCACACTCCGGCTTAATTTGGAGTGGAAAAGCCGATATTGGACGAATGAAGGACCTAACCTAACCTGTACAGACTTTGGGATGGCAGTAGGACACTGTTCTCTCTCAAACACGTGCACTAAGCTCTGATTAATTAAATAGGCGTTTCTCACTTCTCCGTTGTTGGCAATTTTGTATACAGCTTCTCTTCGTATTGTTTGAAGCTCACTTTCACTCGTTAGCTAATTACAAAAATCTCAAACTTTTCAGCCAAAGTTAATACTTCTCCTAAAACCTGCTGAATTTCCGACTCAATCCAATAATATTAGGTGAAATTCATTATTATAAATGTGAAGTTTGTTGAATAACGAATAACGCGCATTGTTTAGTGGACTGGAAGTGAGAATGGAATGTAATTCTATACTACTTAACTGTTTGTGAAAAACTCATCCAGTCTATTTAATTAAAAGTTTATACCGAGTATCGTTGTCAGGGTGAGCTGGTGAGGATGCTATGGCGTTTCAGATTTAATTAATAATGTGTTTGAAATGAAGAATGGTTACTCCTTATAAAGACGTTCTGTTATTTATTGTTCACAGGAGAATATATATTATAACATTATTATTATTTGATCCATTTCCAAGGAAAAACACTATAATAGATGTCATAAACATCTTCTCCAAGGCAGTAATCTGGACAATAGCATCGGAGTATTTGAGATGAAGATTTATTCTTAACTCTAATAGTAGCAGAATTGGTATTTCAAAACAAGTGAATTCAGAGAATACTTGTAAAGTTGGATAGTTGCAAAAACAACTTTTATTCTTCATACGCAATCATGATTTATGATTCAACTTATGGATTACTTTGGGGTATTGTACTCTCGACAATAGTCTTTTACATATAATAGTATTTACAGTAATATAAATTAATTGTCATTAATAACTCATTTGCATATGTTGAAAAAACTAAATGATTTTTTTTATCTATTAAATTGTTAAATTTAACTTATAACTATTACGAGAACAAACTACAAAAACAAACACCTCCAATCTGATATGCCTATACATATTGCATAAGCTTAATGTTCAGTTTTTGTTTGTTTGTCAACGGGAAAACGACTCCAGCCCAGTCAAAATTGGCCCAAAAGCAATAATGTTCTGTATAAAGTATTCAGTTTCAAAACGTATGCCAATTGAAACATAATAGTGAGTACAGGTCACTTGTTTCAAAAGTGCATTGGACTAATTCAATAATATCAAATTATTTCCACTCATTGGATGCATTGAATGAATTGAATAGTGTGCAGCGAATTGACTGGATCAATAGAATAGGAGAATTTATATGTAGAAAATAAAGCAGCTTGCACTCGTGTTTCATGGGAAACAACCCCATGCTACTCAGTCGGGAAACTGGAGAGTAGAGTGAGTTCGCACAGCTCAGTAATTCCATTTGCGAGTGCATTACAAGGTAATTAATATTGCAAATGTTAATTAACGTTCAAGTTCTTCCCCTGGGTGTCTTCAAGCCAGTCATTCCCAGGTCTTTGGTTTTACTTCTGGACACATTTTATGCATGGGGTTGAATTAAATAATGATGGAAAGGGGTTATTGATAGGGTGATCAGAATGCTTTCATTATCCAAGGACCATTTCGACTTTACTTTGATCATTTTTGGAGCTACGTAATCGAACACTGTTTGGGATTTACAATAGTGGAGATTCGAGTTTGGGAGAAATTTACTTGAAGTATCTTGGTGAATCGATGATTGAGCAAGATCATAACCATAACAATAGGGTGAGATTATAATTTGAGTTATAGACATTCCTATAATGATAAGTTTTTCCATGTTACATTTAACTGTTTGTGAACATGAAATGTTTTTTAAAGATTTCAATACAATAGAGTAATTAACTCTCCTATGTTTTTCCTCCTTTTTTCTGAGAGTGATTCCCTCCTCAGCTCTTAGACTTATGTGTGGCTAATGTGAGGGGTGATGATGGAGATGAGAGATGAAGAATAGTCTACTTTTTAGGTAGTCGGGACCGACGGCTTATCGTCTCCTCCGAAAGAGGGGAAGCTGAGAGCCGTACACAAGTGTGCTGTGTCAAAGAATTTTGGCCTGGTCAGAAGTTGAACTCGGGTTCTATTGTTTACATCAGTAGTACAAGTATCAAACCCTTCTCTTTACTGTAAATGATTGTTAAAATAATTGGCTAGCTGCAAAAAGTAATTCACCTATTGAGAAATAGCATAAATTTTCTCAATATAAATCGTAAAAGAGATCT